>JAWMRA010000146.1:18377102-18485880 GCA_035584735.1 Pseudotriccus pelzelni | reverse complement strand
GCTCCCCAGGGCAGTGGGCACAGCCCCAAGGCTGCCAGAGCTCCAGGAGGGTTTGGGTGATCCTCTGGGGCACAGGGGGTGACTCTTGGGGATGGGCCTGTGCGGGGCTGAGGGTTGGATTCGATGATCCTTGTGGGTCCCTTCCAGCTGAGCATATTCTGTGAATCTGGGCACGAAGGTCTAGAGAACAGAGAGGGGAATCCCTCGTGTGTTCATCAGCAAGGTCCAGTATACAAACTAAATAACACGTGCAATCTAAACCTCCAAATCTGAACCCTCAGCTTCACATACTTCAAAAGCTGCTTTAAGGTGGAAAAAGTTATTTTAATACAAAAATGAATTAAAAGGTTCTTCAGTTATCTCATTTTCCTCATCTGTTTTATTTTTCAAGTGAAAATAAGTACTCTCTCACTGATGTGCTACAATATCACATCTTCAAAACTGTCAAAATGAAATAGCTAAAATTACATTGCATTGAAAAAGATAAATATAAAAAGAATATACAAAAGTGAGGTCAAAGAAAAAAAACTAAGCAGACTGTGAGTGAGGATTTTTTGGCTTCTTTAACTATTGCTTTGTTCCTTTTATAGTACTGTTATATACTAAAATTATAAGTTGATGCAATATTCCAGGGAGAAAAGACAAAGTTTCGAATTTTCATTCTGTTCATACTGGTGAAGGAATGAACCCACTCAGAAAAAAGAAGAAAACAAACATACCCAGGTCAGAATGTGAACTTATTTTGCCAGAAAATTCTGCTTCCAAATTAATTTCTTCTCCCCATTGTCCAATTTTGACTGGCATTGAATCTATAAATACAGAAACTATCAGCAGCAGCTTTTCATTTATGCTTCACTCCTGCGAGCATTTACACCTGTGAGTGATTGTTTTATTCCAGGAATCCCATTGGATCACACTTGATGTTTTGAATCTCCACCTGGTTCTGCTGGCATTCCAATACGGAATGTGCTTCCCAGCAGGGCCATTTGTTTGTGAGGATGACTCCTTCAGTGCTTCAGTGTCCTCAGTTAAACAGAGAGACCTGAGAAACCGCGCGTTCTTGAAAATACTGGGACTATCAAATTAATGCCAAGAAGGATACTGCTCCCTACTGGCTCAGCTAAATAAGAGCAGAGAGCATTTTCCTGTCATATTTTTCGAAAGAACAAATTGTTGTTCCGCAGATAAACCCCGGTTTTCGACTAAAAAACAAATATCCTTTCAAACAGTAGCCAGACATTCACTTAAAATGTTGATTAGATGAAGCACACAAACTGTTCTCCAAAGGAAAATTAAGTGAGAAAAATGCCAAAAACCTCCAAAGAAATTCTTCTTCTTTACCTCTAAGCTTTATAGAGGGCAAACAAAACAAAACAACAATAACAAAAATACTAAAACCCGCACAAACACTATAAGACAAACAAACTAGCTAGGATATAATGATGATTTCTGTTCAAGAGTAAGGATACCTAAATTCTTAGCAACAGCTAGAATTATTGCATTAATTTTTGACCTCGAAGCTTTGCCTACACGTTAACATTTCACTGCCCTCCCTAACTTTAACTGAGATCTCAAAGTGGAAACCTGGAGTCCTGCCACTGCACATTAGCACTGATTTGACTGTATTTCAAAGGCATTGGGTAGAAAAACAACAATTTCACGGACTTGACGGTTCTCGAAATCTAACAAGGTCCGTACCTTGATTGCAGCAGATCAAAACAATCTCGTATAAGGGCCTGCCCAGCCAGAGAAGTGCAAAACAAGCTGGAATGTCGATCTTAAGCCTGCCTAGGAGATATCCTTTACTAACTTCCCACAGGGTCACTGACAGAGAGGTAAATCGGTCACCATTCTGTGGCTCAAAACATTTCCAGAGGCACCAGCAATTCAACCACGAGAAAATGCTTGTACTTGGTCTGTGCTAAGAAGCTGTAAGAAATATCAGCCTCTCATAAAGAATTTTGTGCTATTTTCTTATGCAGACTGTACACTGATTTTAAAAAAAAAAAATTAAAAAATCAGATTTTCTTTTTGGGAAAAAAATCAGAACTTCGGAGCATCTCCCCAAACTAGGCTTGAGATATTTTAGATGTCTAGCTTGGAAAGGCCTCACATCTCTGGAACTCTAAGAGAGGCTTGATTTTTCCCTGTCTACACAGACTGGAGGGGGAAATTTTTCTCTCTGTTTCTGACCTGCTTCTGACTGCAGATCTTTAGCTTTAATTTTATTTTTTTTTTTTTTCCAAAATTCTGATCTGTGAGCTCTGGGCTAAATTTTCACTGCAATCCAGAAACTGGGTTTATCTCTTTGCATTAAAGTTTATATCACCAAATAACTCAAAGTCCTATAAACATGCCCGTTCAGTTTGAAACTGTGCTTTACACTAAGAGAACAGTTACCTGCAGATACATTCTCCAAAGTAAAGTAGAGTTGCTCCTCATTTGCTATTTTCAGAGTGCAGCTGAAAGGGTTTGTGTTTTATTCCAGGCAGCACAATAACAGATATTTCTCCTACAGATTGCTTTGGACACACACAGAAGCTCCCAGCTGTGTAACAGCTCAGCTTGCTGAGCAGAACTGGAATAAGGAATGCCTGGACATCAGACACCCATCTTAACAAATTTTAGTCTTACTGTGTGACTGTCAAAGCAAAAGCACCAGAACGGGTTTTCAGACCACTGGCAGCAAGACCCTGCCCTCTGCACTTCTGTGAATGGAGAGGTGCATTCAAATTCTCGCTGCTCAGCTGGCTGTCCACTATCATCTGCTGCTGTAAAATTCCATTATCAATGAAGTCGTCACAGCTCATCATATTCCCCCTCCCTCTGGCAACAAGTCAGGTAACAAAGGCAATTAAGAGTTCCAGGATCCTGCCTTTTCCCAGCCATGCACATATCTTCTTCAGCTTAAGGTAGAACAATTGCAGGAAATGGTGGAATTATACCTTTTTTTTTTTTTTTTCCTAGAAGGGGACTTTGAAACTTAGAAAAGAAACGCCTATCAGCGCTCTACTTACACAACCATGAATTGGAGGAAACCGGCTGCATCAAGTGGATTTAAGCTAACTGACATGACAGAGAATTAGATTGTCACTTCCTAAAAGGGTTGGGCAAATACGCTCCTCGGATGCACCTTCCTCTGACATTTCCTTTTTCCCATTTCACCCACTCACTGTGTTCCACAGGAAAGTTTAGTATGTGAACATGAAAAAAGGCACCCAAACGCCCCGTTCCCCCAAACACCTTCAGTGTAACAGATGACAGCTCTCACATCACAACACTGCAAATGCACGGAGAGCAAACTTTGGATGGAGAGAGATAAGACATCCATCATGAAAATCAGCTGAACTCTAACAAGCTGAGGATGTAAAAATGCTACTGAACACCCCAGTGTGGGGCTAAAGCCTTTGGAGTTAACACAGCCCCCCAACTTCACAAATCAGACATAACTGGGAGCTCATTAAATGCTAAAAACACAGGGGGTGAACACTATATTTCATTGCAAGCCATTACTTCCTACAAAAAAGTAATTATTAACACAGTCCTAAGACACAGCTTAAACCTGAGCAAAAGAGCTTTCAGATAACGAATAGTGACTGAAGCACAAGACACTGCCTGGGGATTAATGACTGTCTGGTGAGAGCTGCTGGCACCTGGCTGAGCTTCAGCTGATCCCAGCTGATCTCTAAGACTCAGGAAATGTCTTGAATCTCAATCATTATTGTTACTGTAATATGACAATTAAATATGCACACAAGTCCACGGTGGTTTTTAACGCGGGACTTGCTGTTTCTGTTGGTGTTCTCCAGGACTTTGCTGCAGAATTAGAGCTCTGTAAATTAGCCAGCTCGAATCATTTCTCAGCATGCCATTCATCTTATAATAGATTACATATGGTATTGCCACTTGTCAGGCTACAGCACAGACATTTTGCATCTATTTCTACACATCTTCCTGTTTTAAATGTCTGCTCGGAGAAATAAAATCTCTGGTCAAAACTAGATTTCCTCCTTTAATCACATTCAGCCAGACATACCAGTTCTGATTTCAGCCTGGGAGTTTAGCTGAATGTGTTTTACCTCTCAAATAGCTGTTTCAAACATATACAAGTATTCTTTTTCTTTCTTTTTTTTAAACTTACGCCAGCCCAGAATAATATTGTACGCTCCCAATCTTAATATTTTTGCCTTTCCAAACTACAGAGACTGATGTTGTGGTGCACAAAGCCTACTGTGCCCACAGTAAGCAACAGAGAGTATTTGGGATGTGTGTATCCTAAAGGTGACTTAAGCACACCCTGACTTAATGTGCAAGGAACCAACCCAAACCCAGCAGCAATAAAGCAAACCAGTTTCCTTCAGCTGTCCCAGGCTCAGTGCTTTGCACAGAGCAACCTAAGGGGGAATTTCTACGTTGCACTGCATTTTATCACATGGATTCCTCCACATCACAGCTTATGAGAGGCCCTGAGGGACACGGAGGGATGAAGGACACACAGCCCTGCAGTGTTACCACTTCTAACCTGATACACTCAGCCTGATGAAGGGGAATAAAGCAAGTCACTGACTCAAATTTATACAGAAATGTTTTCTAGAAAAAACAGCAGATAACCAAGACAGAATAGGAGGCTTTCACCTCATCAATAATTGTTAGGGATCAGCAGCAACACTTCTCCAAAGCTGCTATACAGCTTTTATACAGCCCGGACCAGCTCAGCACCAAAAGGACTGCTTGGCATTTTGTGCTGCAGGAATTGAACGCGCGAGCTCAGCTTTGTTATTAACATTGTGGAGTTTTTAAAATCACAGTGTCATTGGCCTACTTGGCATGTTTATCACCAAAGTCACTTGGCACCTCAGCGGTACTTTTGCATTCCAGTCTCAGGATGCACTCTCATACCCAGAATAGCCCAGAGGAAACCTAATTTTTAGGCTCATCATAAAGAATTTGAGCCTCAAACACAGGGCTGAAGTTTCACACAAGGCCACACATCAAAGGCTGGGAACAGAGGTCAACAGCCATGATTTTCTGTCACCTTAGCCTAAGAACACAGCTCCCTGAGATCAGCTAGTTCCACAGGAATCCTCTCAACAGCAACCAACCACAAACTGCCCTGAAAATGAGATTCACAATGCGCAGGTTCATTATTACCCTGTGAACAATGTCGAACTGAAAAACAATCACAAAATTAAGACATTTTTGCAGGGTCACAGTTCTGTTGAATGACAAGTGTTGCTCCCACATAGTTAAATACATCAGTAACCCAGCTATTTTTTCTCCTCCCTAATTTTTCACACGACAGTAAACACACACAGAAGGACTCTACTGAGGGACTCCTTGCATTTGTATTCCTGCCTGGGAAGAGCCACCAGCCAGCCACGCTCTCCTACGTGGGTAGCACATTCCTCTCCAAGCCCCTTAGCAGTGCTAAGGCACCTGTGGAACGCGGCTGCAGCCACACAGCACTTCCCGAAATGCAGGCTTGCTTCCTTCCTCCAGCAAACTGGCTGGAGTTTTCCTCCTCTTGGCTGGAGCTTCATTGCCATACACAGCGTAACTCTTGCACCAGGTGTGGCCCTGAATGCTGAAAAAAAAAATATGCAGACACGATTCTTCTCTTTCTTATGCCATGAGTGAAATTTTGCCTTTTTGCTCTCACGAGGAGAGCTCCGGGACTAATTCAGTTGCAGATTTTTCCTTTCTCTCCTGCCTAACACAGATCCTGTTCTAATCTAATGACTAGTGCTCAGGCCAGAAAAAGAACAAGTTTATCCCAGCAGGAACAAAACCTCAGGATGAAATAAAGGAGCTGTTTTGCACAATGCTGTGCAACCAAGGAGTCAATTGGGGAAAAAAAAAACAATCATATTGGCATCAGTTACTTCATAGACAGTAGTACCATTCTGTTTCTGGCCTACCACACTGTATGACTTGCTGATGCATAAAAAGAATGCGGACGGAAATTCCACGCAAATTTTAGTTGCCAAGTTTCTTATCTGCTAGTAAACTACAGAGATCCTAAAACATGCTGCTCTTCAAAGAAACGTCAAGAAAGTTATGAGATAGGAGAAAATAAAATAAAAAGTGTGAAAGCTGAAGGATGTCAGAAACAAAATTCTGTGGCATTATGCTATTTGTCTCAGCTCCACAGACAAGCAACCAAACCAAACTGGGGATATTCTGGTCCAGATTTAACTCATCTCAGTGGTAAATTCAAAACAGATCCAAACTGAAAAGGAACAAAGGATCAGAGTGCTATTGCAGTCGATGGATTTGTCCATGGTGTTATCCCCCTCTCTCAGGTTTAAGGGACAGAAGTGAGACCATTTTGCTGCCGGAAACAGCATCTGACAAACCACCAAGAATAATGAAGTGCACTTTACAGAGGAGGTGGTGGTTGCTGCTTGTCTGTTGAGATATTGGATGGTACCAAAGCAGATAGGGTGGCGCCTGTGCAGTCTAAGTGGTAAAGGATGGTCAGAGCTGTCTGGGAAAAAAGCTGAATGGTATCAGGACACATTTGTTTTCTGCTTCCTCATGAAGCCTTTGTACAACCATTACTGCCTATTAATTCCCGGAATAAAGTTTTCAGCGCTACGGCAGCGTGCTCTCTGTAAACACTGGGAACACAAACGCAAATGCTCTGGCCAAAAGAACCCACTGAACCGCTACGGAGAGGGCAGATCATCCAGAAACTCCAGTGGATACAGACGTCCCCCAGCTGGGTGGTAACCACAGGGCCTGTGCATCCACTGTCAGCATGCAAATCTCTGCAACAACAACCGAAGGTAACTGTGCACACACTGACAGCCAACAAGCTTCTGAGTCACCGGGATTTCTATTCCAGGATTCACTGAGCGCTACAAAGCCTTCCCAATTATTCTGAATAAAAATAATAAAGGACAAAGCGGGTTGCTCTCTGGTGTGCTTTTTACATTGCAACCACATCCTTTGCCGCTTAGGAGCACCAGTGTAATGCTCCACATTATACTGCTCTTCCAAAGTACTGGCAATTACGTTTTACTCAGATAAATCTCACTTCAGAGCCGAGTTATTCAATTTAATCAGCACACCGAAGAAGAGAGTTAATCCATTTCATGGGGAGTGCAAGCAGCTGTCTAACGAAGCCACCAATTACCTTTCACGAGGGGATATAAATAAACAGAGTGGATTCTATTTATGAGCCTCCAGTTCTGAGCCAATGTTCCTTTCAATTCCGCTGCTAGGCTCGGAAAGGAGACACAAAAGTTGAACTGAACAGAGACAAAAGTTGACCTTCAGCAGTTGGGGGAAGCTGGGATGCAGGTCTGAATTTGAATGCCAGAGCTCTGGGGATTTTTAAAATCCGATTCACACCTTGCAGCCTGAGATCGCTTCTCAGAATAACAAAGACCTTCAGGTAACAACCCATAAGAGAGGTACAGATTTCTGAATACTGACACAGATCTCTGAATATCCATTCACATTTATGACAAGGGATGGCATCCACATGATGATTCTGTAAATGTAGTTTAGGTCCTTTCCTGAAATCCAACATCAAGATACTATTTCTCCATGAAATTGTATTGATTTCAGCACAAAATGGGGTGTTAAGGCAGAACAGAAACTGCCTGAATCAGTTCTACAACTGATTTCTTAACATTTCAGATCTTGAATAATGTTAAAAGTAAAGCATTTGTTTTCCTGATCAGTCCATTCTTCAGCACAGGGAGGTACAACAAGGGAAAAAAACCCAAAAACCTGAAACTGTAAATACCAACAACAGCCACAGACTAAGAAAATCATTATGTTTCTGAAGCAAGGTCTGTAATTACTGAAAATTAACCATGCTCCAAGTGAGGTATGTTATGGACACCAGATTGTGTACCTCTCCAAAAGAAACAGAAGACAGATAAAATATACACATTATGGAAGATAAAATAACTTTTAAAAAGCAGTTTGGACTAGACAGAAGGGGAAAAAGCTACACCCTGTCTACAAGTAAAAAAATTTATGCAAGAAAGGACGTCTGTATGACCTTTTACTTTTTTTTTTTTTAATTCTGTGAAAAAGAGACAAACCAAGCTCTAATGAAAAGCAGATAACCTGACTCTTATCATGAGCCCGAATGTCTGAAGAAACTAACTCTCTTGATATTTTTCTCCATTTATTATTAACTGCAGCGTTCTGAACAGCTGATGTTTTCTGAATCCAAAAGGCAGACACGTCAGCAGGACATGAACTGCAGTACACCCAGTTATGTCAGTATTTTGCATGGCCTTTATCACTGGGCGTGAGCAGTAACTTCCAGGCGTGTGAAACTCGGATGCATTTCTCAGACAGCCACGGTAACAGAAATTCTCCATATTTAAAAAACTAACTTGTTCATGGGGAATTATTGCCTTTTTTTTTTCTTTTTTAAGGAAATGCAGTGTATAAAATCAACCATCTTTGCAAAGGAATTATTTTGATGCTCCCTGTTAAATGCAAAACCAGAAATATTTTACCATGATACTTGTTGTGTGTGCAGGGGAATTTTGCATAGTGAAACAACCCTGATTGTTTTCCTTTGTAATTCTGAAGACAGGTTATGGTCCAATAAAAATGTATTGTCAAATTATGGATTTATGCAATTATTCATACTTTTACTAGAAAAAAAAGAATTATAAATTAAAATTTGAATAATATATAACCATGCTTCAAGATTATTCTTATTTCATTTTTCAAAAAATCAGTCACCAAGTGAGAATATTTATCCATTTAAGAAGGAATAGGCTCTACACTGTGCACGCTGCTTAAATAGGCTGTCCTTGGGCAACCTTAGCTATTCTCAAGAATTTGAATTACAGTCTCTGTGTCAATGATTCCCAGATTTCTTTCCTCCTCGCTCACTTCCCTTTTGTTCACACTTGTAATTCAAACTGCTTCTACAGAATCTTCTCCAGATGTCCCCTTGCCAAGTGAAAATCAACATGTCGAACGCAGACCCTCTTCTCTCCTCCCGTCACTGTCAGCAATTCCACCATTCCCCCCCATCCCACGAGCCTTGGAGTGCTGGGATCGTTCTCAGCTCTTCACCCCTCGCAAACTTCCACACACCCATGCTTAATGTTAATTCTACTGCCTTCCAGAAAACCTCTCTGCAGCAAAGGGGCAAAACAGACATCACACCAAGTGCCACAGGCTGTGCGGATAAAGGGAGGCTTTCCCGGCCACAGGAGGCGTTACCCAAATCTGACAGACAAGAAAATGTAAACCCTGTAAATCCTGCAGAAAAAGCCGTGTTTGCTTGCTCATATCAATTATTGATCTTCTGGGTTTCTACACACAGGACAGAAAAATGAGAATGGTACAGAATGCCAAACAATCCTTAGCAAGACAACAACCCTTTGGGCACTTACTAAAGAAGGGAATGCCACGTGAATTAAGCAAGGCTGCCTGCCGTGAAAGTCTTACCACAGTATCTTCCACACCTCCCGTGTCAAAGCTTGGAGAGGGTTATGTCCCTTTTACAGAGCATCTGACTGCACCAGCCACCCTTACTGCACTTATTTAGTCACTTGTTCATCTTAGTTCTCTTTACCATTCACACAGTTTTACTTCATCCATGGGCACAAGCTCGTTCATTATGGCCTTTAGATCTAACCCTATAGCATAAGTAAGAGTCCTTCTTTCAGCTCTCATTTCACGGTCATTTTGTCTTTTGAGTAAGAAAAAAAAACCCGCAACAGAAACTCCAACAGTGTTTGTATCTCAGTTTAAGAGGCCCTGGGCTTCACTTCACTGGCACCTTCTTGAACCAAACATTTTCACAGGCAACAATAGCATGCCCTTATAACAAACCATGGCAGGCTAAATCAATTACATTATATGCAGCATGAAAGATACGGGATTTGATCTTTTTTATTTCCTTTAGTCCATCTTATTTCAACACAAACGTGAGAAGTACTTCCCTCTATTGAGGTGACAAAGTGATCCAAAACGATCTTTACAATTCAAGAAATTCCCCAAATCAGGCAAGGGTGATGTATATTCTGCATTGTCGTGATGAAGTATTAAATTTGAAAGAGAAATTTCCCTATCCTAGCCTTCATAAATATGTAACATTTTCAATTACAAGAAAAAATCTTCCATGTATACTTCAAATTTAAAAACAAAAAGAGTTGCTTCAAGCACCTTGGGCTAGTTGACTGAAGTAAGATGAAGAAGGCTTAACACTTAGCAGAATTTTCAATTTTTAAAGTCAGAATAGCTGCTGTAATTTCTCATGCAGCTGGACTGCACACAGCAGCAAACTTCAGAACCATACATAGAGCACAAAGGGCTTTTATGAAATCAATAAACAAAAAAACATCACTAACTCCAAACCCACTGATCAGGAGACTGATAAGGACGAAGCAAAAAAAAAAAAAAAACCCAAACTGCTAATATCTGGAACACACTGCGAGCGTTGCTCTGACAGCTCATTTCATTTCAGATAAGAACCATCAAGCCTCTGCTGTTTTTGCCAAAGTTCTTAGCTGTTTTTATGTAGAGCAATGTATTATTCACTGGCTGTCGATAGGGTTATGTTATGTTATAGATGTTTAACACTTATCTAGGATAAATGGGCAAACTCTTGCCTAATCTCGGTATTTCTCAATCATTGAGCAACATAATTCCCTCAGCACGGACTACAAAAAGATATATTCATAACAATATTTTCAACATACAGGATGTGATTACTCCTGAATGAGGGCCTTGACTGGTGAATTTTGACTAAGAAAATAGTTTCCAGAAGTAGATGATTCATGTAAACCCCACATTTCATGGAATACAGCACTTTATTTTTGAGGGGGGGGGAAAAACAGTCTCAAGAGATCAAGAGTTGTTTCCATTGTGTTTGGACGTATCATTTCCCAGTTAATGGATGTTTTCACTGTCTGCTTCTCATATCTTTATAAGTACCATCTGAGTTTGTCACTTTGCATGTTGCCTTCCCCTCCTTGACTCAATGATTTCTGTCCATCAGTTCAGCTCATAAACAGGGCAAACAAGCACAGAGCCATATGGGAATGTAAGTACAACTAATTACTGACTTGTCTTACTTTCAGCCAAACTTGGATTTCATCCTAGTGCTTTCTTCACTCATCTTCCCTCAACCAAGGAAAGCCTTCCATCAACCACAATTGCCCAGTCAGCAGTTCCCTGCTTCAGTTTTTGCAGCAGAGAAAACCTGACAACATTTAAAGATCATTTGAAGAAAACATACATAAAAAAATCCTCCAAAGACACAGCTGTGGAGAATATGAAGGCTGTGCACCAAAAACCCAACACACCTGAGATGGCATCAGACAAGGTAAAAAGAAGACTAATACTACAGAGAAAATACACCAATGGAAATTTTTTATATACGAGAAAAGACATGACAACGTGAAGAGTCACATGGAGTAACTATTCCTTTGCTATTCCCTGTGCAGAGAATTTTAAAGTGAAGCTCACTTATACCTGGTTTGGGTTGCTGATTTTTGGTTGCTTCTGCAGACATTCATATACTGACAAGTTTGTAGAGCCTTTCTTCTATTTGGTCCTCCAACTTAAATAACAGTGCTGTCATCCAAATGCATTTTCATTTATCATATTTTTATGCTTCATATACTGTTCAGAGGTCATGTGTCACTTTCATAATTTTATTAATTGAAACATGGAGCCTGTATTGAGGAGCACAGTGGCTAGACCAGCAGCAAACAATGGCTCTCCTAAATTTCGGACTTGTATTTCTTTTATTGAGAATCTCCTCAGTACTAACACAAAGAAACAGCCCATCTTTCTCAAACATGGCTCATCTGGACAAGCTTATGATTTTGCTTAGCACAATAGCATCCACATAAATTTAAAAAAAAAAATCAAATCCCTTCAAACTAAGTACGTTACAAAATCAAGTTAAGGAAGAGAATAGTATTTGTGTAGAAACAAACAACTGAACACGATACTTGGCTTATGTTCCCTTGCTAGATTTATTGAGAAGTTGCAAGCCAACACTCTTTTTTTTGGTTGTTATTTGTTTGTTTTTTGAGTTTGTTTTGTTTTAATTTAATGCCAATATCTAGAAAAAAGCCATCTGGTTATTCTACACACCAGAGACCAGAACATCTTTCCTAGAGAGTACTAAATGTACCTCTCAGCTTTCTCAGGTTTTACTCTCAAATTTATTAGGGCTGTTTGCTGCTTTCTTTACCATCTTTCCATTGAGGGGCAGTTCTTGGACAGGATTCAGTCGTGGGTCTAAGTCACCTACTCTTACCACCCACTCAGTGATACCAAAGACTTATGGGGGGACATAATTACTGTTGATTTTTATGCAGACTGGAGAGAATCATTCAAATATTTAGTCTTTCAAAAACACTGACACCAGAAAGGTGTTTTTAAGTGTGTTTTCTTAACCCCAAAATCCTTCATTCTGGCTTTTCCTGCAGGTGACAGGCATCATCAGGATTAGTCTGCATTTTAAACTGCAACTGAAGTCATCTGGAACATCATGCAAGGTTTTTTTGTAACTCAGTGCTTACATCATTTTGTCATAAATTGTGGCAAATAACTGACGATCTCAATTAGACTGAACGGTGAAGCTTAAAATTCCAAAAATCACATTCGTGAACATATTTTTCTTTTTGTGGTTATGTCAACATAAATTACAGACTGCAGATGCTAAAACATGGGATCTGCTGCACAATTTTCAGAACTAGCATTGGACAAAAAAAAAAGAGAGGGAAGATATCTAGATCACACATTTATTTTGGCCATTTTTTCCAAAGCAGTCTAGTTTTCATTACACTAAACGAATTTTAACAATATTTTGTTATTTTTCCTCAATTTTTTTCAGATATTTAACTCTCCTTCATCAGAACAAATTTTTTTTAAAAAAAATTGGCTTTAAGAATTCTATTGTAGGTTAGTTTGAATGGCTGAGAACAAGTAGTTCAATTCGTGGGATCCCTTCCCCAGCTGGTACACATCATTACAATACTACTGATTGCACTGGAGCGATGCCATCAGCATCTAACGAGTTCTTGAACTAGGAAAACTCACCACTAGTGAGAAGGCTACCAGATTAACAAGCAGAGTCAAATGCTGAAGAAAATCCGTGCAGATGGTCGTGCTGTATTTCTTTGCAATTTGGCCAAAAGCGTCCAGAGAACTTAGAAATATCTGGAAGCCTGAGATGAGGAACAATTTGCCTTAATGAATAAATCCAGTATATTTTATAAGTTCTGCAGTATTACAAGGACAGTAAAAGCTTTCTGTCCTCGTAAGCTGTTGCTCCAGTGCAGCATCTATGGCAAACTTGAAAATAGTCAGATAAACATAAAAGACAGAGTTGGCAACAAGACAGCCAACTGTAAAATCAAAGCAGAAAACAAGATAATTCAGTAGCTACTGTATGCAGCTAACAGTTTGGAAGTGAGTGCCCATACACTGAAGTTGTGCTGCAAATCCCTGCTGCAAATCTGCAATTTATGTGGACAGAACCACAAAACCAAAAATATATTCGTGTATGTGATGTTTTAATTCATATGGAATTTTGAGCTTTACCCTGCAGTCTAATTAAGATTGTCTGTTACTTGCCACGATATTAACTTGGAATCCTTCTGAAAATTAATACCTCTTGACACAACTCATAAGTTTAAAAAAATAATTCTGATACCTGTTTAATTTGTGGCTGTGGCAGAGTACAAGTCCGACTTTATTGCAGCGATCCTTTCACCTTGCAATACAATCCATACATACGTGTCCAGCTGTAAATACAAAAGTGTAGGTCTGTTACCAGTAGAACTTGTAGTTATTTTATAACAGAGGGGATTTCAAATTTGCCAAATACTGCTTTGTTCTAATTCTCAAAATTTTGATCCTGAAGTGACAAGCTGCTAAATCAGATAACAGATAATTTCTTATAATCTGCCTATATAGAAAGGCTAGCAGGTAGGAGGGAGGGAGCAGACAACAAGCAGGCTTGCATAGGATTTCAGAACATCACCTAAAATAACAGTAGGACAAGGGAAAAGGCCTCTCTGTCCTCAGAGCAATCTCTGTGCCAGCTCTCTCAGTCTGGGGGGTATGACAGTGGTCTCTGCAAACACTGACAATAAGGACGGCTCGTCCTTTCCATGGCCTTTCAAAACTTCTCTTGGCTTTACCAGGCTCACTTTTCATCTCTTACCATGTCTGCATACCGCTCGTGTCAGGTATGACACTCACGTGATATGATGAATTATAAACTACTAACAGTGATTCAACAAAAGTGTTCAAATGAAAAACGTTTTAGGAAAGGTGCTCCCATTAAATGTTCTTTCCCTTTATTACTAACTGTATGCAATCGTAAAATTTTTACTTGACTGAGGCTCGTTCCAAGTGTGACAGGAAATTTTATTTGCCATACCATGCTGTAACTATTATTGCTTAATGAATTAATTCTAATGGGAGGGGAAAAAACCACTAAAGATATCCTCTGACAGCCGCATCCCACATTAGTCCAAAATACTTCTAGGAATGCACACATTATGTACTTCAAACATTACACCTTCAGGGATTTTGCTGCTTTATTCATGTCTATGTGCTGCCTTTTCTGAAAAATAGAATCAAAGCTCAGCTGTACTGATTAAACAGCAAGTGCATAATCCATTAAACTGTGGTTGTGCAAGTGGATACAATGACATGTATCTTCAATTTGCACAGATCTTGCTTTATATGATTATTTTATTAAAGAAATGAAGCAGTCACAGGCCTGGAGTTCTCTTCTATGGTCTTTTCCAAAGGCACAAAACAAAGTACACAGACTAAGGGGAAATTCTCAGGATGGATAAGGGTCAGAGTGGGCAAGAGAAGACATTTCCTTCATGTTAATCAAGTAGCTGGAAAAATACCCCAGTCTGTGGATACCACCAGGCTCTTTCAGGCAGATATCCCAGTCTGTGGATATCACCAGGCTCTTTCAGGCAATCAAATGCCATGCCCTAGCAAGCAGGTCAAGTCACCAAACTCTGTGAGCAGGAAAAAACTTGGCAGAAAAACTTCCACGTAAATAAGTGCAAGAGAAGACGCCGTGAGGAGGGAGTGGGGAAACACGGGCAGGGTGGAGGCAGAGACAATCTGAACCCTGCCACGATGACACCGACTTTGGGACTGGCAGTTACAGCTTAAGAAAAGGACACTGGAATCATCACTGGCTCTTCTCTGAAATCAGTGACTCAAACAGACTGTGACAGCCAAAAAAGCCAACAGATCATCAGACATCATTCAGGAAGGGAATGAAAAACAAGAACAATTTCTTCATTCTGTGACTCTGTAAAATCTTGCTGGATCCACGTCCTGAGTGCAGGTCTGGGCATCTTGGAGAAGAGGGATGCTTCTGGAAAGGATGTAATCAACATAGAAAAAGCCCATGAAAGGCAGCTGAAAATATCAGGTGGTTGGAATAACTGCCTTATAAGAACAGACTAAACAGTCTGAAAGGGGACAATTTAATCAAAGTTCAGAGAAAGTTTCAACGAATTTATGATCCGAAACCCAGAAACAGGAATAGGACAGAGTTGTGCTCTAAGACGCCCAACACAACAGTTCTGGATGCTGAGGAAGGAGGAAGGGCACGCTGTCATGGGCAAAAAGCAGTTGGGGAATTCCAAACAATTTAATTAATTGCCAATTAACAATGGTTCCTTTTGTTTTGCTGCTCCTCAGTTCTACATCCACTGCGCTGGTGTGGGTTCCTCCACTGGCCACTGTCAACTTTGGGTATTGCACCTTCTCCTGTGACTTCTCTGAAGTTCAAGCAGGTTTTCATCCCTGCCCCTGCTCAGAACGATCCCTGACCTGCAGGCACAGAGGTGTCCCTGCAGTTCCTGCTGCCACGCTGCTCTCGGCTTTGCCCAACACGCAGACACAGCAGGAACTATCCAATCTCACAGTCATCCCGACTAGCCTGTCCTTGGCACCGCTGGAGGCACCCACGGGCTTTACACAGTACGTCACTTTTTTGGGTTTGATTGTGCTGTCAGCCATGAAATATGTCAAAGCTCCTTTAAATCAAAACCGTGGCCTGAAGCAAATATGACTGGAATACATATGTTTGTTCAGAGCTTTGCTGAACTCTTGATTTCACAGATGAAATTCCTGCAAAATCCATTTACCTACGGTTGTCTTGCCTAAAGTGCATATGATGATCCCAGAAAGAAAGCTAGATGGCTGGGGAAATTAGCATTTTAAAATCCAGAAGAAATGGTTATCCAGGTGAAAATCTAGAGAAACAACAGAGTTGTAATATTCTTTTTTATCAAGTACTAAGTTTTGGACATCTTCATCACTGTGCTTCAAAAGGAAATGTCAGTTCCCATCTTTCTAATAAGATTTGAACTTTCACCAGCGTGCAACCTCTATTTGTACTCCAATTAAATAAAGACTTGTAAAATAGTTTAGCTAGGACCATCTTAGTTTTTATACCTTTTAACTCACAAATGTTTTAACAAAATAATTTCTTTCATTCTCTGTTTTAAAGATTTATCAAAGCACTTGTGATAGAAGCTCCCCTAGCTAAAAATTTGTTTAAGATATTATTTCAATAACTTTCTCATCTGAAAGAAAACTTGCAGCTGTTGTGTTTTGAAAAATGTTGGCAGGGATGTATTTGTATGTTGTGAATGATATCACCATCTTGTGACAAGCTACAGAATGCTTTTGGCCGGGTCAGATTTTGTCTAGGCCACAGTTAACTACACTTATTTTAAACTCTTAGTTAAAACATGTCTTTAAAATGAACGCGCACGCAGACATAAAGCAATGAAATTAATTCTTTTTGCTCGGTTCATTTAAATAGTGTAATCCATGATACCAAATGTTTCTTCTCAATAGAAGCAATTAATTAACACATGGGATCAGGCAGATTTTCATGGAAGCTGGGTGTTCATCTTCGCCTCTCAAGAAATGTTCTCCCAGCACACACTGTATCTCAAATAATTTTTTTTTTTCTGTAAGGGCTGATCCATTGTATCAGTTTTAACAGTCAGCCAGGAAGGCATTTGGACAGAAAAAAATCCCCACAAAAGCAGGGGTTGTGTGAGAAGCTTGGGGGGGAAGAGGCCATGCAGCTGTCAGGCATCCCTCCAAAAGGGCCGGGCATGCAGAAGGAGAAGTGGAAGCACACAGAAGGAGAGGCTGAAGATTGACCAGGCTGCCACCTCTGCACAATTGAATTTTGCCATCTCCAGGCCTGAGGACTAAATACGTTAATTCAATATATTTAATGAGCTGGAAAGCTTCTAATAAGCCCTGCTTTTAAATGTCTGGTCAGGAATCCAGAAATCTTTGCAAAGCATTAAATCTACTTGCAGAGGAAAGGAAATGTTCCCTTGGGGTAACGAATGAGGGTGGCGGGGGACAGAAAAGGATACACCCCTGTCAGGAACCTTTGCAAGGCACAGCATTTTTCATTGGAACATACAGTGTTTTCAGAACTGGTAATTACCTTTCCTGTCTTCACACACTCTCTGCCCTGTTTGGGAGCAATCCAAGCAGGAGGCTGGAAACCAAGTTTCCACTAACAAGGGTGTTTACGAATTTTTTTCACAAAGTTTTATTTTCTTGGAGAAGTGGCTGAGGATTCTGCCTTCAGACTATTTTGTCCCTGAAAGATAACCGTGAAGGAAAAGCCTAAATCCATCTGATGGTGTTATTATGTACAAGAAATCCCTCAGCATTTTTCTCAAAGTTTGCTTTCTACATAAAAAACTCAAATCTTTTCTACTTCAAAAGACATTTACAGTGGTTCTAGAACTCACTGAGGACACTGAGGGTACATGCTAATCATAAGCTAAATAGAAGCCTGGCTTCAAATATATTCCAAATACTGTGTGACTGTTGATAAATACAATTTGTGAAAGCCCATAAAATTGTAATAAAATGTTTTCAAATGCATTTTCCTTACTTCTTTTTTTATTCTGCAGGGAGTGACATATAGACAGCATATTTGACTGACAGGGATTCCAGCAAATTCACAGATCCCCCAACAGAATATCAGATATCCATCTAACAGATTATGTTCCTCTCTGTGCATTACCTGTTGTCTTCTAAAACAACACATATTCCTGAAGAATTTATTTTAAAATATATTTGACCATCCGAGTTCCAGTTTTCAACTTGGACTCCTTGAATTTGGCTTAATAACAGGGAAAAAAAGCAGGCTCCGCTGTATCATTCAAAATGAATTATCCATACAAAAGGAAACCGATAATACAGAACACATTTCATATTCCAACAAATACTGGATATCTTTGAATTTCTTTTTTCCAAGACAGTTCAAGCTGTTGGTATGGGTTCTGAGCAATGCAAACGCCGGCTAGAATAAAGCTGAAATATCTATCGCCCCCTCTCCCTGAAGAAATGGATCCACAAAGCAAGTCCTCCGCTGTAAACCAGCAGGTGCACTTCTTGCAACCATATTCCATGTCCCCCAGTGCTTTGGGTTTTTCCAATGGAACAGTCTTGCAAGTTCAGGGAAAAACAGAAACAGGAAAGATCAGCTCTTTCCTTTCTTTACTCTTTATTTTCAAAATATGTTATTTCTGGTAATCATGCACTTGATGAGGAGAAAAAAAAACTAGAATCCAAGTCACGGGTTCTTAATAAAGAACTCCAAAAGCTGTGTTTCTAGGATGTTGGGATTATGGAAAAAACAGTTTGGGTAAAGATGTACAGGTGATGGACAAGGCAGAACATACACATGAAGTCCTTGACAAATGGTACAAACCATTCAAAGCTCTGTTCTTCCTTTTCTTACATTACTAAGCCTCTTCTCCTATAACGCTTTAATGGATAACGAGTCTTGTAAACAGCATATATGATCTTTTCTAGAAATCAGTTCCCACTTTCCTGGGTAACACACTACACCCAGGAACTGGAGCATGGCAGGAGTTCCAGCAGGACACTGCCCAGTACTTGTCAGCAAATACAAACTGGGCCACTGGATAGAACCTTCTCCTGGCTGCTGATATAGCACCAAGTCCAAGAAGAGTGACAACAGGGAATTAAGAATGCTGTGTGGATATACCTTCTATTAGATATCAGCTGGAAAAAAGAGTAACTGATCTTCTCTGCTGAGAGGGCAAACTGAAAATGCTCCGTCTTTTTAAACGCTGACTTTCATGATAACAGCCCTTTTTGTCCTGGCCAGACATAAGAGAATCCATTCTGGTTTCAGGCACAGAATAAGGCTACTAACTTCTCCACTTTGCTGGTGCTCTAACACACCTGAATTACAAGAGCAATAGCAGCTACAGTGGTAAGGGACAGGGAAATAAAAAATGGAGTTGGAATTCTATAGTAAGATGATTCAGCTGTGAAAGCTATTACCAATAATTACCATGACCATGAAACTTTTGCACAAAGTATTTCTTTGTTAATTAGAGAAACAAATCCAGTTGATGCTGATACCATCCATGCCATTCCACTTTAAGATTTCAGCTACAGAGATTTGATAAAGAATATAGGAAATACTGCCTACCTACTAACTTTATTTGCTACAATGTCATTTTTTCAAGTTTGATTCCACTCTGTTTTCCTGTAACCTATGAACTGAAACCACCCCTCACTCCAGTATTTTCCAACTTCTATCTCATTAAGCTTTCACCAACCAGTACTGAACACCACAATGCTGTGTTAGTCCACAAAGACCAGCAAGTCTTAGAAGAAAATAAAGAGAAAAGTTTCTTTCTGACACAGCAGTTCAGAAATTCAAGTTTTGTCTTTTAACTTTACTCTTAACTAAGTTTATGTTCCAGAAATACCCTACATAAGGCAGGCTAGAAGCAAAAATTAAGACAGATTTTTACCCCCTAACTTCTCTTTAATCAATAGGTCAGCTGAAGGAGAAATTTAGCACCACAATCAGGGCATCTCAGCAGGGCTGAGAGAATAAAAACTCCTGTGGCTGCTACAAGAACTATAAGGAATCAAAGTGCAACCCTGTTCATCACCTCCAATTCTTCTACAAAATATCACATAAAGGTGACTTCTTTTCTCCAGCAAAGGAGCTGGGAATTAACTTCACCATTCAGTCAGCATTATGGATCATCCACTGATAAGTCCTACAGCAAGTTATCCTTAAAAATACAACCTTTTCTGGAAAATAGAGCCTTAGAAAACTGATAGGACATTAAAAAAATATCTAAAGTATTCCGAATGTGACAATTCCATGAAGAAAAATGCAGTAGCTATTTAAAAATGTTTGTCTTTTGCATCCTCTTATTCCTTTGCCTTTTCATTTTGCCTGATGCTAAGTGGTGTTTGTAGACTTCCCAGTTAAGATCACCATTGGCTTTCAGTGCATTCCACCTTTTTTGCCTTTTGGATTTATTAATTTTTCAGGTGCCACAGGAAACTCAGAGCAGTGTAAGAGCACGAGTTTGTCCAGCATTTCTCATTCTAATACAAAGAAAACAGTGGCTGAAATTCCCACGCAGGATTTTACACTTGAACCACCTCACAGTGGTGTTTCTGATCCCTCATTGCCTGTGGTAATTCGCCTTCCAGACATTATGGCATCTGCAAATATCTGTAACTCCCATTCTCTTGGGGGACATTTGACATGGACTGGGGCAAAGACAGGGCAAAAAGGGGGTAGGAGTATTAACTGGAGAAAAATAAAATATTTAGGCACGTCTGTAATCCTGAAAATGCAGAAAGTGATATTTCTCTTTAAGAAACTTTCTCTCACAAACAATATGGACCTTCATGGTAGAATCCCCCGAAAGGGCAACTGATGGAACAGCTTTTTCCAAGGTGAGCAAAAGGACAATGAAAGGCTTCTAAGAAAAATGAACCAACCAATATAAAAATCAATTCCACCCTCCCCCTCACCTTTCACCTGGTTTTCATTAACCTTTAATCTACTTCCAAATATCAAAGAATAAAAGGATGTAATTATCACAAATCTGTTATACATCAGAACAATTACTGCTATCCCATCTGCTAACATTTAGTTTTCCCCAGCTCTCCATCCTACCCACCCAGAATATGTTTTGTTTGCAAGGGGGACTGATTGATTATGGCGGGTTTTCTGCTTGCAGGTGTTTCTCTGGTGCCCAACACCTTGTTCCAATTTTCTTCCAGCAGGCAGCCTTTCGGTCATGAGGAAGGTTCTGCTCACGGTGATTTTATGTCTAACGCATCAGATTGCTACAGACAGCTCGGTTTTCACATGTGTGGAAAGCCAGGTCTCACGTGGGAGCAGTGCCAAGAAAAACAATTTCAGCTTTCTGACTGAAGTAACAGACATCAACCCCACAGTGGAGTCAGTGATCTTCTTAAAATAATAAAAATGGTTAACCACTTCATCTCTCTACACAGTTAATTTCCTCTGTGTTCCCAATATCTCTTAACACATATCAGAATTTTCTTGTTTGGAACAAAAAAAAAAAAAGGCACAACAAAAACCCAAAAAACCAACCAAATAAACAAAAAGACACACAAAAATACCCTGCCTGGGAAACCAGCAAGAATTCACTAGCTTTCCCTAATATTTTAGCCCCAATATTCAAGGAAGCATTATGTAACCCCTAACTATTTAATGTTTTATATTTTGACACCTAGGGAGAAATTCTGGTGGGTTTTGTCACTCATTTCAGTGGGGACAAAATATCCTAAAACAGCTACTGTGCTGAGCAATTTTATTTAAAAATTGATGCTGTTTTGAAATCATAAGGCAGGTCCTAAAAGCACTAGTGTGGTTTCCTTTCATGTAAAAAAAATGAAACAAAAAGTTTCATTATTAAAATAAAAGAAAAAGTTTCATTGTAAGCTTAAAGTTTATCAGATGAAGCCAAAAAGATATTAATAATAATGACAAAAGTGAGCTGATTACAGACCTTGTCCTACAGTGAACTACAAAACCTTACGAGGAAATATTTCTTAATAAAGCATAGTTGGCAGCCATATGATGTTCTTTTACTTTTTTCTGGTCTAAGTTCTACATGTAATTCAGCATAAATTAGGATAAACTTCAGGATTACCTCAAGAATCCATCCAGGTTAAACACAAGACTAACTTTGTGATGGTAGCTCGGGCAAGCAAACTGGCTTGAAAAAAGTTCACCCTGCAATCATTCTCATTCAAATCTCAGATTTTATCAACAATTTTACAAAATATTTTTCATACAAATTGTAAACATTAGGGAGTTTTGTTATGTTGTGGGGTTTTTTTGTTTGTTTGTTTGTTTTTGCTTCTGTATTGTTTTAGTTAATTGGATTCAATAAACAGCATTGAATTCTCATGGGTTTCCTGTGAAGCCGCCCATGTAAATCCCATTATCTATGATTTTTAAACTTAGTCTAGAACATTGCAGCTCTTCATATCTACCAAGAAGCTCTGCCAACACTGCAGCATCACAGTGGCTTTCTGAAATTCATTATACTGCATCCTCTTAGTATCCCTGCAAAGTCAGAGTACAGTATCCCTATTTTTAAAGTGGCAAAACTGACATCCTGAGTTAAATTACGGGGAGGCCTAAAAACAAGCATAAGATTGCCAGACTGCTCCACTATGGCGCTGCTGAACTGGCAAGGGTGACATTTTTAACCCAGGTGTTGTTTTCCAACTTCTGCCCTCCTCACCTACGTTCCTGACATATCTCCGGCCCTGACCATAAGCTGCAGGCCACGTGCTTGTTCTGCCATGCGTGTCAGAGATCTGTCCCTATGCTGGATTATTCTTCCCATCCTTTACAGTTTGTTATTTCATGGAATTCCAAACTGCTTAGCTCTGGTCACTGGTGCCTTTATTAAGCAAAGTCTTACAAAAAGCCTAAATACTACTTTTGTTTTTCTGTACTCCCTTACTCTCTACTTTGGGTTTTTTTGAGTCAGAATTAGGATGTACTATGAGAAAGGCTCAAAACTTCCAGTAATTCTAAATGCAGGAAATACTAATGAAAAAAACCTGTTTTTTGGGGGACACCCCACCTGAGTACATGGATCTGAAAAATTCTGAGTCAAACAGAGTGAAAAAAGAACATCTTGCTTGGGTGTTCAGCTATACTGGGATTTTTGGGCTGTACCATGTATTTGATATCTTGTTATAGTCAGGTCCAGAAGTCGCTTAAACGATCCCTTCAGAATGGAAATTAAAATATAAGGTATCTCATTACAATGTAGACACATCTCAAGTGGGGCATTATTGTATTTACACTCCACTTGAGGATTACCTCAAGTAGTCTGGGCTTCAGACCTCAGGAGCAACTTCTTAACTCTTATTTCTCTAATAACAATCCTCTAGTAAAAAAACCCAACTGTGTAAAAATGTAAAAAAACTTTACCCCCGTGGTGTCCAGGAATGCTTTGTGCTTCAGAGATGCCTTTTCCCGCATGAGGTATTTTACTTTTCCATCTAACTCCTCTAGTGTATCTTAGTTTTCATCCACCATTTGCTCAATTATATTCTCTTGACTGGCTGGTGAAAATGTATGATAGAAAGTTTGATTGGTATCTGAACTTGGAAGCAAACATTCAGACTCTACTATGTAACAATGGAATCCCTGGATCACAATGATATTCACAACTTCTACATTTTAAGATTATATATTTCCTGTTCAGAAGTAGGCAGTAAGAGTTGATTTTTCAGTGAAACACTGGAAACATGACCAGAAGCAAGCAGAAAGTAACAGGAGATCAAAACAAGATGGTACTGATTTGCTTCCTCTTTGAAATAAAGGCGCTTCAGGCTGATCTGTATTTTTATCACAGCACACCTGGAAGTCGTTCATCCTTCAGTTTTACAATTATATTAAATAGTAAGGGATTATCAATAAATATTATGTATTTCAAACAGCAATCAGCCTCAACTCTTTGCTCCAGAAATAACTCCTCTGACTAGAGTGAGCTGCAGGAAAATAATTCTCTGCACCAAAAATGAGAAATTTGACATATAACAATTATCATTTACCAGCTGCTTCTGTAACTATGAGTTTGTTTTCTATTGGCTATTCAAGCCAGTGAAGAAATGCTTAAAATCACTATTTAAAATTCACTGAAATCATGTGCATTTGGCATTATAGCTTTTTTACATTTTTGTTTGATTTTGTTTTATTTCAAGAATTCATGTTGTAGCTTTGCACAGGAACTGTCTCCTAAATAACATCTAACTTGTCTCTTTGTATCCAGTATTCAGGTAACGTTCTTTTCCATCAAATACTTCCACAGGATTCCTTTTTTTGAGCAGTATTTAACATTTATGTGATCCCATCAACTCCACCTTTAAAGCCTTACCTTTTAAAACCTCTACACTTCTTTCAAAACAATTACTCGGTCCCTTAACATCCTTTTCCTATTTACCTATCAGGAATATTTATGAATATTTTTATTTAGTTTTTCAATCGTTTGCTTAGATCCACGTTAGCAAAGGATAATAAAAACTTGTTTAACTGATGTTTAATTTTTTCATTTTTATCAGTTTAAACTCAAATTCTGCCTATTCCCATTGGACAGTTCTGAAGCAGATGGTCAAAGACAAAGCACGAATAAAGCAATAATCCAATAATTTTGAACCTACAGTTTTCCTCTTGTTTTCTTTTTTCTATTTTTTTAGAAGCAGCAGCAAAGTGCCAGAGCAGACACTATCTGTAGGCGCCAAATAGCTTAAGACAAACTCCTGACACCTTAAAAAGGCACCTATTCTCCATCCCTGGAGGTGTTTAAGAAAAGACTGGATGTGGCATCAGTGCCATAGTCCAGTAACTGTGGTGGTGTTGGATCAAGGGTTGGACTGGATGATCTCAGAGGTCCTTTCCAACCCAGCTGATTCTGTGATTCTGTAGATAAGGTGCAACCCCGCAGAGAAATACTTGACATTCTGCTTGAACTATTAAAAATGCTGCGTTCCCATAGAAGGTATTGGCCTAACAAATTCTGCAGATGCCAGCCGAGTGACAACCAGGCAGGGAAGGTACATGCTGAGAGCCAGGATCTGGGAGCCCCAGGCAGCTGAAGCTTTATGGAGAGCGAAAGGCAGAGCTCAGGGCTGGCTCAAACCACTGAACTGTCGTAGCTGGCACCGGCAGGAAGGGATTGCACGTTTTATTAGGCAACAGCTTATATTACAGAGGCTTCACTGCCTACTATCTATAGGAAGCTGTTGCAGATTCCATCAGCAGAAGTTGACACAGGGCCAGCCTCCCATTTTACACTGTTCGCCAGAAGTCAAGAGACACCAGACACCCACTGACAAGCACTAATTCACTCTTTGGAAGCTTTGATAATTTAAACTTGCAAATGCTTCTGAGATGGTTTATCTGTTTTAAAATATAGGACATTTATGGCTCTTCAAAATGGTATTTTACCAATTCTAGCAATACTATCTGCCTTTCACTCTAGATTAATATATTTGTGTTCAGAATACAAGCTGGTGATAGATAATGTTTCCTCTGAGTATTTATTTCATTGAAATTCACAGAGATTCCTTGTTTGTACATGATTGAGAAATAATTATTGATTGGACCTCATAATAACAGCAGAAAGAATGGGATTCTTTGCTCAAAGAGGACTTCCTGTCACCAGGAAATTAAATGTTTCTTCTGGCAGACAGTAAAGTACACACCGAAATAAAAATTAATCTGTAGGCTTACACTTACATGCTTTCTCAAAGTTAATTAAGAGGGAAGGTTACCCAAGGTTCAATGAATGAGGCAATACCAACTTAGGAAATGATCTCAACTCACAAGATAGGAAAAATACAAAATTTCAGTTTTTGAGCAGATTAATACATGTAATGGACTCTTGCATTTTCTTTTGTTATATTTTCTGATTTTTTTAAGTGTGGTTCTGAAATCCTGTATGAACTTTAGGCTTTACACTAGAGGAACACGTTCTCAAAGATGAACAACAGAGTGACAAAAGATTGGATAATTAACACAGAATCAGGATAGGTCCTGTCTATTAGTTCGACTCGCCTAAATATGGAGAGCGCACAGGGTGAAAACCTGGCCCCAGATAAAGAACTAAACTACAGACATGGAAAAATTTCCCAGGTTTTCATATAAAGGAATAATAAAAAAAAAATAAATTAATTTCTTTAACACTATGAGTGCTGGGTAAAAAAAAGATCTCATAATGTTTTTGGGTGACAGTAGTTTCTGAGTCATCCTATAATTACTGACTTTGTCAGGGATCAACTTTTGGACGTGTTTTACCTTCTTACTTGTCATTTTAATTCTATTTCTGACAGCCATTCTAACTCTTTGCACTGCTAAGCTTTGACCTTCAAATGAAATCCAAACCAGCCTGTTTAAATGCCATTTTTGCTGAAAATACATTGGCACTTGGAGAAGTGAAGAATGCACTTCTCAGTGATGGCTTGGACTGTGTATCTTAGAAGCTGATGATGCACAAAGAATTTACCTTCTGAGAATGAATCTAATTAGGAAATCAGGACTGAGACTAAATATACTTGGGATGGAGCATTTAGGTTTTTGAGAACAGTGTGACTAGAGGCCATGGAGGGCATTCTGCTTAATTCTGTCATATAACATTTACAGTCCTGCTTCAGTTAAGGTGTTTTCCAGATGACAAGAAGCACACGATTTCTGATTTTCAAGGTTGTTTCTGTCTCAATCCAAAGCACTGGTTATGGAAAAGGCATTTTAAATACCTGTATTAATTCCACATAATTCCAGTAACCAATGACAGAAAAGAAGAGCATACATGTTCTGGAAAAAACTACATTATCTTTGAATATCATACATTCTAAAAAAAAATCTATGATAAAATATTAGATTATCAATGATATTTTAGGATACTTTTGTGAAGTTCACATGCTTTGGATACTCTATAATTATCATCCATGTAAAGACTCAGACAAACAGTTCATTGCTTTCAAATTTAGTTAGGGCTCCAGCCAGGCAAGGAAACTTCTGTCTGCCCTTTTGGAGATCACAGTCCTGTGACCAGGACTGAACTGTGAAGCAAACAAAAACTTTAGAGGCGTCAACTCACGACAGAGCTGCACAACTCGTGTTAGATTCATTTTCTCCAACATTTCTGTATAATGCTTAGGCTCTAAAAATACCCCCCAAAAAGCTGAGAAGCATCAAAGTAGCTAGTCTTGTTTTGCTTTTTATCTTATTTTGACCTTTTAAAATGTTTAGATAAGGTCAGAGTAAAATTAACAGGCAGTAATCGCCCTCTCCAACACAGTAAGTCTAAGTAAATCCGTCCTGCCGCTCCATTGGGAATGCCATAGGTCACTGCAGGCAAGTTCGGGAATTCCAGTGGGTAGTCGAGTTGCCTGCTAGCTGCAAAAATCAGTTTGGAGCCACTTTTATCAAATGCCAGGAACAAGGAGAGAAATCCTGCATGTTTACTCCACGCTGCTCTGGCTGGGATCCAACAACAGCAAAGGAACTTGGAACTGCAGCACTAAATCCCCATTTTTCTCACCCTTGTAGTCATTAAACTGTTTATAAAAGGACTGACGATTGTGCCCTGCACTGAATTACTGAAAGCTTCCAAACACCCTTTTTTTTTTTTTTTTTAAATAAATCTAAAGTTTTGATAAATGACCTTCTTAACGTGCAGCATGGAAATTTATGCCACTTAGTAAAACACGGTGCATTTGTTGCTGTTCTGTGGCAGGGTGTGCTTCTCTCTGATTTTGCACGATAAATATGATCTCAGAGAGTTACCAGCCTTACATTACACGAGGAAAAATATCACCCAGAAGATTTACAGTGGTTTTATCGGGGGAGGAGGAAAAAAAAAACAAAAAACAAAGAAACAATGTATGCAATGTGAAGGAAAAAAAAAAGAGTGACAGGTGGCAGATTAGAAATTCTTTTAACATATAAGTTCTAATGTTAAAGCAAATACCAACTGCCGTGGAAAAGGCTAAAATTAGCTGGGGAGAGAAATGGGAGTTTTAACTGTTACACTGTTTACTTTTGTAAGCAATGAGAAAGCAGTAACGTTTAAAACTAAGTTCTAAGAAGTTTTCAGGCTAAGTAAAAAGATGCAGAAAGCTAAGTCAGAAGCCTTTCTGATTCATTCTTCACATTTCTCCTGAACAGGGATTTTTGTCACAGCAGAAATATTATTAAGAATCTATAACTGGCATATAATACGGTCTTCCCATGCTGAGCACACAAAAAACGCTTCCATGGTTGATTTGGCGCACCCCTGATACACGGTTTCACAACAGGAAACAGTGGGGAAAGCATCCCAAGTTTATCCTGCTCTCCACACAGTCCGTGCTCCCCAAAAGCCGGGTCATTTTGATGGCAGTGCTGGCACACCACGTAACAGAGGAAGCGCAGGGGCAGAGCTGGGAGATGGAGAGAATACCCTGAACTGGTACCAGCACCAAGTGCTTCAAAATGAAAGACTCATGCACCCAGAAGGTAGGTAGTTGAAATGCTGGCTTTAGTAGCCTTCCCCGATGCTCACAGCCTTCCCACATTCACCTCATTATCTTTCTCCTCATTTATGCCAGAATAACTAGTATAATTAAAATCCTAAACTGTTGCAGGGTAAAAAAATAAAAAAAATAAAATCCCCTTTCTTGATGTGGTGCTTTCACCCTGAATTAATTCCGGCATTCAGTTTTCAAAGTTCTACAAAAACAATTGTTCTGGCAGAGCTGAAGCAAGGGGAACTGTGATCACAAAACCTAAGACAACTTTGCTACAAGAAAGGCATCTCATGGAACTAAACAGAACACTTGAGAGAAAACAAGCCCTGCATTGTGGCTTTGTTCCCTCAGCACAGCTGGTGACATTTCCCACAGATGCTGCTACTTAATACCAATAAAATGGAACACAGAATACACAGAAGATAATTTACATGTGTCGTTTGGCACGGGTCATGCCTCAGGTGACAATGCTTCAAGTATCGGTGCAACAGGAAAATAATAACAATGAACTCAAGAGAGGTAAAACAGAGAAGAAAAGTCTAACTCTCATGAACATTCATAGCAGTCTATTGGATTTTGTCAAGGACCTTCAGCCTCCAGTAATCTAAAAAAAACATTTAAAAAAAAATTCAGGCTTCTAAATACGGATTTAGAAACCTTACTGAAGAATGGAATAAGTAAATATATCAGTGTTCAACAACCCTCAAAAGTTTAAAAACAGCCAAGCATTTGTAAGGGCCCTAAGGGTATCCCCCCGGGCTGGGGGCCAAGGCAGTGCAGCTGCAGGCTGTCCCCTCCCTCACTGGCCACGCAGCCCAGGTCAGACCCCCTTCCCAGGGCAGCTGCTTTGAAGATGAGCCTCTACCATTTGCCCCAGAGCTGAGCTGCCCCTCCTGCTGCGGTGCTGCCCAGCCCGTGCCTCTCCGTGGGCCCTGCTGGTCCAGCCCACCTGCGGGCTGACATCCTGGCCTGGCCTCATCCCAGTGTGCTGCCTGGCCATCCCAGGCTGTGTCTGCCCCTGCTTCCCTCACTTGGGCACTGCTGTCTGTTACCACCCTCTTCTCCTGGCTCAGCCTCTCCCAGGGGGCAGCCAGTCCTCGCTGCTCCAAGACAGTCCGACCTTATGTTTTCCCTCAAGCATCCATGAGGGAATATAAACAATAGAACGTGATTTATCCCGGTCTAATTACAAACGAAATAACTCCTTATCCAGCTAGCTTCAGAAAATAAAGCCAAGAGGAAGTATAGAATAAAACATTTTTAGGTCAGTCTGACACTTTTTTGCAGGCAAATAATCCTTATGAAAGTTAGATTCTGTGGTCACGTGCACCCGATATCAATACGGAAAAGACGGCATCTGCCATCGCTGGCACGACTGCAAACACAACAGCAAAACTTCAGCTGTGCCTGGAGAGCGACACAAGGGGCTGGCAAAGCGTGTGCGTGGTTAAACTTCACTGTGATGGAAGAAGAGGATATAGAACAAAACAGTGAAGTTTAAAGCTGTTCTTTCCAACAGCTATAAACTGTAACTTGATAGCTGTGAAGGTTTAAAACTCTGGGATGAGCATTAGACTAATCTGGACAGCCTTCAAGGGAATTGTATTGTTGTTTTGGTAGTTCTACTCGTTGTTCAATCGTCACACAGCTCTTCTCTCGGTGATTCTGTCGACTGACTGGCCTGCACTCACTGTTTCAATGTCCTTGTTGGAAGTCTTTAAAATGGGGCCACTTACATTACACTGTCAGCTCCAACCATTAGAAAAATCAAAGAAAAATCAAATGAAAAATCAAGAGCTTCCATGGAATTATATTCCACAGAATCTCTGTCCTGCTGTCAAGTTATTTTTAACACATGACATTTCTTAAAAATTCCTTGTCACTGGGGACATAGTTCATTTCACACAGTTCTCCAAATTTCAGTACCATCTTTTCTGTCAGTAAAGTTACTTGTGCTTGAAAGAATTAACCTGCTTTACTAAGAGTTACCGAAAGACCAGATAAAATGCTAAGGAATGCAACAGCCTAGTACTTGGCCTGACACAAACCTTTCAAGAACAACCACTGTTGCTGATGTTCAGGGAACACGAAAGAAGCTTGTATTTACAATACACGAGAAACTAACTTTCCAGTAAGTATCTTTCATGCATATCCCTAATCTGAGAAAAGTCTGGCAAAATGATAGTCAAGAAGTGCAACTCCTGTAAGGACTCTCAGTTCTGCGGTAGAACAGAAAAAGGGCACTAGTAACCAGACACAGACACAAATAAAGGGGTGGTAATAGTAAAGTGACTAGAACACAGAATGCAACAGAAAAAAGACTGTAAGAGAGATAAAAGAAGTTTACGGAGCAAAGACAGTAAGAAATGGAACATGCTAAGTGTGCATATATATATTAATTACAGCAAATTCAGATTCCTTCAGCTCCAGACTTTTATTAGCAATAATAATGACTGAATCAGTTACACATGTTAAAAATGAATTGAGAACTAATCTGATAAACTCAGACAAAACTAACAAATTCCTGCAGTATGACTGAATTGGGATGAGCTTATATAGCTGGTGATCAGTTTGGCCCTCAAAACTTTCACGGCTAAACACTTGCAAGAATGACTAGTTTGACAGCTCAGGGTGATTCATGACCAGCTTATCATTCCTTATTTAAATTGATTAACACAAGTGGATATTACAGTATCTGCAGCTTGACAAGTGAAATGTGCAGTTTTACATAAAGCTTTCAAGTGATTCAGAAAACATGTAACTGTTGGCAATAAAATAGGCTTTTCATGTAGAACTACTTGCGATCTCCTGAGCTCGCAGTAGAATCATTTCAGGCTACACACAGACAGATGTACTTCAGCAATCTCTTAAACACATAAAACACATAGAGAATCAAATTTCTGATGTAACAGGCAGGACTTACCTTTGGTTCAGCTTAGGACAAAGAACAAACAAAGGCTCTCGCTAAGACTAAGCTGGAAAACTCTTACAAAGACAAAAAATAAAATAAATAGTCGCCTCTTAAGCCGACAAAGGGGAATGGTTTGCAGGCAGGGGCCAAGCTCCAGGACCCGCCCTTTGCCACCCCTGGAGCAAAGACTGCTGGCCTGACACAGGTGCTCTTGATATGTCCTTAACCGCTCGTCTTCCTAACGAGACCAAGAGAAATCACCTGCCCAGCTCCTCCCAATTACACCTCAGCTGAGGACCCCGGCAACAAGAAACTGATGGAACAGCAGAGCGTGCTTTTATGACCATTTCTTTTATCTCCACTGCTTTCTAGGCCATGCAGATTATTGGTGTTCCGCAAAAATAACCTACCAAAACCATACTGCACGCATCGCCTGACACGCAAGCAAACAAAAAATAGGAAGAAATAAAAGGGATATGAAAACTTCAAAGATTTAGCACATTTAATTTGGCTAGAAATGAAAACCACTGGGGCAAGTTACGCAAGAGGTTTGTACGCTGTTTTTCTCCAAACAAAGAAACGCTAAAGAATGGTGAGGTTTCAACCACATCTCTCAGGATCAGTATATCTTCATACAAACAGTAGGATTTGAGTGTAATTTCAATACTCAAAAGCTTATCTGCCTAAAAAGCAAAATGAATTTACTGTTTTGGAGCTCTTTCTCATCTTTTAATCACTATGCAACTACACTCCTCACCACTGTATCCTCAAGAATTTTGTGACATCCTAACCATAATAGTACACTTATGGAAACATATACAGTAATCTAGACAGAAAAGCTGCTCATTTATCTTAAAATTTGGGGCCTGAGCATTAAGTAGGAATTTACCTTTAGACGCTCCCCATTTTCTTCTTAAAAAAGGAAGGCTTTTTTTATAATGGAAGGTGGGCAAAATCACACATTTAAGGTTTTCCGAGGACCCATCTTACTCATTTTTACTTTTGCACAATTTGAAGGGGAAGGGAACACGGGGGAAAGAATTTGTGAAATTTTGACAATGTACGCAGAACTCACTATAATCTTCAAAGCTAAATTTTGAAAAATATGTAAAATAATGATATCACCTTTTCAGACAGTGATTTCAAGTCAGAAAAATCCCACTTTGCTGAGACATGAGTACTTGAACAAAAGGTTTAGCATCCCACCCCAAGCATCTAACTCAATTTTTTAATCTCCTTACCAGTAATATCCGATCTGAAACAAAGATATGTTCCTTCTCCACCTGCCCTTCCCCAGCTCCCTCTCCAATGGCGAGTGGTGCTCCTCTCAGCAGGCAGTGGGCTGGGAGGGATAATTTTCAGGGTGATGCAAAACACCTGAGCACGAGGCACAGCTGTGGGGCTGAGGGCAGAACAAACGGTTCTGGGCTCCCCCCACACACGCTCAGGGCTCAAATGACAAGGTCCCAAGAGCTCTGCAGTACCTGGCAAAATTAAACTTCTCCTCTGAGGCAGCGCTTAGTGTTCCATGATGCTCCCTCGCCTGGTTTCCCCTCCCACTTTTCTCAACGCTTTACTCTTTTCCATCTGTGTTTTGTCTCTTGGGAGAGGAAAAAGTGGTACTGGGAGATTGAGTTCAAATGCTCTCAGTGGGTTTGGGAGAAAAAGCAAAACTTAAAACCTCAGTTATAAGAACCACTCTGGAAAATAAAAAAAAATGGTCTCTGCTTTGGAAAAATGCACCGTCAACCCCTCCTCAGGAGTGCAGTATTACAGTCAATACTTGTGTCTCTGCTTTTTAAAGTTTATTCAGTTTATTTGTTAAAGTTCACAAGAAGAAAAAAACTTGGTCCTCTTGCATTTGGCTCAGACTAAATTTGCATTTACTTCTACACAGGCACTTACAGGTAACCTGAAAATGTCAATAAGCCCCATGCTGAAGGAAATTATACCGGATCATGATGCCGATTAAAAATTTCTGATAACTTATTTCTGTCCCCTAACAAATTAAAATAATAAAATAATCTAAATAGAATGCAGAAGGTCTAACTAAATTTCTTTAAAGTGCTCAGGTGCCTATATTTAATTTTAATGATGAATATAATAAATAATGATGAACATAATAAACACCACATCATAGCATTTTTCTGCATTCTTTTGTCACATCAATACCATCCTTTATAAATTTAAATGATCTGCAAAGATAAGGATTAAAATTTAAAAACGTGATAAAGGTGATAAAATAAAACTAGAAGGCAAAACTGTCAATCCAATACTAATTATAATCTTAGCATGCCAGGAACAGTTTTATTTCTTAATACTGAATTTATTCCACTTTGAGTAGTTAGATCTTCACTCCCTGAAGCTAAATATAAATTCAAGAAATCTGTATTACTGCCCAGGTTCAGTAAAAAGAGTCAAAGAAATTCCATCATATTTCAAGTCTCAGTCTAAGTTAAAATGCCGTAAGTACTTTTATCTTCCTTACCAAAAAAAAGTGAAATCAGATATTCTGATTGACTATTTAATTTCTTACTACTCTGCTATTTGTCTGTGTTTCTCTGTACCAACGATTTACACTTTCTTGAATTTCTCTGGTTTTAACCCATGCAGTGTACGAAGACTTGGAGAAACAGGTTGGATTTAGCACTTGTAAGTGATCTTCCTTCTAGAAACTAGTACATGGATGAGAGACCAGCTTACTGGATATTTTGAAGTGAAACTAGTAGCATCTGAAGACTTCCAGAGAAACAGATGGGTAAAAGATTTAGTGGGAAAATATTTAATCAGCAGAAATTTGGCAAATTAATCTGTAAATGAATCCTTGCATGTGTGCCCTTTTCATTACAGGAAAGCAATATCCCCTCTGCCAATCAATTCCCAGGATTTCCAGTGCCAAAGTGCACCTTAACACACACACTGCCCCACCAGACTCCACTGTTTTAGCAACAGCCTGATATAGGTCAGATAATGCAACATTTTTCATTAAAAAAATAAAAATCCTGCTTTGATCCCCTGAGGATTCTAGAGGAAGGTTCTACTTCTGGAGGTTGTTCCAGACAAATCCAGAAATGGAATGGTGTGTTTGCCTAATGAGGGATTTTGAGTGTGACTTTGATGTTCCAGAGATGAATGAACTGGGGGTATGGGTCTAATCTTGCAGTGAAGTGAGCAAGGAAAAGGAATAAATACCAGTTTTTACCCAGCCCTATTGTTTCAAAAAAAAAAAAAAAAAAAGAAAAACCAACAACAAAGCCCACCAAAGTGATTTTCTCAAACCAGTTTTGCAATGGCCTAAATTCACCAATCATACCGATACCTTACAAGCCCTCACCATAATGTCAGCTTTTGAGTATTTATAGCTCCACTCTTTATATCACAGCAAAAGTATGCGGGGGTCTTACACACTGGAGAGCAGAGATCAGTGTCAGGGAGCTCTACTGCTACGGTGCAGTAGCTTTGACAAACAATGAAACACGAGCCTTAGAAGGGTAAAGCATCCAGTGTGTGCAACATCTTAATCCATTTTAGAAGAATTAGACAGCTAAGAGGTAATGATTTCACAGTGGCAAGGCTTTTTTTCCTCATCAGCTTCCAGGCATAGTCATAATTTATATGTAATTCTTAATAGAAATCTGTGCTGAGGTCACTGCTTGAAACCCTTTTCTTTCCAGCCCCTCCCGAGGTTATAAAATGGAACAGGTGTTACAGTAACTGGGCTTGCTCCTTTCCCCTTGAGCTAATCCTGTGCCACAAAGAGGTTGAGCAGCTCCTGCCTGCGTTTTGCCAAGCATGTTAAAGGAGGTTTTATGTCCCACGTACAGATTTGACAGAATTAATGGCACAAGTTTACTTCCATTGACCACAGCTGCCTTCCATCCACTTCACAAGGAAACATAATCATCCCTGTGGTGTCCCTTTAGGGAAATCTCCACTCACCATCCCTATAACATTAAAATAATAAATACATTTGGGGAGGTTACGACACAACTGTTCTGAAGACCAGCGGGTGGTTTTATGTCTAAGCTGCTCCACTGTGACAGCTGCATTTCATCATTTGTGAGTACTGCATGAAGAATGAGTTTTGTATTAAAAGTCCACTTTACAGAGCCCTGTAAGGAGTTATGGGAAAAAAACAAGTGAATTCTTACTCAGATTTCCAAATCCTTTGGAAGGATGCCTTTTCTGCCCCCAATGAATGTAATGCAATAATGTAAAGTCTTGTTAGGATCTGTTCACACTACTATAAAATTCAGTATGTTGTGTTCTCCAAGCATGGTATGAGTTTAAATAAACAGTACAATTGCTGTACTTTCCCACCCAAATATTATCCTTTACCTCTGATATAAATGTAAATGCATGTTCGTGGTGAAGGAGAACATCTACCATCTATGCGTGTTCCTGGTACACAAGCGCTACCAGAGGTGTTGCAAACTTGCTGCCAGTTTATCCTCATGCTATTCAAAGAACGAAAATATGTCGGTCCTGTCCATCTAGGATCCTTAGCACAGCTTTTTATTATGAAATTAGGAGTGCTCCTTAAATTGTAAGTATGTTCAATGAAAAATTATTATTATTATTATTAAAAATACATTATACCTGCAACCCCAGATATAGTCCCTAAAATAAGAAAGCACAGAGCCAAGTAGGCATAAAAACAAACAGTTCTTAATCTTTCTGAATGCAGTTCAAGTGCATTTGCAGCACACGAATTCTGGAATTCTACATTCTTAACTCTTAGAAAACTGTTATTAGATGAAATTAGGAAGGTTTAAAGTACTGATATATCTACTTTAAAATCCAGGAGACTGAGCAGCTCTGAATCACAGTTCTCCATCCTATGGCCACCTATGGGTTAATCATCCCCATGTTAACCTCAGTTTGACTCATTATACTGACAGCAATGTGGAATTACATGATTTATGAGGTAAAGAAAGTTTAATCCTTTAGGAGAAAAATACTAACTCAAGCACACCACGTTGTGACCTGAAGCGTTAAAGGCTCTTTCCCACTAGATCTTTACTCCTTTCTGGATCAAACCCTTCTGGCCAGAAGCTGCCCTCCCACAAAGACTATAAAGGATTGTGTCAGCCTGAATCTTAATGCAAGTTTAAGAGAAAAAACTCTGTGTTTTCTTCTGGCTTCTGCATAAGGGCAAATTTCACCCAGAATGTAAATCAGATTTTTTATATCATTCATTTTGTTTCAGGCTCTGTCAGAAACACTGTGGAACAAACAGATTTTGTCAGGAGGAGGATAGCCTACATGATTTATTGAGGCCCCTTCCAACTCTACTTTTCTACATTCCTATAATTCTGGAAAGATGCTAAAACTGTCATGCTGTAGCTGGAATCTGAACCAGAGTATTGCTTCACTACGCTGAATGGCAAAAGTGGAGCCTGAGCACCAGAGCATCAAAGCTGACCATTAAACTCCATGACATACAACAGAGGAAATGTTCCATCCAACTCCCCTGTGTCCATGCTGGAATTCTTGAAAACCCTGGCATTGTTTCCCCTTTCAGACAATCCTGTTAATACTAGGAAATCACAAAAGTCCAAAGAACCACACAGCAAAATGAGTAGTACTTTGCTTTGCACGCTGCACAGTGAGGGAAGAAAACAGAAGGGAGTGAAAGCGGATGTTCTAGCACGTCTGTCCTCAGGGCACACACAGGGGAGAGGGAACTGGATTCCTTGGATTCCCGGGGCAACTCTGGGAAAATCACTCAAGCTGAGTCTAGCATGCTAATTTTGTTATTTTGGAGCGCTGCTGTGCCCTTGGTCAATCTGCTTTCCTTCTCTGTGTTCCAAACCAATCCTAAAGCGAAGCTCACACCTCCTATACCTCGATCCTTGACAGAACCAGAGCCACGAGGAGAACCACCGCTCATTCTTTTGGGACAGCACAGGGCAGAGACATCCAGACTCCAAACCTGCAGCTGTAATAGATACCTTCATTTGAGAAACGGTGCTAATGAGCCCTATTGTGGCGCTGTAACAACACAAGTGTATCATTTTCAGGACCTCAGCTACTGTTTCTAACAGCTTTATGCTACACGTTTCCATAGGACAACTTAGTAGCACCGTCTGGGGATCTCAGGCTTGTTTTGCACCGTGTAATGTAACTAGATCCTTTGTGGTCTAGTTCTCATCTAACGCAGGACTAGTACACTTTGCTTCACAAAAATGCCATAAACACTCACTAAAAATATTGCAAAACCCTCATACTAAATTATGGGGAGTGAAGAGAAATACCCTAGAATGAGAAAACTGGGATATAGTCACTAAGAAAATACAGCTGAGTGGGATAACAGTAGCCATTCTGTAATGTTCTGACAAATCAAACCAAACTAGATGCCAGTAACCACAGGAGCTCCATGGATAAGGGAGACAGAGGCTATCCACAAAAGTATTATGAATGCTTTCATCAACAGAAGATAAAATTGTCACAGGGGAGAGACTGACACTATAATATCAAAGGCAACATCACTTATCATAGCCCTTGGTTAGCCGCCCATTGCTGGTTTGGTGCACTGCACAGAATGTCCACAGGTAGAGCTGCCTTTAGTTTACCTCTGCCTCAGATTCTGGAAAAAAAACAGGTGAATTTTTCATTCCAGGCTTATGTTTTACCTCTCGGCAAAAAAAAACAAACAAAAAAAAAAAAAAAAAAAAAAAAAAAAAAAAAAGGAGAAAAGTTTCTAAATCTGAGCAAATCTAGAAAATAGTAGTCTAGAAAATGCAACATTTTGATCAGAAAATCTAAGAGTGAAAGAGGGGATGAAAGAAGGGGGTGAGGCTCCATATGAATCCATATGCCTCTAAGACAAGATAGAACACCCAGCTCTCTTTCCTGAGACTTCACAATGCAATATTAAAAGTGAGGTGTTGGGGACAGGTTGATTCAGCTCTGCTGGGATTGCTTACACTGTGTAAATACACTGACATACGTCTGAAACTCCTCGCAGTTCAAGGTGCGTTTCTGTGCAGCACAGACAGCTCTGAGTAAGGCAGCCCATCCCAACTCACAGACTTCAGCAATTCTAAACCAAAATGATCCTTTTGTGTTATTGTTCAATGCATAAACATTAAAACAAAAACAAAAACACACACAAAAAAAACTAAACAAAAAAACTGTTGCAAAACACAGAATACTTCTTCCCAGAAGGAAAACTGTACTGCTCTTAGAAAGAAAAAAAGAAAATAATTATGAATAACATGATGGAAACTTTCAGAACATACTGCATCAATCAAGTTCTGCATGAGTAAGTATACTTATGTTTTGTAATATCATCAATTTTGTCCGCAGAAAATGTCTCAGATGTCTGAAATACAAGATTTGTTCCCAAAAGAACATTAGCCCTCAGCATAAGTTCTTGGCTAATTTCTGTGACTCTGCTGAGAACATCTGAATGGTAAAGGAACATTTGTTTTCTGGGCAGAATGTGGCTGCTGAGGTCACAGAAGGCATTGTCTGCAAGCTGGCTGTTGTCCTTCTACAGCAGTTGTTTCGAGAGATTTCACAAAAGTGTACACACTGTTAGGTGTAGGAAGGCTTATGGCAGTAAGCATTAAAATTATTTTTCCTTCCAGTGGGCAGCCAGCTCTCTTCTTTATCTTTATTTCTTCTTGAATAAGAAGCTATCTATTTCTTATGGCTTTATCTTGAGATTTCAAGTGGGGATTTCACTGTTTTTTTTAAATGTTAGTATCACAAATAAAGGACTTAATTCCTCTGCAGAAGTCAACAGGTTGAGAATAGTTTTACTGTTATTAAAAAAAAAAAAAAAAAAAAAAAAAAAGCTTACCTTCAAAGGGCAGAAATACGAAAAATGAGTCAAAGAACTACTTACAGACCACATAACCTTAGAGTAGATTCAGAAATTATTACGAATGTTCATATGAGCATCAAGAATTTCATAATAACAGTGAGAAGGAAAAGATAAACCTCAAAAAAAGAACAACATTTGCACAGATAGGAAATGTGGGGGAAAGCAGTTCCCCCATAATGGGGAAGAGAGGACTAGAAAGGAGATAAGGAACTGATTACTTGAACTGATGACAGGCCACCCATGGGAGATACCAGAAACATGAGATTGTTCTCAGTAACAATATGACCCCAAGATAGGTTTTAAACCAGACAGTCACGAAACGAAGTCCTCAGTTTTCAGAAACAAAACTGCTTCTGCTTACTTTATGTGGGGCTGTCTTACCACTCGAGAGGTATGGTCAGGCTTCCAGGACACTTGTGAAATTAAATTCCTTTTTAATAAGGAATCTTATTAAGTCTTTTGTAAATTAAACCATTTTCATTTAAAACAGCTGTGAATTAACAATTTCAATGGAGTTAACAAACAACACCTTAAAAAACAAAAAAATTTGATTCTTATTATTCATAAGACACTGATTTGTTTCAAATCTGTTTTGAGCTTAAAACAAGTCAGATGAGAGGGCAAGAAGGAGGTTTGGCCAGACCTCTTGGCAACGAATTCACTTGGAATATAGTATTTGCTCCCTCCAAAAAGATAATATATAGGATTACTCTTTTCCTCAACTTATTTACTTACCTTCCCATCCAGTCATGTTTCCTCCTTGTTGCTGCCCTACCATTGCACGACATCCCATAGTCATACCATGGTGTACGCATTTAACTGGCAGTTCATTAGTATGCAAATGAAAACACTGATATGTTTTTTACTTTGCTCACTTCAGCCATAAATTTTGCTCATGTTCTCCTTGATGATTTGTTGGGCATATTTCTCTGTAACCCAGACTTCTATTGCTATCTTCCTCTCTGCTGTGTTTCACACTAGTCCAGTTTTTTCCTGAGACACCAGTAATGCCCGGGACACAACACAGAAAAGCATCCTTGCAGCCTGCATTTCTTCAATCCTTCTGTGCATTACAGAGAAACCAAGCAAATAAGGCTCCTGTGCAGCTGTTTTACAAACACATTCTTCACAGAACAGCACCTTCAGAGAAATGATGGGGACATGAAACCTGTTTCTGATGATGTGTAAGTCTCCTGTGTTCTGATTTCAGAAGGAATTCAGCTGTCTGCTGTTCTTAGGTACATTCACGTTTTAAGATTACTAGTGTAATGTTTGAGAATAATAAAAAGGTGATTTCCTCAACACAGTCAGCCTGCATAATTCAAAATGCCCTTCAATGGCTCTCATTTAGAAAACTGGAATCAATAAATGCAGTAAATACTAGAGCAATTACATGCCTCTACCCAGTTTTCTTCTCTTGTTCTGTATATCACTGATCATACACCAAAATAAGATATTTTAGTCAAATATTGAGACATCAAGGAAAGACTGAAACCTCATAAATGTTCCGTTTTCAGGTTTTCTGTGTCACAGCTGGCCTCAAAATACCTTTGCACAGCAAAGGCACACACACACACTGTTTGAAGGGAAAAGATGTGCAGGATGATTTCAGAGGCTTGATCACTTTAGCCCACAGTGGACTTGGCTGTCCCATCTGCTTTGCCATTGACTGGGCTACTCTCCTGAGCGTGAACCATAGAAAATCCTAGAGTGGGAAGTCTGGAAATCATCTGGTTTGACCTCCTCTTGAAAACGGAGTTTTAGATGACATTACCCATGGCTCTGTGCAGTTAGTTCTTAAATATTCCCTGTGAGAGACAGTCCACCAGTTCTCTGGGTATCCTATTCCAGCATCTAGTTGTTCTCCTGATGAAGAATAACAAAAGAACCTCTGTCCTGTCCGTAAATCCCTTCCAGCATTGCAACACCATGATAAGATACCCCTGAGCATTCTTTTCTCTAGGTTGGACAAACCAATTTCCTTCAATCTTTCTTCATTTTTCAAGCTCTAGAACCTTTTAATCATCCTAGTATTTCCCTGCTAGATCCTTCACAGCTTTATAATGTCTCCTGAAATGGGGAGACTTAAACTGGACAGTGTTCCATGTGTGGCCTAAGGGTTGGTGGAGCAGAGTGTAATAATCACATCCCTTAATACACTGGTTCCACTTTGGCAGGTACAGCCCAGGCCGTGGATGTGTGGAGAGAGAGACTTGGGGTGAAGGCATGACACAGGATCATGTAACAGGGTACAGGCAGTGCTGGTCATCCCAAATATTGTATGTGGTTCCAGCACAGAACTTCCCCTCCGGGCCCGGACCGTCTGGATGACGGCAGCCTAGAGGGTTGGGCAGGGAGGATTCCCAGAAAGACATTCTCCCTCTGTCCCACCTCAGCAAACTGAAGATCCTAAGCGCCAGGCAGCTGTTCGTTCAAGGTGTGCCTCCAGCACAGCGACAGTTTTCCCAGCTAATAATCCTCGACCTAATTTCTGCATTCTGCCTAAAATAATAGGAAGGAAAACATTTGTCAAATTGTGAATCAACCCACAGATAAACCACAGCCAACCACATAGCTTATGATGATATTCATTCATTGCCAGGACTAAAGAATATTAGTCTGACACTTAAAATTAAATGTAACTCTGTTTACACATATAAAAATTCCAGAAATGTTATCTTGACATTCCTAGTCTGGCTTATTCGTTACTTGTTCTATGGAAAGCACTTCTGTTTTTCGGTCTCCATGACAATTCAGGTTGTTTTTAATTACAAGGTTGTTACAGTATTTCCAGCTTAGAGTGTGCAATAGAAAAAGAAATCAACTTTGAAAACAGAAAGGGCTTGTGTTGAGTAGATTAATCAAATTGTCCATTTCACAAAATATAATGTTCTCCCTGTCCTAAATTCTCGTCATTGTGGTTGTACTGGTAAGTCACTCAATATGAATTTTAGCTTTCAGTTTTTCAGGCAAACCACAAAGACTGTTACATTGATAAATCTATCCACTCTGTATTGAACATCTTCGCCAGGGCTTGAATAAAATATATTCACAAAGTAAGAGAAAAGATTTTCATCCTTTTAGAACTACTTCGTTTTGAATCACCTGTAAGCAATGCTCATTCACAAAGTACTCTGGGGAGTGAGGGAGTGTCCTGTTTCCAAAGGAGCATTAATGTCACCATGGTAGTCCTAAGTCATTGTCATCCACACTCAGTGATTATTTGCTGATATCGTACAAAATGGAACAGCAGCAGCAAAGAAAGTACAGCAGACTTAGACCAGAATTCAGTACAGGATGATGGGGAGGATGTTTAATCAGAAATGGAATTTCTGGTAATCTCTTAGATCGACAGATCTATAGAAATCTTTTATAAAGCCTGGTCATCACGGAGAAAGAAACCTCTTCACACAGCACAGTTAAAAGTCTGTAAAACTGTGTCCTTGGCACATGCAGTCCTTTCAATTTCTGTACATCCTGAAGCAGATGGAAGCTCTCCTGATGAGAGTTTTCCTTCCTCTGCATAGCAGCCCCTCGTATCAAAATAGAGTTGCTTCTTTCCTGTCAGTCATTGTTCTAGTTCTGCGGGGTTAGGAGATCATTTTGCCGGGCGGGGAATCTCTTTAATTAAAGATATCCTTTTAGGAGAAAGCTCCACAGCATCTTCACTGGGTGGGGTTGCATCGGATAAGGGCTGATTTTAAGAAGCGCTTCTCCTTCAGAACAGCACTCTGGCACGTCAGAGGAATGCATTTCAAGCTATTGCAGCTTGAAATGTGATTACTAAAAGTACCAGCTTGTGAAAGTTTTATTTTGCTGATACTCATACAAATGTCTACTGCAAGTCGTGTATTTTGACAGGAGGATCTCATAGTTTGCACTTATTTAAATAAACATGAAAACTGGAACTGTGAATCTAATAAAACCCCTATAGATAACAGAGATGTCTTTTTAAGTACTTGCTCAACCTTTGCCTTTAATATGTGTGCTTAAATCTGCATTCCATAGTTTCATAATTTTTCCTATAAACAATTAGAGATTTCCCTTTGACTAATTCAACAGTAGTTAGAAGGTAGATTCTATTAATTCACTGGTTTAGACTTCTCTGAATTTAAGAGACTGGTTTGAAAAACAGCTGTCTCAGCTGTAGAAACGGGTCTAACAGAAATCTGACCTGTACTGCAAGACTGATTTTTTTGGTGACTTTACTAGAGATTCTCTGAATAGTTGGTCAAATTCATAGTACCAACATATTCCCACATTTAAAAGCTTGTTTTTTACTGTAGTTTGATGCAGAATCATTAATTACTCATGGATTACTCAAAAAACTTCTCACATTCCAAGAAACCTGTTTTTGAATTTTGCCCCTTTACTAAAAAAATCTACAACCCAAACCAAAGCATAACTCAGGCAGCTTCGGTTGTGGTCACAATTTGTGGTCACATTTTGTAAAGCTGCACTATTTAATTAGGAAATTTAATCAGAACAAGACTGTATGGCTTAACATCGACTTGTGAAATAAATAGTACAGCTCACTTTTCGTGTCATCTTAACATAAAAGTGCCTTGAAAAGTGCTGAGGTTTTGCTGAGCAATTTCACGCCTTTAATTGGCACATGCTAGCTCTACAATACAGGTCCTCAGGACAAAAGATGTCTTAAAAGTACCAAGCAAACATGCATTCTTGTCCTTTATTGAAAATGCTGATCTGTCATGCAGGGAATCTGCATAGGATTTAACATTTAAAATAATGTTTGACACCGTCTGACATGACGAAATACACTGACAACCATGTTAGAAAAGCAGAATGCTGTTACAGAAATTATCAAGATAAAATTAGGAAAAAGAAAAGTTGAAAATATTCTGATTCTGTTAACTGCTAGGCATAATCTTCAGTGCAATAAAAAAGATAAACCAGTGAAGAACTCACTGGTGGAAAAGCAAAATGCAGACTGGTGTCATTTAGGTCCAAAATAGTTCTGCATTGGCTGGCTTTCACAAGCAGTATAAACCTGTATAGCTAAATAATAGCAGAGTGACATTTAAAACTGGCTGTTATGAGCTAAATATATAATCCTGATACGCTTGGTGATAGCTTTACATGCACAGCTTTGATTTTAAAACACAAATGTGCCTCAAAAAAAAGCCAGAGGAGGATGTGGCGTATAGTGTTAACCAGAACAAACCATTTCCAAAACCAACACAAATCCACGGAAATAACAACGGCCATAAAACAGAGAGCAGTACCTGAGCAGGACTGTAACCTTTTCTACCTACAGTTGTTTTACATACAGCTATTTTATACAGGTATTTTCTTTGGCTCAGCTGTGAATCAGTTCTGTCCCTGCCCCTCAGTCCCTTCAGAAGTGCTCATACTAAAAAGCCTGTCTTCTCATCCCACTCGCAACGGTAAATCACACGCTCCCTGTGGATCCCTAATAATGCCTTGGTGGTGTAAATGAAACAAAACCTGCACAGCAACAAGAACACACACATGGAGTTCTCACAGAACAAGCCCTTGTAGCCGTGGCCAAAGAGGGGTGTCAGGAGAAGGGGCTGACGAAGAGCCCCGTTCTGCCCCAGCCACCCGCGCGCACCAAACTCTTGCAACTACAGAACATGGGATGTACCCAGAGGCCACCAAGGGATTTGGAAGAGTCAAAGGGTGGCATTCACAGCTTGCTGAACTGCACTCTGAGTGCACCACCCCTCTGACAACCATCTGAAGGAACAGACAAGGAAAATCCTTCCATCGTGGTTCTAACTTACACGGTGAATCGCATTTTACTGAACAACCATTTCAAACCATGAAGGGCCAATGGTGCCATTTTTAATCTCTAAATTAGGAAAAAACCCCAAAACTATCCCAAGGAAACCGAATCTAAATGTACCAGAATGATCTGTAGCAATGATTTTGCATTTGGTACAAATATCATACAGTTTCTTAATAAACTGCAGGCCAAACACCACTACAAAGATTTCCAGGATTAATGTTAGACACAATCTCTTAACTTCAAATGGTAACAGATTTTTTTCAAACACTGCAGATGTTCATATGTCTGCAGGGTAGAAAAGAGGGGCAAACAAAATCTGTGTCCTTTCTTTGATCCTGGAATATCACAATAAAAAGGAACCTTAAAAAAACAGTGCATGTGTCTGGAATATTTCAAAATCTAATTAGCCATGCTTGAATCTCATGGGGGTATATTTTCAGATCCCTTAAAAAAAATAAACCAAAGGCTTTAGCAGATACTGTTAAAAACCACCAACAGCTAATGAGAACAACATTTTTATTCCATTCTTAAAGCTCATCAAACTCATGAACTAGAATACAGGAATAAATTGTTCCCTGTGTATTGGTTTAGGGAACCTAAACCTCTGCCCTGCTCTCTCATGCAAAACCATACTTTAATAAGTTAGGTAGGGCTTTTCTGTGGTTTTGCTGTTTGGTGTTCTCTTCCAATCATTTCAAACCACCAAGAGAAATAAACCACTCATTATTTTCAAAGAGAGAAACCTGTTTGAGACTATGCAAGACGTGCATTGAAAGCCTTATATTAGTCACTCAGCCAACCTTAACATTTCTACTTCACCATGCTGAAGGCCAATAGAGAAAAAGGCTGGTGAGAACACAAGAGCAGGCATGTGTGGTAACCACATCTCTGTTCTGTCCAGGACAGAGGTGCTGACAGGCACAAGTGGCTTTCCAGCAGCAGGGATACTGCATTTGCTTGTACCCACTGGAGATAACATGCCAGCTACAAAACCTAATTGTGTGTGAGATCTAATAGTCATCATGTACAACAGCCTGAATTTACAGAAGTGCATTATTTACCCCGTTAAAAAAAAAAACCATAACGGAAATAATTTAATCATTTGCCTGTCTTGTAGAATTACCTAGCTTTGAGGAAAATTTGAGGAAAATTCATAAAAGCCAGTGGAAAAGAATTCCATCATACACATCACAAATCAATTAGCTGAGCCACTGCTCAGCTGGCTGTCAGGAAACTTTTAAGCTACTCTATCTCTTGAACAAGTAAAATGAGTGGATGTCTGCATTTAATTTTTTTCCTTACCAAGGGGTGTTGGTGCATTCTTATGCCAGTTGCATTCCCTTCGTGGGATGCTCTTTCAGGTAGTGCTCTAAAGAAAAAAATGTTAAACAGAAGAGCTCCTAGTAATGAGCATGTTACAGATTTCCATCTCTAGTATTACAATTCAATTGTGGTATTATGAAGAAAAGGCTTAGAATCATGGAATTATAGAATATGCTGAGTTGGAATGAATAAAATGTTTCAAACAATATTTTGCAATTGTGCCTAAAATTAATTTGAAAAAAGATGCACACACAGAATTGAAGAAAAAAAAAAGGCAGTTTAGAAATTACTGACAATCAATAGCCTGTCCTTAAATCACCTTTAAAAGTTCCTTGAACCTCTTGGAAATTATAATACAATAACTTTATGTGAAAGACACCTAAATTCAAGTGGTCCAACTGAATTCCATCAAGATTTCTGATGGAACATCAGGAACAGTAGCTTAAGCAATGAAAGCACTTCCAAAAGTCAAAAGCCTCCTCTTGCACCTGCTGAACCCTAACACAGTTGCTGCCAGCTGCAGTGGCTGGGGTGAGAAAACAACCACTGAAAGAAGCAGGTGCTGGTGTGAGAGTGAGATGTAAAGTCCTCCTTCAGAAAAATATGTGGAAGGAAGGAAAATGTGTCCTGGGGAGATGGAGCAACACTTAGATTTGCTTTTGTGTGAGATTCAAGCACATTCATCTACCTGGCTGCAGGGATGGCTTGTACTAATGTTTAGCCTGAAAAGAACTTATCCTGTAATACTCTATTCTTATGGCCAGGAGAGAGACCGAACTGAATCTAAGAACAATTTATCTCCACGGCTCTCATCTGCTATAAAATGTATAAATATTTTCTACAAATACATGATCAATGTGGCCACCAAACTGGCAAAGACAGGTGGGTGAGGACAGGTAGTAGGCATTCAAGGAAGCCAAACTGTCAGACAAGACAAGCAGAACAACCTCCTCCAAGAAGGACCACCAGCAAAGCCAAAACCAAGATGAGCAGCTCTGTGACCCTCCTTTTGGGAGGGACTGGGCAACAGCGTAAGAACATCACTCACAGCCAAGGAATATCAGAGAAGAAAGAAGAGATCACCTTGATCTCTGATACTAAGAACCACAAAGGAGTTAATCAATAGTTTTAATTATACAGCATCAGCTCTGTAGTGTTGTACGCTCAGGGCTAATGCAGATGTAACAAATCAACAACTTTGTATGATTACTAAAGTGCAAGAATTAATCATTGCCAAGAAGTGTGTCGTTGATGAATTATTTTGGTAAGGTTAATCTTCTAAATACTCATTACAGCAACATGTAATTCCTTATTCTTTACTAAATATATTCACCTGCAACAGCATTATAAGAAGGATGGATTACATGAGCTATAAAATACATTGGTTAGTCTGCAGTAAATCACTTCAGAGCACAGCAAGCTGTAAATAACATGTCTAGTTCCACTAAATGCAATAAAAATATTTATTTTAACGGGTCCAGCATTAAGAACTTTTGCTTATCATGCGAAGTTTTAACGTCAGATTTAAATCCTAATTTTTTAATGTTTTGAATACTCAGGAAAAATATCACCAGGACCACAGGACCATGACACTGATATAGCAACATTCCACCTGGATTCCACCTTTCCATCAGTTAAAACAAATGAACTCTAGTTAATCTCTAGTAGAGAAAGCAACTATAGGATATTACGCTGGAGAACTCAAGCTACCGTGATCTGTGAGGGTGATGACTTTGATGCCTCTGAAGTCTTGTAACTGTAGAAGATTTACTCAAAAATCCAGGATAATAATTAAGGACCCCACTCCCAAAATGTATAAGCACACTTTCTGTGCAATCCCTTGGGAACGCTTTTTCATCTTAGATTCTCTTGCAACTTAATTTTTGGAAGAGTGTCTTCTTGTAAGCAGGGCCAGCATCACAAACTGGTTTGAAACCAAAGCAGGCCATGAACAGGCAAGAACACAAGTTCGGATAGCAACAGAGAGAAAACCACTGAGCCCCATCCACTCCAGTCTGCACAGGTCTCAGTCCTCTGCAGAACTGGGAAAGAAAGTCAGGAGAGCAGAGACTACAACTGGCTGCATGGACTTCCTCTCTCAGTTGTCAGGCCTGTTCTCCAGGTAAGCTCAGATAGGCACTCAGGATTAAGGAGCTGAGGACACGAGCTGACACGGCATGAAGAGAGAGTCACTAACTCCAGCCTTAAATATTTCTCAGTCTACAGTAGCTGCAAAATAACAAAATCATAACACTGCGATTTTGCAAGAGAGGTGAAACAGTAGTTGTGCTCTAAGAATTTTTTTCTATTTCTTGCTGCTTTGCTTTTTTTGGAAATTCTCCCAGGACATTTCGGGTTTGGTCTCTTTACACTTCCTCAATTGGTCTATGGGGATTTCCGAAATCCAAGCTACAATGAAGACATGTATTTTATGATCACATCTAAGACAGGACACTATTAATAAAGGAAAATGTGATGTGTTTGTATTAGTCACAATCCCATAATTTACAGGGGTAGACACAGGAGTTTGGGTGGACAGAGAAACTGTATTCTCTGTAGACAAGCACACGATTAAAACACTGAACACTTCTCACATCCTTCCATAGCATTAGGCAGAACTCTGACTTCATCATTTGAAGACTAAACAGCAAACTCAATAAAGACTCTGCTCATTCCTTCATATTCCCTCATACTGTAGTTAAACAGAGAGAACCAAACTGTTAAGAAGTCACATGAAGCCATCCAGCTTATTGTTGCCTGGCCATGAGAAACTGTTTCAGTGATTGGATATTAAATCACTGATTTGTTTCACCAAAATGCTGGAGTTTAACAGTTTTCCCTTTCTGGGAAAAATGGGATAAAAGGCACTCTAGGATTCAGGGAATTTTACGGAACTTTTTCATCTGTCATCTTGACCATTTTTTTAATGCCTCATCTATCTGTCTCAGTCATTTCTTCTCTTACCTGTAGATTAAAATTACTAAATCAGGGCCAGTCACTCGGAGTGTAAGCTCTCCTGCGTGGCACAATGGATGCAGGGCCCAAGAACCGAGATCCTAAACACTACAACGACACCGTGAAATACCACTGGCAGCCATCAGTTAAGCTGTATCTCACTGATGAACACCTAATATCAATGTAGCTTGGAATGAATGACAAAACAGTGTCAAACTGAAGATTACGGCCTGTCTTCAATGCTCTGGGCCTTGATTTAAAAGCTGTGTTGGGTTCTAGGATTTTAATGAAGCAGATCAACTGCACACAAGTTCTAACAGCTTTGCTTTTACTGAAAATCCATTTACAGTCTGAGTAACCATATTGTAATTGTGTGGTTCTCCATCAAGAAAAGCATCTAGCTGGAACTACAGAAATGCATCAAATACCCTACATTTGGAGGAGTGGGAGGGGAGGAGAAAGGTCTTTCCTTTCTCTCTCTGGTAATTAAACCCTAAAGCCTTTAGAGCCAGCTCAGTCTTTTCAATACGCATTTGGAAAGTGGCCGGCACAATGAGCCCCAGAGCCCCCCGTTAAAGTGTCTGTGCTCCATCACAACAGCAGTGAATATGTATTGAATACATTCAGCACACATCAATCCAAAGTCAAATAGCTCGGGGGGATTGTTCAGTTTCCTAGAGGAGAAGGAGGGCCTGAAGGGAAGTCACTTGGGCTGTAAACAGGAGTTTATCATATTCCACTTCCTCCTGTGACGATCTTGCTTTTTATGGCTACCTGATTTACAGCCCCATGCAAAGCTCAGCTGCCAACTAAAAGGGAATCTCAGCAGCACCAGGGGCTCCTTTCCCGGACTTTAACTCCATCCTCACCGTGCCCCTCAGCGTCCACGCAGCAGGCTCTGCAGCGAGCGAGCTGGGCTATAGATGGAATAAAGGTAACCACAGCGCTGCAGTCTGCACACTCGCTTCCCACTTTTCTGAGGGCGTGCCTCCCCAGAGAAACAGGAACAAGCCCCAGAAGCAGCACCTCAAATCCTTTTCTCGCTCCAGTTCTATGGCAGGAAGGAAGATACGGCTGATGCCAGTGTATCTAACATCTGAACTTTAAACCCACACCGACGCTGAGGCAGCTCCAGCCCGAGCACTAAACACTGGTTTTGTCAGATAATGAGAGCAGATGGTGAGATTTGATACAAACTAATCAGCTAACTTAGCAAAGAGTTGGGGACGCATTTTCATCACGAGGCATCTGATGAGGCTGATAAATAAAACTTCCCATGGGAACGGAACACTGGAAATAACACCCTTATAATAGAAAAATATAGCTAATTCAATAAAGAGCAAGTGAAGGTAACCTTAATTATAGAAACCTCAGTGCTCACAATCTTTTTGCTACTGGAGTTACGTTTGCAAAACCTAATTGTGAAAAGGTGACTTTCCCACAGCTAATAAATGCTTGCCAGCAGACAAACTGGTCATGAATGTCCTGCTCTTCACCTAGAGAATCCTTTTGCAGTAATACAGGCATTACTAAATAAAATAATGGGAACTAAAACTGGTCAAGAAATTGTGCTCTTCTTCAGAAAACAGTATTTTTTATTACCATTAATAGTGATTTTTTTTTTTTTTTGTGGAGAAACCTTGATTGATTCATTTTCAGAAAAAAATACCTGAAGTGTCCAATTTCTATGGCATTTTTCAGAGAGAAGATTAACCTGTTTTTTCATTACTTTTGGCTGCCAGAATATTAGTAAACTAAAAAGCTTCAGGCTAACAACAGCGAGCTTTGCTTACTGATTTTTCTTTATTCGTTGTCGAACTAAAACACATTACGGAGATTATTTTCACCCTTCCTTCTGAATGTATTTTTACTTCGGCAAAGTATTACAGCTACTGTAACGGCGTCTCAGCTGAAAGGAGTTGTCGTGTGGGCCAAACTCCCGCTCAAAGCAAGGTCATCAGAAACAGCTGCATCAGTCAAACACGCGCTTGCCCGAAAAGATACACGGACCCAGTCAGTTCCTCTGCCAACGTTCGCCCTTGGAAGCTCTTTAGAACGTGCTACCTTTAATATTAAAGAGAGTAAGTAAACTGGCAGCATCAGCAGAGGGGTCTTCCCAACAAAACGCTGTTCTGCCTGGTAGTGTAGCAGGACACCTGTTCCGTTGGGCTCGTGTGCTCATTTCTCAGCAGGCAGAGAGGAGGCAAAGGTGTGTTTATTTGGACAGCTGAAGAACAGTGCAAAGAGTTTATGGTGGGAAGACCCTGACCTACAAGAATCTTCTCTGTTGCCCAGCTGTTTTTAAAACCTGTGTAAATTTGAAACCCTATCACATATAACAAAGAACTAGGAATTTCTTGCTTAGCAAAGTCAAAGATACAAAGTCTCTTCCCGATGCTTCAAAGGGCAACTAAAAAAAAAAAAATTAAAAGATATGTTTTTCCTTTTTTTGTCTCCATGGATCTTGTTTCTAGTGGTAATAATCCCTGCCAAAATAACACGGGTTTTTTTAGCCTTCTTCACATCTTTCAGCTGGGGACCAAGGTCAGAACAAAACAAGCTAGGAGGAGGTAAATGAAGTGCAGTCTACAATTCATGGTGTGCAGCCAGTGCTTACATTCATATTTCATATTTTTGGTCACAAAAAAGTAGTACTGAAGAAAATGTTCACTTTTGGGCTGTGTTCTAAATAAAATGCACTTGGGAAAAAGAGAGGAAAAAAAAAGAATTAAAAAAAATTCTACGGAGGAGAATCAATTGCAAATGACAGACAAAGCATTTCTGACTTGAAAACAAGAGGAGGAAAGAGTCCTCACTTTACTGACAGAAACATGACAGGATTAATGACAGCATTTCATAAAGCTCCAGTTATGAATATTAGCTGTCACATTTTAAATATAAAGCAAAATGATGGACTAAAGGAAGCACTATATAGGTCTGTTCAAGTGTGGGAAAGAGAAAAGTGTGGGAAAATACAAATGGGAGGGGTAATGAAACTGGTACTGACCTTTGTCCAAAGTTCCCAAGAGTAAATGCAAAGCAAATTGCAGCTCATATTGTGGCAAGTTTTTATGATGCCCTTCTTCAGTAACTCTAAGACAAGCCCCCCTTAAGTGTGAGCTATTATATTTACCACTGCAATGCCCAAGAGATTTTTTTTATTTCATTTTTTTATCTATTTTTCCCCCCCTCTCTCTTTTTTCCTTCTTTGGTTGAGATTTTCAACAGAATATCCAAGTGAACTAAATAAAGCTGAAAAAAAAAAGCTGTGTCCTTTTTCAGGAACAGAAAATGGGCCTCCATAATGTTGCTCCTCACAAGGGATGCATCTGCTTTTACACATATTAACGATGTTTAAAAATTATTCTTCCTGACTTTGCATTAAGGTAGCATTTCTCAAAGTATATGTTCTGTTACCTTGAAAACCACCTCTTTCTTAAAAACATTGCTCTTTTTTTTGGTGTTCTTTTATTTCAGCTCTAAGAAAATTCACATAATAAATATTCCCAGACGCTGAAAACGTAAATGCATGAACTGAAAAAACCACTAACGCAGCCCCAAAAAGCCACTCAGCTGTGTACAGAGTCCTTCCAGGAGCACTGTTGATGTTTTGAAAAACTTGAATTGCTGCCACAGGGGCAAGATATGGAATCAGCTTTTTAGCTGCATGGTGAGATTTTCTACGGAAAGGTCCAAGCCTCCTGATGCTTACAAGCAGTTAACACAACACGAGAGAAACACAGAATGTGGCTAATGTAGGTATAAAAGACAAAGTTTTTCTAGGAATTAAGGATATGTAAACAAATACTTCAAACAGAAATTACTAAGTTCTTCCCGGAATTAGAAAGAACAGGCAGGCTTAGATTTCCCCACAGACAGAAACAGGAATTCTGCATTATCTTTCTTGCATCATAATAATTCACTACTGATCGAAACAAAGACTTTGCCATCATTTGTCATTTGAGACAAGATTCTTCTCGCCTCTAACACTGGAGAATAAACCTTTCCAAACCTCTTACTCATCAAATGTGAAAGACACCATCTCCTCAGTCACTTCGTCCTACTGCATTACAGAGAGTGGAGGCTTAACCATTTTCGCAGCAGTGTCTGTGTGTTATGAAACACACTCCTCCTCCTGGATCAGCATGCTGAGAGGTGAGTGAATGAGCCAAGGATTTATGGAATCCACTAAACTGCCACATTCTTCAGAGACTATCCATTAAATAAAATTGGACCTAGACTTCTACTATTACATTTTCCAAAACCCGTTCACAGGTTTTGAAGCGGGGCAGTGATATTTGTCACTCCACTGCAAAACAAGAGCAGAGCCTTTATAAAGGATTCTGCCAAGCTACAGACACCAATATAAACAGGGATAGTGTCTCAAGTGGACAGAGCATCATTATTTCATTTACTTTAGCCTGGGTAGCTCATGACTTGGATTCACCTGATGGTGGTTCCCTAAACAAGTAAAGTTTCTCACAGAGATTTCCTCCCAGCTCCTATTTTACAAATTCCACCAGCTAACAGTATGACCATGCCCAACAATGCCTTTAACATCATCATTTCTGCAATTCTAAATTTGCCACAGAGGTACCAAACAAAAGCCAGAATGGAACAATTGTTTTATCACCCATTCTTTTGATCTAAGCTTTTCAATAATTTTCTAGTCTATTAATTAAAAGCAGTACAACCCAACAATAAGCCCATATGAGAAGGATTTCCTTTATCCTCACCAAAAAAAAAAAGGACCAACCAACGAACCAAAACACCCATCCCAATTAGAGCAGATCGGTTTTTATCCACTGCAAAGAACTCCAGCCCCCTCTTGTGACAAACGATCAGAAGACAAGCGCAGTTTCGCAGTGTGATACCGCGCTGTCTGAAGCAGTTCCCATCCAAACCAAATTCCTTTGGATAGATCGGGAGACTGCAATGAAATAACTTCGATTACACTGCTTTTTGCTGATTTCTTCCCAGCATCAGAACGGATGTCACATGAAGAAAAGCATCACAGTACAGGGACAGAATTCTGTCTCTGCTTGCTCTCTGGGCAGTAGTGATTTGGCTTCCTGTAGTCATAATTCTCTCTCTCTCTGCCTTAATTTAGATAGAAGGGTAGAATTCATATAAAATTGTATGAGGTAAGAACAAGAAGGGTATTTTTTTTACCAGTCAGCATGAATTCCTTCTACCTCTGTCTGTCACATAAGGACTGTTAAGTCTACTATATCTCAAACAGGGGATACAAAAAACCCCCCCTCCACTGGCTTTATGCCATTAGGAATGACACACACCATGGAAATCCTCAAGTGTAAACCAAATGTCTCATGGACATAAAAAGTAATTTTGGTCTAACATCTTCTTCCAGTGCTGCATAATGGACACAGTTTTCAGGACCACCATAACACTAGCAACATTTCTTTAATCAGAGTGCTTCTAGCATAAATTCTTGATGAATATGATTTGCAGAAGTGTGAGGGCCCTAGAACGGAGGAGCATGTGTAAAAATGCCCATTAATTTTTGACCTGGCCTGACATATCTCTGTATAGAGATCTGTGTAGATACATATATCAAACCACTTGAAGGTTTTGTATCTCAGAAACAACAGTTCAACAATGAACCAGCCCGTAAGTCAGTGACTCTACAGATGGAGAAATTCAGCACCCGTGTACCGCTGGGGCATTGGGAAACCACCAACACCAATTCTCACTGCTGTCAGTGGAAATTTTGCAGGGGCCTATTTAGGGTGTGAGAAAGCAGCGCTGTACTCTGGTCGTTAGGCCAAAGACCCTATCCCTCACTTCCCTGAGAGCATGGACAAGCAGCAGGCTTAAGTCTACTCCTGCAGCCTGCATTTGCACAGATATCTGCGTGTGTTATTTATGGCGTGGCCGAGAAAATCCAGGTAGCGGCAGTGCCTCATAGCAGAGCTTGAGCTGGTCCTTGGAGACAGAAGCTGGAACTCAGTGTGCTGACCTGACTTGTTCTGTGCCGAGCAAAAGCCAGAGGGTAGGAACCAGTGTAATGTGTCGGGAAGACTTCCCCGAGGCAGTAAACAATGTGCCGGAAGCAGAAGAGGAGCTGCAAATAGATCCGAACTTAGCACTAGTGAGCGTGGCTCCAAAACACTGGCCAGCAGTGCTGGAAACATAAAGCTTCTCTTAAGCCACCCTCCACATTGCAAAATTACAGAGAAGTGGGAAGCCTACTTTTACCAACACTAAGTTGCCACAACCCAGAGCAGTTCATTGAATGAGCTTGCCAATGTGTTGTACCCCATTTTAATCTAGATACACTGCACACTGTGTTAAAACCAGGAAATATGACACGAATCCAAGGCAGCTCACAGCCTGCTTATTAACTGACAGTGGGAAATTGTGTCTGTTCTGATCAACTTCAAGCCCAATGCTTTATCACTTAATCCCATGTCAGCTTTGCTCCTTACTAAATTACTCCTCTAAGGTGATGCAGCCCTGTCTCAGGAGATGATACCACCTGTAAAAGGTTTTAACTGGATACCTGTATTTAGGTTGTGATAATATTAAACCAATCAACATGAGATAACCACCCTCCCCTTATACTGAAACATACCCAGCATACAGAATGGTGTTAGTGTTATAATATTATACACTACCTTAGCAGAGCTCCCTCAGCTTTTAGCGATCCTGACGCTCTTCCTGTATTTGTACTTTGCTGGACACGAGCAGGCTCACGGCTTCCTGTGTGATGGTGATAACATATGTCTGACTTTGTTGTTGGCAGCTGGAGTGAAGGGGAAGACAATGCCCTTTGACCTGTGAAAAGCAGTATAAAGCTTATCAGATCCTCTCCAGATATCACTGAAGGAAATGGGCTGGAAGAGTTGGCCCCACATAGGAAATACATATAAAAACCTGTCAGCACTGGTCTTTTTGAAATGTCATTAAAAACATACTTTTGCAAATATGAGTCCCCACTAGACAATGTCATTTGTATAAACTGAGCTGAGGCAAAAGCGGAGAGGAAGAACTACACACCGCACATTGAGCTTCAGTACATATCACTCAGTCAGTCGTACCGAGTCTGCTTCACTTTATGGTGCCAAAATAAACTTCTCTTAGTGATTACTTCTCTGGTCCGCTTCTGAAGCAGAGCTTTAAAGGTCACATATTGTATAAAACATCACACACCACTCATCCCACTAAGCAATTCTTTTGGGGGTGTGGATTGCCTGCAAAGCCTTCTAGATGAACTGCAGAAAACCAAGACCATGGACTGACCCCCACAAAAACCCCACACAGCTTACAAAAGGGGTCTTTGCAGGCCAGTGGTAGGATAAAATCCTTTCTGCCCTGCCAGATATTGTAGGGAGCATTAGTGTATAAAACTTTTAACAGGGATCATCTTGTTTGGTATGGATAAAACACCTACCTGATTTCCCTCGCACTATATGATTACCAAAACAGTTACACAGCACCAATACCAATGCAAAAAAATTCGCTTGGACTTTTTTTTATATGATTGTTGGAAAAAAAAAAATCCAAACAGAGCACTGACAAACACAAGGCTGAAAAGATTATGAGTACAGAGATTCAGGGAACTGAATTCTTCCTTTTGATGTGCTCCCTACAAAGCAGTTAAAAAGCAATTTTTCAGTATCTTTACTGACATAACAGGGAATGTTTCTTGTCATTACAACTGGAAATGACTGCAAGGGGAAGAAAAGAGAGAAAAAATACAATACATCATCCTCAAACTAGGCAACTGAAAGAAAAAACCCAAATCTGTAGTTATCAGGTGAAGCATCAGCAGCTGGAGTGCTTCAAAATCTTCTCACAGAGAAGATTTTAGTTTGCTGGGGTTTTGCTGCTCCTATACCAGCACTTATAATTTTGTATGTAACAAAATCTTGTGTTTCACACTCAGTACCCTATTCCTCTTAAACAATGGTTACATCATTTAGGAGTCATGAAATCACACTGGAGGTCTTGCTGATGGTGCCAATGTAAGAATGTAAGCAGGAGTAAATACTATTTCCCATGTTATTTAAAATACATTTTAGAAAAACATCCAGGCAAGATCATTGGCAGGACTGAACATGCAATGCTCAAAATTCCAATGCAGATCTGCCCCAATTTATCAATGCTGTGCTCTGCTGCGGGAACCTACCAGAGCCCAACTTCATCTTTCTGGTGGAGAGGAGGAGGGGAAGTTGGGTTTTCTGCTTTTGGGTCTCTGTTGGGTTTTTTCCTTATATTTAGAGCTTTTGAAATTCTGTGGAAAGAATGCAGCTGATGCCTGCCAGAGACCTGGACCCATGTGGCTTTACTCAGAAACGTCTGTTTGGTTTCAGGAGCTCACAGAAGTCAGTGTTCTATGGGACAAGTTCAAATCCCAAACTTATGACCCTTGATGAACTTAATGGTTATTAATAAAGCAGAAAGTAGCTCTGTCACTGTCAATAAACATTAAGAGACCTGAACTCCCACTCCTTAAAAGGGGGATCAGTCTAAGCAGACGGGGCAGGGAAGGGGAGAAAGTAAACAGTCTTGACAGACAACTGAGGCACTGAGTGATTTTGCTCAAGGTCATTCAGGAGGTCTATAGAAGAACCAGGATGGGTAGCTTTCCTCATTCCTGCTCTACCACAAGCTCATCCTACTTTTTAAGTCTTACAATATTTAGGGCTTTTACCACTAAGTTAGTATCTCTGACAGGAGTTATATTTTCAGTATTCGCAAGAGACTTCAGAAATCGTAGGATTGCATTTCTGTTTTCCACTTGCTTATAATCTGTTTAATTGTGTTTAATATAGAGATCTTAAAAAAAACCCAAAACCAAAAAACCAACCAACCAAAAAACCCCAACAAACCAAACCCAGTATATAAAGTAGCAAGATAAAAAAGTCACCTTCCTGCTCTCTGACCCAATAAATCTTGACAAGAAAGGGACAGAGTTCCCTTTCCTATATTATTTCATGTAGCTTAAATTCTGGAAATCAGAGACTTTCCAAGTATACAGAAAATGGAGATTCGACCTTCCAGAGAGGTGGGAACTCAAATTTTCTTCGGCTTTCCATTTCAAAATTAAATTCAGAACCAGGCTCCAGCAGTATTCACAATTGTATCCCATGAGGGTAAAATAATCCACCACTGGCTGGACACTTCATAGTAACAGTTGAGAGAGACGAAAACAGGTGGATGATGCCACCGAGCTGTACCTCCTGCACGGCCAACAAACCTCAGGAGTTCAAGCAGCTGCAGCGCACAGGCATTAAAAATGAAACTCTCGTTGCCTTAAAATACAAACCCAAAACAACGTGAGAGGCTCGTGCCATCTCAAAGGACATTTGGAAACAACCACAGCGTTACTGCTTTTAAACACAGATATTCCTGAAGACCATTAATGCAGCCGAGTTCTGCCACACAGCATAAGGGTTACCATACATGGAATATGTTATTTAAGCCTCTGGGCCTGTTGGCAAAGATCTGTACAGGCTGATCTGCTCCGCTGGGGAATAAAACAGAGTCTTTTTGCGTTCTGTGATGTTATAAGGGGATGAGGGTTAAGAATATTTGTACTCCAAGGCCAGTAAGCCAGAAAAGATGGAAAGTCAATAAATACCAGACTGGCTCTAGAACAGGAATAGTTCAAAAGGCAAACAGTTTGTAGGAACAAATTGATATGTCTTGTGTCTTTTGAACTGCAAAAGGGAACAATCTGTCACGGCTTACATATAATAACCAAGCAGAACAATATTCCCCATTTTCTCACTAGAAGGACTCCCTATATACCGTGATCTGGGAAAACCGTGTCCAAAATATGCCCAGTGCAGCTCTTAATCTGTAACATTTACTGCAACAGGTTCTTTTCTGAAGCTCTTTCTCTGAAGAAGTTCAACAAAATCTATAACTTAGTCCTTTATACATGTTTGTAATCCTATCCTTCAGAAGTTGAGCAAGGTACATGCATTGTTACATACCTTTCTCAAACCTAGCATAAAGAATTGTATAAATCACAAAACCATGGATTGGTCTTAAGTAGTCTTAGAATTCTTTTTCCCTCAGAGCAGATACTATAAAATTTCTGAAGGACTTTCAACTGAATGACATCTCATGTCTAGTGGGGGAGGGGGAGTGAAATATATTTTTTTATTTCCTAAAACATCATTCAGGAGAGATAACACAGGAGACAAGGACAACACATAAAGACAAGGAAAAGGACATGAACAAGATGGTCCAGTAGATTTTATACAAAGTCTGTCATACTCAGCTAAAAATTACACCTTGAGGACTATGTTTAAAAATGTTGCACCTAGGGATGTTGCCTACTGATCCTCTTTCAGCTCCCTTCCCTTCATCCTCACTCTGCTGGCAGGATTAGTTTAAAGATTAATTAGATCTTTTTCCTTCCCCTTCTTCCACGGGAGGGGGTTTCTCTGTTTTGGCACAGCAAACTCCAGGTCCCAGGATCCCGCTGCCTTCCCAGAACCTCATCCCACCTGTTCCAGCATCCCCGAGCCCCTGTGCTGACCCTTCCTGCCCATCTGGGTGCTCTGCCCCATCCCAGTCATGTTCCAGCAGGACTCAAGTCACTTCTGACGTGAAAGAGCACTTCAGAGACACCGAGCACGGGACAGAAAGAATTTATTATGCCTTAAAAAAACCATACATGGGACTTAAACCTCCATTAACACTTTATCATAGAATGGCCTGGGTTGGAAGAGGACTTTAAAGCTCATCTCGTTCCACCCCCTGGCATGGGCAAGGACACCTTCCACTCTTCCAGGTTGCTCCAAGCCCCGTCCAGCCTGGCCTTGGACACTTCCAGGGATGAGGCAGCCACAGCTTCTCTGGGCAACCTGTGCCAGGGCCTGCCCACCCTCACAGGGAACAATTTCTTCCCTATATCCCATCTAACCCTACTCTCTGTCAGTTTGAAACCATTCGCCCTTGTTCTGTCACTCCTCATAAATAGTCTCTCTCCGTCTTTGCTGTAGCTCCTTCAGGTACTGGAAGAACAAAATTAGGTCATCCTCTTCTCCAGGCTGAACAATTCCAATTCTCTCAGCTTTCAGTGTTGGATTCAACATTCTTTATTTCAATGTTTTATTCAATTTATCTCTAATTTCCCGCGTTCAATATCATATAACACCAAATCCCCTTTAAAATCCTGAACTGGTTTTTAACTTGTTGCTGGACATTTGCCAGTGCCTGCACCTGCATCACTTCCCTGCTCATATTTCAGTGTCAGCTCGGATCTGCCTGTGGAAGGGCTGGAATTGCTGAGAATCCCTTACTCCACCTGTGAGAGAAGAACATAGGGATGGGACAAGCACAGGGAAGGAAAAAGAGACCAGGTTGGATTTATGCTTCAAGGTTTTAAAAGGAAGCTTCTCCATAAGTTTGGTGCTGAACAGAATGTAATGTGAACCAACAGAGAGGGAGGGAGGTCGGAGGTGAACAAACCCAGGAATAAACTCCAGGGTTATGGAGAGACCTCAGAGAAGGCACTTTCCTCGTGCTGTGTGCAGCCCACACTGATCATCCATGGGGAAATTAAAGATGTTTTTTAAGTCTAACAGATGTAGCACATCTACAAAACTCTTTTCTAGACAAAAAATATTCAGTATCAAAATGCAGGAAGTGTCTCTGCAGGGATCACATGAAACACCCACTAAAAACCCACCTCAGAAATGAGATGCAGCAGTGGAAAAGCAAGGCTTTATCCCAAGGGATCCGAGAGATTGTAAAGTGAAACATGGAGAGAATCAAATGTAAAAAATGTAGACCATAAAGTGGGTAAGACGTTCATTAATGCCCTTATTGGCTGTTTCTTTTAGTTGGACTTTAATTTCTTGCTGTGATACTTTGTTGTTCACTTTTCTAGAATCTTGACATGCTTCTAATTCAAATGGAGAGAGGTGAATTGATTTTTTTGGTTGTTTTTTTTTAAACATATTTTGTGGGTTTCAGTTTGCACTTGGGTTGGGATGTCATACATTAATGCATGTCCAGAGCTATATATTTTTAGGCAAGGAAACATAGAATTTAAATAATTTAAGTAAGACTTGAGTTAAAATGTCTTGCAAAGGGCTGGATAAAATTTTATATATCACATCTATTTTAATGGCATTCATTACCTGAAGACCACTGTCAGGATAAAGATAAAATCCTACGGGATGTTACAGAGGTGTTTGTAGAAACCCACTCACATATTCCTCACTGGAGCTTAGAAAAGAGTATTCCTTAAACTATCTGAAGAACAACCTGTTACTTCCCTGCCTTAATAAGACCTCCAACAGACTATTTATTTATCATCTCAAAACCAAGTGGGGAATCAAACCACCTTCCAATTTACTCAGAGGGAAAAGATGCATATTCAGCTTAATTTTCAGCTTTAACTTCGCAAGAATGGCTGGAACCAGCTGAGCAATCCACTCATTTTTCCAGTCTCCAGCCTTGCTTCTGAGCTCATGGAGATGGGTTAATTGGTTTTCTGTCCTCCACACTTGGCTGCACCAAGGTTGCACTATTCCATGGCTCCCTCAAACAATTAACTTTCTTTTTTTTTTTTTTTATTCGTTTAACTTTCTATTAGGCTTTAATGAAAGATTTTACCTATGGCAAAGAAATGGATATTTAAAATAAGAAATGTGGAAATGGTGTTTTGATCAGGATTGCAAGTCACATCTCAGAGCACAATTGCTGGAATCTCTAATTAATGTACTTCCATTAGTTAACAGCTGAAAACCAAACTACAGCATAATTTATGCTTTTGCAAAAAAATCCATTAGAATAATGTTCTCAAACACAATCAAAAACACTGGAAATTATAAGCAGTTGCCATCTTTTCCAAAAGCAGCAAGAACCTGCTGGTCCTGTTGGAATTCCAGGTGAAAGTTTCCTGAAGACTTTCAATGGATCAAAAAAGAAAATTTATTATTATTTTTTATAGCAAGAAGACTTAAGATGTGGATGTGACGTGTGATGGCAGGAGTTGAAGGATCTTGGTATCCTTTAACTACAGTATTTTGGCTTTGGGTTTTGGGGGTTTAGGGAAATTGGTGTGCTGATTTTATACAGTGGGGTCAGCTGCATTTTTCTGTGTCTGACCCCACTGATAACAATCCTTAATAAAGGGATAACAATTTCTTTTCTTGTTTGGGACTGTTCAGTCGATGGTTAAGCGAGAATTACAGGAAAATTGAAAGAAAAGAAGCCCCGAAACACAGACAATTATTCTCCCAACCTTTACAAAAAGAAACAACTGTTCCTGCAACGCTTCCAGCAAGCCATCCCTCCTCAAATGCAGGATCCCAGCCCAGCCTACACCAACTACAGCATCTCATTATCTTCTAAAATATTTTCCAATGTTCTCACCAAAAATTCCATTGCGGTAAAAGAAACCCTCTTGTTCCCAGCACAGTGGAGATGAAGAACAGTGTACTATTTTTTCCTTCTGCAGCTTCAGGTTGTAGCTGAAAGCTCCTTCTGCATGTTTCTTATTCACCCCTGTGGTAAATGCTACAATCCATGAGGGATTGTATCCATTACTCACCCAATGCTCAAGCTATTTCTGTCTTTATCTTTGAAGGAGAGAAAGAATCAGTAATTTTATCCACATACGTCACAGTTCGATTCTGTGAATGTGAGTTTGAAAAGGACTTAAAGCTTCAAGCTTTAACTCCTATCAAACATAAACCTCTCATTATCAGGCTTCTTTTACTTTTAATATGTAGTAAAAATGTGTATTGACACAGCTTTAATTGTTCTCTTGGTAGAATAGAGATGTGCATATTTTCAGATGAATCAGGGGTTTATCAGGTATTTTGGTCACATTTTCAGTCTGGTTTTATCAAAACCAATCAGTGTTTCATAAACTCTTCATTTCAACCCTGCTCCGGATCATCGCTCAGTGCAGAGGGCTGGGAATGGGGTTTTACCCCCATCTTAAGATGCTGCCCTTTTTCCTTCCACTTCAGGCTTCCACTGCGTTTATTGGAATTACATTGAACTGAAAAAAAGAAATGTCTGAAGGGACTCAAACATGGTAAAAACCCAGCACGTTTTCATCTGTCTAAAAAGAATATTTTTATTTTTTCCACCAAAAATATTTTGAGTTTAAGTCCAATGTAAAACTCAGTGGGAGAGAAACACGGAGACATTTTATCACTTTTTGAATTATCTCTCACTGAGGTTTGTAAGGAAGTGCATGAAATGCAAGATGTTAAACTCAAGAAAATGAGAGAGAAACTTTGGGCATTTTTTTTTGTATGAAAAATATACTTGGATAAATTAACATTTTGTTTCAGCCTCTTTTATAAAATAACCCACATAAATTGTTCAGTTTGAATCTCTGGAGTTCTGAGATCTTAAGGGAGTCAAATATATGATATAGGAAAAACTTGCCACTAAGCCTTCAACTCACTTTACCCACTTTATTGTTCTTGCAGATGTTACCTCAATGACAGAAGTATTTTTATTACCATAGCCCTGACTTTAATGTAGATTCTTTAACAAAACATCCAGAAACCACTTTCCCCCTCCCAACTTTACAGTGTTGATTAAATATGTAGAATAAATTAACAAATTAAATATGTAATAAGTTCATCTGAGTCCTGAGTGCACCAACAAGGCTTTTCAAGCTTCCAAAAGGGCCACCAGAAACTTGTTTTTCACATTTCTGCCTTTCCAGTTGTGCAAAGACTGATGTGAAAGTGGCTTTTATGCATTGTGGTGACTTGTTCTGCTGAATAATCCTCCTGGAGAAGCTCTGGTTGTGTTTTCTCCCTGTGGCACAGAATCCTCTGTTACCCAAGAACAGAAACAGTGTTTGCAACATTTGCTTTGGTTTAAACTGCAACCAGAAATAAAAGATAAATTCTTTATTAGAGAGATTTTGGGTTGATATTTAATATTATCAGGACTGAATTCTTTGCTGCTTTTGGGAAACAACATTTAATGTTCCTGACAAAAATATGCTTTTAAAGTGCAGTTTTATGTCATTGTGAATATTTGTGAAATGCTGAGTATTATTTGCGGGCAGAGCTATTTTTCAGCCAAGGATTCTTCAGACATTGGCACAGTCAGAGCAAAGCCATGAAACAGGTGCTGAATTAATGTTGAGAGAAACAACATAAAGCAGTGCACAGCTAAGTGAATCTTTGATAATCTGTTTAGTATCTTAATTTTAAAGAAAAATCCAAATATACCTAAATTCACCATAGCAGGGAATAAAAGGGAGTCTAATTGACATCACTCCTTTAGTTACAGGTTAATGCATCTTTAAACTGCCCAAATGTCCTCAACAGTGATCCAACATCTGCAGGTTGTTATTTCTCTCTAGCACCAAACTACCTAGTAAATCATCGGAGTAGAAAACAAGTTTACTTAATTTTAGATGTATAACTACTTTGCTTCTGTCTCAAAATATCTAAATCTTGCACAAAATACTTCCCAATAACTTTTCCAGATCCTTTGCCCAAGTGAAGGGAGAGAGATCCCATATAAGTGAATGATATATTAATTCATATATGAGATATATGTGAATTTATATGGATTATAAAGTCAGTGTGGATTTTTTTCTTTGTACTTTCCCATCCTGTCATTCTCCATCCTGTGTTCCCAGGGATCACAGGAGGTCCTGAATACATTTAACACCAAAGTCTCTTCCCAGCTTGTTTTATTAGATGGAAAAGTTTTATTAGGCCATGATACTTATTAGGTTATTCTTCAAAATTCCTGTAATTAGTGAAATATGAGGTTTTAGTCAATACACATCAAAATGTTCTGCTTTGGATATAAAATTTTCACCCTGACTTTGTTCAGTTCTGCAAAATAAGTTTATAACAACAAAAAGTTCTGTATCTCTGAATCAACTATTCATTCCCTTTAATAATGAGAAAACAAATCACATCTGATCTTTCAGAGTTCATCAGCCAATTTATAACAGTATGGCCTTTATTATGACAGATTTTATGATATTTTGTGATGACCAATCACAGGGAAAAAATGTTTAATGTACTGACATCTAATTTTATTACCTCTGGTACCCATTCATTTTCTCAAAGCATTTCTTTGAATTGGTGCCAGTTCAGGCCCCTGCATTTTCCAAGCTGGGCTATGGCAGGATCAGAGCTAATCTAATAAATCAATAAGGGAGTCAAAAGACAAGTCAGGGAGACAACTGCATAATTCACTGTTGGCAGCAGTAACATGTAGTGCCTGGCTAAGCAGATTTTCTATTTATTACTAAATTTAATTATTCTAAGGCAAAATATCCATTGCCCAAATGTGTGATCCAGATTCCGTGTTTCTGTCGCTTTGCTTATAAATATCAAATGGGATTCACATGCCCAGTTTGTCTGAGAGATTCTATTCTTGGAGAAGAAAATTTGGGGTTGGTTTGTTTGTATTTTTTAAGCTTAGTGAGCTATGAGAGGCCAGTAATGATTCCTGCTGTCGAGTGCATCAGGGTGCTGCAAATACATCCGAATTGGAATCCTGGAAGTCCACGGTTTAATATTTGCTGCTGTATTTGAGTAACACCGTTGCAGTGCCATTCTGGAAGAGGAAACATCGGAGTTCCTACAATATTTCTCATGATAGACAGTGAAGATGTTTTTTTAACACAGAGGAAAAGGGAAGGATGCATTTCTGTGTCACATCCAAACACAATTCCAATTCTCCTAGGGAGGATACCAAAGCAAATTAGTGCAAACATAGAATAAAAAGTGAGTCTCTACTCCTTGTAAGTATCCTGCTATTGTTAATTCCAGTGCACCAGAGCTGAGAACAAGTTATCCCTTGGAAGTGAAAAACAGAAAAGCCATATTTGTGTTATTAAACACCGGCAATTAATTTTAAAAATCATGAAATTATATGATGATGTTCGTAGATTTAGCCGATAATCACATGTCTAACCACTGGATACTCCAACAGCCAATGGATTTTCAGTGACCATCAGTCTGGGATCAGAGATTTCTATATCTATAGGATAGTGAATATAAATTTAATTTAAAATGTGCAACCTAAGCATATAAAGTTCTGAAAAAACTTTTTATTCAATTTTTGGCCTCATTCATTAATAGGATGAGCCAGTGCCTCCTAAAGTGGTAAAATAAAGACTTCTGATTCAGCAGGAGAAATGGGAATGTTTAAATTGACTTCATTTCCTCAAATGAAAAAGGATCACACACTGTCCTGTGGGAAAATGTGTTTTCCTAAAGAATTCAGTAGGGGAGGGAAGAAACTTGCAAATTCACCTGCAGTCAATGATTTGCCAAAGCCAGAGCCCAGGGCAAATCCCACAATTTTATTGTGTTCTTTGAGTAGATGTAACCAAGAAACAGCACCTTTTTTTTTTTTTTTAATTATGCATAAAATCTTTTCTCAAACTGAGATTTTAAGTGAGTCCAGGTTCCACTGCTATTTCCACATACTTTTGTTGGAAGAAAAATTGTGAGGTTCCCTTTTAGGGAACTCAGGATATTCTGTGATTCCAGAGAGCAGATGTGCAACAGGGTGATGAAAAGTGATATTCCAGGCTATAACCAGATAGCTAGTGAGATATAATCCTCTGTATAATTGTTTTTATTCCAGCCAGTTGAGTGTTTATTTTTCTTACATTGCTTTGTTTAAGTCAGGAACACAAACATAATCCTCTCCTCCAAGTAATAACGAGAGACAAACCACCCTGAGCTGAGCAGATCATCTGCATTCCTGCCACATCCCTGCCTGTGCTGGAACAAAACCACTGGGAATAAAGAAATGAGGGTTTCACTTGACTCATGGTATTTCTTTTCTCTTTTTTTCCCCCTTAATACACAGGGTATCTATAAAGCATTGATTACACAAGGCATGGCTATTTTTAAATGGATGTACTGTTGCAGCACTTTCTGTAGCTGTCACCTGGATACAGTTCTTGGACTATGCTCCTGCACTTCCATGTGTGCTGATTAGGATCCCCTAACTCTGCCTTGTATTTCCCGTGGCAGAAATGTGTGTGCAGGGGTCACACAGGTGACCTGCACTATTTGGTCATTCTGTTCTTAGGACTTACCTTTAAATAGCAACTGCTCCAGTGGGAAAGCTGATGCATGTTCAGTCATCAGTTCCTGATGAATCCGGTTCATCCAGGATTGTAGTGACAGGACAAGGGGGAATGGCTTCAAACTGACAGAGAGTAGGGTTAGACGAGATGTCAGGAATGAATTCTTCCCTGTGAGGGTGGGGAGACCCTGGCACAGGTTGCCCAGAGAAGCTGTGGCTGCCCCATCCCTGCAAGTGTCCGAGGCCAGGTTGGACGGGGCTTGGAGCAACCTGAGATAGTGGAAGGTGTCCCCCTGCCCATGGCAGGGAGTTGGAATTTGAGTGATCTTTAAGGTCCCAAAAATGGTTTTGTTTTCACTGCTAATTTTCCAGGTGCTGACCTGGATTTTTTACCCGTTGGGTGAATAGAAGGTGCTTCATATTTAACCACCATCTGAATTACTCTCGTTAGTGTCCCCTTGACACTGTAAATAATCACAACTGTTCCATATAATCACACAGTCATTTGTGATCCTGACTAAGCTCCCGAGGGTAAGATTTTCCTCTCAGAGTAGGAACTGAGTGTGTGGTGTTGCTTTTGCCAACACTTCTATGAAAACCAAAGGAAAGGGGAGGCAAATTGAAACACAAGCATCAAAAACCATGTGACATAACTTTTGCTCTAAGGCTGCTGCAGTGATGCTTTTGTTGTCATTTCATTTTTAGCTTTGCTTCTCTTAATCTCCAGTTGGAATGGCAGCAATTCTCAGTTGTTTAATTTATAAAAATGATGCTAATCTTGGAAGAATTGCTTGTTTTACCAATAGGAGCAGAAAATTTGGTGTATATGTATGTGATGGATTGGAGGCCAATAGATTTTGTTCTTTGAGTAGTTCGTTTCCTGCAAAACACTGAACTTCTGCTGTAATAGGGAATCCCAGAAAAGCCAAATGTAAATCTGTTGCATCATCTAATCTTTATTAAATGCTCATAACTTCTTTTAGAGCTACTTCTGTAACATATTTTGTAAAGGATGAAGTGGCACTTCAGTTGTTTATTCACTTTTTTCTCTCTGTGGGAGAAATTTTTCCAAATGAAGGTGGGAAACAGTGGCATTTCCAGAAGTACCAAAAAAACCCTTCAAAGAAAGGTCTTGTGTGTTTTATTGACCTGGATGGACTATTGTTTGGAGATATTATGTGTGCAGATAAAAAAGGGTTGAATAGATATTTTTACAGGTTTTTTTCCCCTCTTTATTGTCTCACAGATCATTTTGATGTGGCACTGTGGTTTTTTTGGTGGTACATACAGTTTTTACTGAATTGTTGCATGTTATTTGGATGCTCTGTGACCAGAAGCACATGTCCCTAGCATGGATAAATTTTTGTTTCTTCATTTTGCTTAATGTTATTAGATTTTAATTTTTATTGGGGTTTAGGAAGTAAATTAAAGGAAAATGTATTTACCATCGGTACAGACTGCAAAGCAGAGGTTTGGGGATTTCAACATTTCAAGTCCCATTTTAAGCTTTTGTTTTAGAGTGTGGTGGATGTTCTGGCTGCTGTGAATAGAGCACCAACCAATTCTCATTCATTTCAGTGGATGCTTATTTTTGAAAAAGGGCAACTCAAAAAAAAATGAAACAATTTTTTACGGGTTTAATATAGTAATAGTAGGAATATTTTCGAGAAGAGTGGATGAATTTTGAAGGGCTGTTGAGTGAGGATTCTCCCTCGAGCCAGATGATTTTACACACAAAGCTACTCTTGCTGATTTGAAGTTATTATGAAGCAGGTGGGAAGCTGCAGAGTACAAGAAAGGCTGTTCTACAGGAGAACAGTAGAGATGGAGAACAAGCAGAGCATTTATAACTCTGAGCTCACATTAATTTCATACCTATGATGCTCATGGATGTTGCAGTTGAGTCCAGAATTACTTGCAGATTCTGCAAACACCACCTTAATTTCTTGTTAAATACTGTGACTTCTGGTGATCACAAAGCTGCAAAGTTCCCTTTTTTCAAGTTCTGGTGTTCATATTGTGTAAAAAACCATTACAACTTGAATACTGAACTCAGAAAAGCTCTTCCACTGTGGGCAGAGGTTGAAACTCGCTCATGAGCTGCAACTTTGGGCCATGCTGGTGGGCTGAGTCCCTGCAGGGGACATTTGTCACCCTCCTGAAAGAGATTAATGGAATGCTGACCCATTTAGCACAAGCTTCAGTGCATTGTAATATGCTTCAGGAACTCCACAAAATCTTTTTAAAGAAAGCAGGGATGTGTTGCTGAGAGCCTTCAAGGCCTCTGGGGTGCTCCGTGGTCAGTAAAAACCTTGCTGGGACAGCTGGAACATGCACTTTCTGTGTTCAGCTTCATTAACAGATACTCTGTGCATTGTCACTGTTGGAAAACTGGCTTGAACTCCCTCAGGTTTTAAAGCAAATTGCACGGAGAAATTAAAAACAAGGTTTGTTTGTTGTGCTGTTCTGCTCTGTGGACTGGGGTTCTTAGTAAGGGGGTTTATGATGGACACCAAGTGTTGCCCTCTGTGATTTACTCTTCTTCTTGTCTGGTTTTTCTTTCCCATTCTCATTAAAGATTTTCCCAAATCTGCCAAGTTATAAGAGTTTTAACCCCTGTCTCCAGTCATCGTATGAGGTTAGGATTTTAATCTCATTTGTTTGGATTGTCAGGCTGTTCTTTTACTCCCCCTCATAGTCATGTTCCTGTTATGAATTACATCTAGAACATAACAAGGCAACTGGTGGAGGATGATATTGCAACTCTTCTAATTAGAAGGCTGAGCTAAACTGTGGCCTCCTGGATCTGAAGGGTGAAAGGGCTGCAGGTTATTAATCTGCAAATACACGTTTTGCACATTAAAAAGCTGTGCTGTGTGGTGAGTGCATTGTCTCACAGCCCCATTTTGGCCTAAATCTGCCTGTCTGAGCTATGGCATTACTTTTATAAGGAATGCAGAGTGTGTGGAAGAACATGATGGTTATTGTACAACAGCAAAATACTTGGGAACTTTGGGATGATTTGTCTGTGGACTTGACATCCTCCCTTTGAGTGTCAAATGTTTCTGTTTCACTTGAAAATTCAGAGTAAGGAAATTGCTTCTGTTTTTCTCCTTACTGGAAAGCTGAAAGCAGCATTTGGGCAATTCTGATCTATCTGCTGGTTTATCCTGTGGGATTTAGTGTTTCTGTAGTATCTGAGTTATGAACCTCCCACTGAGGCCTCTGTCATCCAAGACCATGCCAGGCTGGAGCACAGTCCAGTGACGTTTCAAGGGCATTAATATTTGGGTCATAAGGCTACGGGACCAGAAAACTTTAAATGTCCTTCTGAGGAAAATGGACACCAGCAATGCTGTCACAGACGTCCAGTCTAACCCCTGACAGCTCCACTGGACAGGGATTTCAGCCCAGGGGTCCTCACCTTCTTGATTTAGTTCAGATATGGGCGTTGTTTACTCCAACTGAGGTACCTGCAAGGAAACTCGGTGGAAGGTTTGGGGCTCCAAGGGCAGAGCAGGTCTCCTGGCACATCCTCACTGCAGTGTCACTAGTCCCCCTCTTGGATGTGTCGCCCAGATAATTCTTCCTGCAATACAGGAACAACTTACACTTCTGACACAACAGAAGTATAAAATTATGTTGCCATACTCTTCCTACGAGGTTTTAAGCTTGCTTGGAACAAGAGAGTCCTTATTTCCTCTGTGTCCCATATTACAAATAATGTCAGCAAAATGCTGCAGAAGTCAAATTCTCCAAGGTAGGGACTGTCTCCTTCGCTCCATAACAGTGTTTTGCCCTCAGTGGAGAGCAAAAGTGAAAAAGTAAAAGTCAAATGTGCATGAAACTCCAGCAGAAAGACACTGTATAATACACGAGTCTCTCTGAGTACCTACTTAGGTGTTTATGTGCTGCCAATCTCACCCCAGTGCTGCTGTTTTCCGTTTTAGGGAACACATTTCGAGGCATATTGTCAGACTTTGCTGTTGACCTTAGAGATTTTACTTTCCAATGGCACTGGATTATCCTGTAAATCTTTGTGCAGTGAGAGCTTCTTTTTAAAAAGATTTCTCAATCTGACAGAGTTATAAATCTTTCCTTTTTAGAGTTTTTTTTTGTTTTTTTTTTTTTTTCAGACTTCAGTCGCTGTCCAGCATAGTAAATTTTCTCTGGAGTCCTCATAAAGATGACAGAGGTGCCTCTGAAAAATAACAGAGAATCCTGAATTTTACAACTGGATAGAGATTTTTTTTCAAATTTTAAGTAATTTTTAATATGCTAATGAGGTCAATGAAGAATGGTTCTAAATTGCAGAAAAACATTTTAGGATTAGGAAAATAACTGATACACACCTATCAAGTAATGGAATCTGTTCTGAGGAAGTTGTTGACTTCCTTTGGACTGTTCTCTTTGTGCAGGTGTCTCTATAGATAGTGCGATTCCTAAAAATGTATGGCTTCTTTTGTGTCATCTAAATGGAACCCATTCCTTCCTTTTTGCATTTTTAAGTGGATTTTTTTGTCCTCAAGAAGTTTGCTCTTTGGTCCTAACTTTTAGCTGGGGTAGATATGTAGGTGTAGGTGTAAAACTCATAAAATGGAGATTTACTAAATAAATTCCAATGGGCTCCTCTAATAAAATTAGGTAGGAGGCCTAAGCAGCTAAATTAATTAGAGAGAAAGCATCTATTTACAAACAAAGATTTTGGTAACCAGCAGTGAAAGCCCAAAATTAAGGTGACCAGTTCTCTTAATTATCTTCCAAGGAATCAATCTGTGACTTATCAGTAGGTTAATTTTCTGAGCTGTTGGTACTTTTACAAGTCTGTAATAAGAACTTTGGTAGTTTGTTTATTTGTTTATTTTTGTTTGGGAAAATATCAAGTCCTTCCATGCTCTGTTGTCATAGCTGCTCATCCTTCACTCTGCATTAACCTACATTTTTATTCTGTCTTGATTCCCCTTTGGTACACTTTCAAGGACCACGGAGACAGGTGTATTTCACAGGGCTTTTGCAGAGTGATCTTAAAATAGGATGTTGTAAAATGCTGTTCTTTTGCTCTCTTAGAAACAGCTCCTTGCCAGGAGTTGCCATCAAAATGAATTAGCCCAGTAGAAGTCAGGAATAATGGCTGTGGATCTGAAATCCACAGTCTCTTCAAATGCTGTGGCATAAACGATTTTGGCATTTTCCCAGAGATCAGCCTCCTGAGAATGCAAAACTGCAGAATGGTTTTGACAGACAAACCAAAAATTGCCTTTCTGCCATGATAGTGGCATCGTTCTCAAAGAACATGGGGTTAAGGACCTGGAGGAGATTCTGTGCTGCTCCAGAGGGTAAAAAAAGCTTTTGTCATAGATAGGAGCACCCCCAGCAACTTCAGGACTTAAAGGCCTGCTCAGATTTCCAGCAGCTTCCTGGAGGCTGCCTATGGGCTCCTCTGGAGTCTGGGACATGGCCAGATTTTCATAATATGTTATGGACTTGTGTGCCTTTGCTGCAGGAGAGTTCCTTGCTGGAGCCAGAGCTGTCCTGTCCTGTTTGCACATCCCAGCTCATCCCAGCCCTGCACCAGCTTTTTATTTAATACCAAGCACCCATAAATAATATTTTTCATATCCTCACTGACTGATATATCTTTTCCATACTGATCTTTGAAATCCCTAATGACATCTTAAATTTGCATTTTAAAATCCAGCCCCTTGGTAATACACCAAAATCAGCCTTGAGTAAAAAATAAAAAAGCTAAATCATGAGTCTGCTACTTGATATTTGTTCTAATGGTTTTGCAGCTCTTGGGGATGTATTTTGTTTTAAATCAAACTTGACATTTACAGCATAGACATATTTGGTTTGTACACAGCAGGAACAAGAAAAGCTGAAACCTTCCAGTCTTTTGCAGACCAGCAAATTGGAATTATTTATGAGAAAAAATATAATATTTCATTTTCATATTTGCAATTAAAGAGGCTGTCCAGATCAATTCAGTGAAAAGAAATATACTGACTTGGGATAAAATAGCCCTGAAATGAAACCTTTCATTTGTTCCATTCCTTTTTGTGTGTAATTTTTTTTTCTCTAGCAGAAAATATGAACAAGGCAAAAAATGACACCAAACCAAACCAAAAAAACACAGTGTTTTGGTTTTAGTGTTGCAGTTTTCTCTTCAGAAGTTGAACTTTATTTAAAATACTGTTGCTGCAAATTATTAGCATCTCCAGCTAATCATTCCAAATGGCCTTTTGGAGTGTAAAGAAGAGTGGTTTACACTTATTTGCTGCCTGGGACAGAGTCCACTCAGACTGGGCCCTTGCCACAACCCACTGTATCCTATCAAAGCCCTTTTCCTCCTTTGGTTACACTGGTCTTTTTAATTAAAAAACGTATGTGGTATTTGAACAATCCTTTATTTGCTTGACTTGGAGAATTCTGAACCTGGACTCAAATGTCAGGGAGTTCTTAGCGGTGTTTGAGTTTCATATTCTGTTGCATATGGAAGTCCCATTAGTCCCTTTGGATGCCCACTTTGGATATATTCTTTACATCCCATTCTTACAAAGAAGCTCTTTTCCATTATTCCCACGGATAAAAACTGGCATAGTTTCATCTCCTCCAAAATGAGCTGCTAATGCTGGATTTCCATTCCTTCCCGCTGCGAGTTGCCAGGCAACGGCCACACGAATCCACCTGCAAGCATCTGCTTGTGGCCACTGTCCCCTTCTCAGGCATGGAAGGAAAAACTCCATCCAGACATCTTGACTTGCCATTCTGGGGAGTTATACCAGCTGAATCCACAGAGAATGGGGCTGGAAAGCACAACAGCCCCTCCACTCGATGCCTCAGTTTCGGAGCTTGGAGCTCCAGGCCAGGAACAGCCAGAACCTCCTGGAGCTTCCACCTCCTGTGCCTGAAACACCGAGCTTTGGGATCAGAGGATTCCAGACGGGTTTGGTTGGAAGATAGTCTGATTCCAAACCCCTCTGCCATGGGCAGGGACACCTGCCACCAGCCCAGGTTGCTCCAAGCCCTGTCCAACCTGGCCTTGGGCACTTCCAGGGATGGGGCAGCCACAGCTTCTCTGGGAAACCTGTGCCAGGGCCTCCCCACCCTCACAGGAAGGAATTTTGTCTGTATATCTGACCTAAATTTCCCCTTTCAGTCTGAAATCCTCCGTGTTTCAAGTGTGAATGTAGTTGGGTAGAAATTCCATTTAGCTTGGTATTTCTTGCCTTTTTCTCAAGTGTGGCTTTTTTTCTGGTAGCAGGAATAGGGAAGTAACCTTCTGAGGATATTTACCTGAAGTGATTTAGTCTTGCACCAGCTGATGATTTTCTGAGTTTACTTGTGTTTTTTAAGCTCACCAAGGGAGCCCAAAGCCACTGGCATTATAAACAAATATTTGCGAAAGCCTGGGATTTTTGCCTCTCATGTCTTTCCACCCTTCTGGTTTTGAACACAGCTATTTTTTTTTGTAGCCATTTTGATTTTGTTTCCAGCAGATACATGAAAGAGGTTAAAAATACATCCAGTTTTTATAGAATCACAGAATATCCTGAGCTGGAAGGGACCCACAAGGACCATCCAGTCCAACTCCTGACCCAGCACAGGACACCCCAACAATCCCACCCTGTTTTGCTTTTACAATCAGTTTGTTTTAAAGACAAAAACCAGCTTCAGTTTGTATCCTAAGCTGCCTGAGCAGTGAGATGGATCATTCCTCATTCCAATGAATGCTCAGCCTGAGGCCTTTAGTTACTGAAATAATTGTTTACTTAATACCGAGCACCCATAAATAATATTTTTCATATTCCCACCAGTATATCTTTCCTCTACTAATTTTCAGACCTGGAATCATACTTAAAGCTGTTAAAGTGAGCCTGCTGGCCTTAAATCTAGATGTTATTTATATAATTTGCTCTTATACTTAATCATAATGCTCATGTTGATCACTCCAGGTTCCCAGCGACGTGCTGCAGTTTCACACTCAGTTTATTATGAAGGGGGAGAAATTAAAATGGATGGTTTATATTATCCAAGGAATTCTTTTGGCAAACAGTTCCTGTAAAGCTCCAAACTTTCTGCAGGGGTCTGTGGGCCGGACTCTTTCCAAGACCGAGCTCTGCACAGCATCAATTCTACTTTGTGAATCAAAACCTCATTGTTTTAGGGCATAAGCACAGCTAATTTTGAGAATTCACTTAAGGAATCATAATAGCACAGATTTTGCCAGGCATGCTGTGCTAGCCCTTGCTGTCTGGGTTCTTAACACATCTCATTTACTTTATTTGCTTTTTTAAGAACTGGTTAGTGCTGAAAAACTGTTGGGTTTTTTTGTTTGTTTTGTTTTGTTTTTTTTCCCACTGAATAAATCAGACTATTTTTTTTCTGAAACGAATGAAAAATTCTCACAATTTTTTGCAAATAAAATATATTGAAGCCCTTTTGGGAGCATTTGTAAGACCACTTTCAGTTCTTTTATTTCCTTTAAAGCCATTTCACGAAATATGAGACTTTGACTCTTCGTTTTTATTACGTTTTGTCTAAAAAGCATAACAGGAAAATTTCTAATGTGTTTCAGTGCTTTCAGTTCAGTGTGTGTTTTGATGTGTTTATGAAGAACAGAGAAATAACTGATAAAAGGTGTTTTCCTGCAAAATCAAGAGGTTTGATGGTGTGCCCCCTGCGATACAGAGTAGGAGTGGAAAATAGAGGCCAGAACGTAGGAAATAATTTTAGCAGGTGAATTTCTTGATCTTTTTTCTGCTCTAAATTACCCTTCTTAAGCTGGAAAAAATTCCACTTGCAGAACAGGAAGTCCAGCAGGGGCAGAATTACAGAAGGAAAAATGCCCCAAACTTTCTATGTGCTGATGTTACTAAAAATGAGGAAGGTTTAAGAGTTAAAATCTTTTCTTGCAAAGCTTGTTATTTTTGGAGCATAAACTGTCCATGACAGCAACCATCTTGAAGAGCTTAAAACACGGAGTTAAATATATGAAAAATACGTGAGAAATATATGAACCATATGAAAATATATGAAAAATACAGCAGGACCTCCATGCAGAAGCCAAGGCAGGGACCTGTAATTAAACCAGAAAAGGTCTCTGGCAGCAGTGTTGCTCCTCATTCCAAATTAGGTTTTATTTCTGCTTCTGCTCCATGAATAATTAACACTCTGAACTTGGACATCTCCTGAGTGTGGAGGCTGTGACACAGACCTGCAAAAGGACTGCAAATCCAGCCTAATAAAATGGTTATTACACCCTTGACCTCTGTGTAGTGTAAACAAAAACTGACTCTCTGTGAGGCTAATGGATTATTAACAGTTAATTTGGGGCTTCTGGGGTTTTTTTGGTGCATAACCTTAGAATTATTTCCTACTGTTCTTCCCCTATACCCTCCTTTTCGGTGTTGGCAGCATGAGAAAGGTAGAGCAGAAATACCTTAAATAACTTAAATTTAGGCCTGATCCTCAGCTCTTCCTTCAGCTTCATATTAATGATACCTCCCTGCCACCAATTATACTTTTTGTTCTTTGGATTTTTGGGGGGGAAAAGCCCATTAAATACTCTTTAATGTGTCTTCTGTTTGCTAGTTGTGCAAATTGGTTTGGTTTGCTTACCCAAGTTATTTTTTTGAGCTTTTATGTCAGTAACAATCTTCAGCTACTTGTATACTGTTCCAGCAAGTATCATTTTAGAGTTACCCACTATCAAACTACTGATCTTTAAATAGAAAAGGAATGAAGGACTGTTTTCCCCAAATAAAAAGTAGGAAACAACAATAATTTCAGCAAAGGATAACTTGAAAAACATCTTTGGGAATCACTGAAAGCTTGAAATATTTGGGCAGAGAAAAACTCAATTTTCTGGGAGACTGTGGCATGAAAAGAAAGAAATTTTACATCCTCCTTTCCCTTCTAGAGACGTTTCAGGCATGAGGAGTTCGTCTCAATTTTGAGTATGAAATCTAAGAAGTGAAACAAGTCTGATAATTGAGCAATTAGTGAAGCTACAGGCACTTCTGGGTGCCAGTGACCCACCCCGGTGGCAGCTGAAGTTCTTTACTCAAGTGCTGCAGGAAGGAGCACCTCAGGGTGTCACTGGAAATGTTCCCCTCCTGTACTGAAAAAATTAAGGGAGCTCCAACCTTTGTTCGTTTTGTACATCCCATTGGAAGTGAACACTGAGCTTAATTACAACACTAGATTTTAATAGGTGAAGGCAGGGCAGAGAATTTCAGGTATGGCCTTAGCACTGAGGGGACAGAGTCTGGTAAAACGACCTTTTAGGGGAACAGAAGGAATATACCTCATTTTTAGATGGGAATGAAGCTCTGCTGCTTGTGAGGAAAAAAAAACCAAACCATCCCAACAAACCTGGATGGACAAATCTCCTGAATAAGACATTCATTGTTCCAGAAGCATCCTGAGATGCTCACACTGAAAAATGAGCTTTTGGTCCTGGAGTTTTCACCTCTGCTCCAAAATGCTCTGGGCACCAGGAAGGGGGGTGGAGGGAAAAGCTGTGCAGAAGGAAAAATAGGACTGGGAGTGCTGGAGGCAAATGTGTTTAAATACACGCACTTCATCTTTCCAAAGGCTCTTGCTTTGGTGAGTTCATTTTGTCTTTCACAGAGATGCGGCAGCAAGGCCCAAAGGTCAAAGACTTTCTCTGCCAAAGAAGTATTTATGAACTTCCAAGTAAAAAGAGAGAAAAATGTTTTTATTAGAGGGAGGATGCCAGGAGGGAAATTGGTTCACTGGCTCTGTGTGAGAAAGTAAATATGTCCCTTTCACCTTAAATCGGTGCATCAGACTCTGGCAAGTCCAATTATCTTGACAAAAATGATTTAGCAAATAGCTGAACAATGGGATTGGAAGGGAGGAGGTGGAGGAAAGAGGTGGACAAAGTTACTGAGGAATTGGGCCTCAGGCAGCATATGATGAAAAAAACTTGGAGGTGGAACAGGAGACAGTCCTGGAGGACTTTGTATTACTGGAGATTTATTTGGCAGCCCAATCTCAGTGTTTCACATTTAATAATAAGATGTGTTGTTACAGTTTCTGGCTCAGAATTGAATTCTAAGCCATTTCTGAAGCATGGCTGAAGGCATATCTATACATTTTAAAAAAGAAACACTTATTTTTTAGTTAAGCTTTATTGAAGTTCTAGTATTGCCAATTTGTTCTTAAACTCTCCAGCCTGAGATGATGATTAACGGGCTGAGGATCAAAGGGGCTGTAAGAATTGTCAGAGCTAAGTGAGCCTTTGCTTTTATTTACAGTTCTTGGGCTTGAAAGCTGGGCATGCTGTTGTCTTAGTCAGCCTGGTCATTAAAGTGCTATTTAATGATGCTGCTTAATGAAGTGACCTGGAAGTATTCTGAATGGATTGAAGAACGTAACAGTCAGGGCTAGCTCGTGATTATTAGGACGTGAGGGGGGTTTGTGCTACATCAGAAGCACCTGGATGTGTCCTGCTATGCCTTATGGGGGCTGTGGCCTCTCCTCTGCTGTCTCTACAACCACGTCTCTTGGAAAAGTGGAGAGCTCTGCTGGCTGGGGCAAAACTGTGAGTTTGAGAGAGGGAAAGAACACTCATGATGTTCTCCTCCTTTTTTTTCCAATGGTATATTTTTTTTTGCAGAGTGGGTAATGTGACTGCAATAGAATGAGCCTAGGAAATGCCAAGGTGGAGAAATGATTGCGTACCTAAGCTGCCTGGAACCAAAATATGCAGCAAGCCCTGTGGTTCTTATCTAGCTCTGTAAAGTTTGCCTTTTTCTTGATAATGCCCCAAACAAAATCCCAGCTCTGCATGTTGAGCTCCAAGACTTTCCAGTTTCTTGTGGGAAGGTTGTTGTTTGAGCTGCTCAAGTTGTGTGTTTGTTTAGAGTTTCAGTTTGGTTCCTGTTTCCAGGCATTTCTGACAATGGAGCTGCTGTTTCAGAGTTGCAGATGGTTTGGGTATGTGCATGAAAATTTGCCTCTGTTCTTCTTTTTGGTGTTCCATTGTGTTGTCTGCTCAGATCAATTAAGAAGAAAGGCACAATAAGGTTTTAGAAAACTGGACTCAGAGAGGGATTAAAATAACCAGGGCCCACTGCACCTAAAACAACCTTCTGCATAAACACAAAGGAACTATGTTCATGAAAATACTGTGACCAGCTTTAAAACTTACTTGGGTTTCCTGTCCCCACTTATTCTGCCAGGAAGTTGCTCCAGAACCTTTCTACTCTGATGATTAGAAATCAATTTGTTTCTTGGTTTTATGTAATAACACAGAAATGTTACAGTGACCTAAAGTTTGTTTTCCTCATGCTGGGCAATTGCAAAAGGCTTTAGGAAATACAATTCCCTGATTTTAGTTCTAATATCTCGTTTTTCTACATGGCTACAGAGAAGTAAACTTCTCATCAAAGAATTTCTACTGTCTGTTGTAGCTTTCTTAAAAAAACCTGACTCTTATTATGCAAAATCATGTATATTCTAAAATCTGAAAGTTATTGCTGGAATTAGGGGCTTGCCTTGTTAATTAATTTTTTTATGTTAATATAGTTTTCTGAGCTCCTCCCCAACCTCCATGGATTTCATTACACAATCTTGGTTGCAAGCCCATTTTATTGCTCCCCAGCCTCCTGTGCAATTCAAATAACTCCATCATATTTTAACATATATTAGAATAACAGGATTCCTACTGTGCTGCTTTTTTTTTTTTTTTGGTACTACTATAAGTGTCAACATACAAGTGCTTGAAAATTAGCATTTTGCATTTAGGAAACCTGCCTGGAGAATAAATGCAGAATATTATACCGTACGTGTTTATTCCCCAACATCATGAGGGGCACTATGGAAGTTTCTAGGCTTAGATTCTGCTTCATTCACATAGTAAATAAATCTTCTTATGCTTTTATCTTAAATTTTACTGTAGCAAGGTATAAACCTCTGCCAAAATCCCCCATAAGGATAAGGGTCAATGTGAGTCACTAGTGAATTATAAATGTGGTGCCCCCCAACTTCTGAGAAGCTGAAACATATCTAGAAATATATCTAAATATGCTGATCAGAGAAGGGAGAACCCTCAGAAACAGGCAGGTGGGTGAGATGAACTTTGCCTTTGTAATGAAGTTGAAATCCCTTTTCCTTTCAGTGTGAATATTGTATTTATAAAAGATGCTTCTGTGTTATAAGCCTACAGAGAGAAGTGTGTTAATAGAGCTTTTGTCATGCCAGTGTAATTTGAGTTTATTGTCTACCATCATCCATGCTTGGTTTTCTGTTACTGCTCAACTCGAAAAAATGCAGAGAAATTTCACTTTTTCTACGTAAAAGTGGCTCTTTGGAGAAAAGACCTTGTAAAGGTTGTTTTTTAGAGTTCTTCAGTGTTTTCAAGATCTCCATAAAGTGATAATGGAAACAAGTCGTGAACCTTGGAGAGATAAAAAGAGTTTTCTTTTGTCAAAAGAGAAATAACTGGATTTGGCCAGTCCTCATAAGTTGGGAGAAGAACTCTTTGAAATACAGTTAAATGGTGTTGATCTCGCTGTGGAAGTTCCAGGTTCGATATTGTCGTGAGGTTTCTCTACTCTGTGCACTGCCTGCCTGACTTTAGGGCTGTCTTCCAAGGTGAAAGTTTTCTGATGGAATATTTAAAATGCATCACTGGCAAAATCAGAAATACAGGTCCACTTTTCCAGTCCCTGTGACTTCTGAGAGTTTTGGACTGTGATGTGACTGTTCATGTTTCAAAGTGCACTCTGGAGGCCTTCAGGCACTTCCCTGCCATCCTTGATCCTCTTTCTTAAACTGGCACTTAGTTTTTATATATCACCATTTTTTTTCTTTGTCTCTCCCCCCAAATTAAATCAGGATTTTGTACAATTTCACCCCTAAAAGAGAAGCTGGAAGCTGGCAGCAGTGATGCTGCAGGATGGAGGTTTATAGTGTGAACTATCTGATGTATGAGTGTTCCCAGATGTTGATGGGGAATAAGTGGCAAGTAACAGGATGTCTTAATTTGAATAATTGTAGCAAATTCACAAAAGGAATAAGAAGAAAACTGCAGCTAAATGTGTTTTATGCATTCTGTTTCCACAGGTTTAAAAAACCCTAAATCTTCATTTTGAGTGGTTCATTCTCTTTTCCTGTGGTGATAATCCCCAGATTCCTTCATTCCATGAATATCAGCCTGTGTATTTATGAAAGTAAAGAGGGATGGTAGGAGGGCTGGCTTTGAACCTGAAAACAAGAAAGACTGTTCCCTTCAGCCTGGATTTTCAGTGCAGCAGCAGCAGGCTTTTGCAAAGAGATAACCGGTATTTAATGTTTTAGTTGTGTGCAATATTTTCCTGGGAAGTTCTTGAAGCTGTGCCTTGGAAGTGTAAGTTTTAGTTAGATTTTGGCATAAATGCCTTAGAAAAATCCTCTTGTCTTGCACTTTTACTGGTTGTTTTCTCTGGGCAATGCAGTGCTGTGCTTATATAAATAATAAAAATAAAAGCTGCTGTGTCAGAGAAAGGCTTTTTATCACCTGAAAATAATCACATCTGTGCCACAGAACCAGTGCAAACAGAATAGATGGCTTTTGTTTTTATTTTTAGGCCTGAGTTTGTGTGCCCGTGGAGAATGCAGAGTAATTTCACAGAATGGAAGGTCCCTTTAGCCTGATTTTTAGGAGATGTTTTGCCACAATTTCGGGCTTTCCACTGACCAAAGGCCCTCCCCAGTCCCCCGTGTGAGCCCCAAATCGCTCTGCGAAATAGCAGAGAGGGCAGTGGAATGTGACAGAAGGGTAGAGATTATAAACATAACCAGGAAAAAGCTTGAGACGAGCAAAAATAATTTGCTTTGACCCGAGCAATAAATCTCCAAGGTAATAATGACCATCTCCTGACACTCAGAGATGCTGATCAAGTGCGCTGTCCAAGGCTTTTCCCTCTGAACCTCCAGGGGTTTGCTGCTGGTCTGTGACACTGTTCAAGCTGGGTCATCAAATATCAGCTGTAAATAGATGGTTAGGAGGCATCTTCTAAGTTAATGTGATTACTTGCTGTGCTAATTAGGAGTGTCATTCCTGTTTCTGCAGAGAGCACGAAGTTCTCTTTGAAACCAACACACACAAAACTCGCGGCTCAGCCAACCTCTAAGATTTGATCTGAGCAAATAAGCAGGAAGGGACACAGAGGGATTCAATTAATGAAACTCCATCTGTAACGCACCTACTCTGGACTGGGTTTTTGCAGCAAATATTGATCCCTGCTTGGAGAACTTAAAGCAGGAGGAGAAAAGCCAAAGAGAGCTGACATTTGACCCACAGGAGCTTTCTGAACTTTTCTTCTCTCTGCATAGTGGAATAAAGTGGATGTTTTGCTTTTGAGAGGAAACAGGTGAGTTTCTTTTTTAACCTCTAGAAGACATTTTAAGCTCAGGGATTTCTTTGAGAGTGGGAGAATACAACAAAATCAAAAGCTTTTGCAGTCAACTTGCTGAAACGTCAAATTGCTGGTTCTCACTCCTGAAATGTGTGAAGAGGAAGCTTTCAGCTTCCAGGCAGAAGTTATTCTTTAACAGCTGAAATATTGAGAAGCCTCAGTTTACTACGTTTCTGAATTTTTGTGTTTGAAATAAATAATTAAAGTGGGTACATAGTTATAGCTTTACCCTAATCTCCTATGGAGCCAAGACAAAACCTTGTCTCCAGAAATGGCCCTTTCGTGGTAGAAGGAAATGCAGAGGAGAAGATTTCTGTCTCTTATGGCAGGATACTTGGGTCCAGGTACATTTCCACTCCTGCTCCAGCTAAGGATTTATAGCTTCCCATGGAGGTAGAAGACATTTTCATCCTCTTTGTATTCAGGCTTTCAGCTCAGCCTGGATCAGCTGTCCAGGCCCTGTGCCTTAATACAAAATGAGTCCTTTCTCCTGGATGTTTTTTTGAAGTGCTCAAATGAGTGCTTTCTGCAAATTGTGATTCCAGCTGAACATCCAATTTAATTATATAGCAAGAACTAGATTGTTTAGGTGCACAGATCCACGCAGAATTAGAGGATCTGTTTCTCAAGTAAAGCACTGTTTTTGGCATCCTAAACTCTACTGAAAAAAAATTCAGATAAATAGGGTTAGTCTTTTATTATCTGTTAAATGATTTTTCTCACACCTCTGACTTGTCCTGTTTCCCATCCCAGGCCATTCTGTAACCCATGCAGATGTTTTATCATAAACCCCTGGCAGACCCTTCATCCAAGCTATGCTTGCCTCTGCTGCTGTTATTAAAGCTGCAGCAGGCATGCATAATCAGCCTCCAAAGCAGTCCTGCCTCTGGAATGATATTGCCCTCCTGGAAAACCTGAACTAGAAAGTACTTCTCCCTCTCCAGTGATTGTCTTTCAGATAAATGGCATCCCGAGGTGTTTTACATGGGTGGGAAGTATAAACTTTGGATGTTGGCTCTTCTAATGAAAAGCTTGAAAACAGCACTTTATTGGCATTCTGGTAGAAATCAAATTGAGTCTGAACCAAAGAACAGGAATGTAATGCAGTTCCTCCTTTCAGGCACGTCAGACTGAGGCATCAGGAAGCGAAATGAAAGCTTGTCTGCCATTCCTTGGTGTGCAGAGCTGTGCAGGCAGAGTCTCTGCCTGCATGTGCAAAGAGCATCTGTTTCCTAAAGGCGTAGCAAGAGAAAATCCTTGCTGCAATGCAAGGACTCAAGAAGTCAGTCAGCTCTCTTGTTCTGGGCTCCTGAGCCCATTTTTCATGGGCAGTGCAAGCTCAGATCAGTCTCTCACAGTTGCTGGGGAGTCTTTTGCCTTGAGGAAGTTACCTATATTTTGGGGGAATAAGAGGCAGCAGATTTCTCCATTTTTAGTGCTGGCATAAATAGAAAGCATTAAGCAAGTACAGGGTGGTACCTGTACAAGTAAGGGTAAATCATTCAAAATCCATGCACATTTATTGTTTAACTGTGCTATTTAATGTCAGTCTTTGCTGCATGAAGTTACTTGGCATGGTGATTTCCTGAGTGACAGTGTAGTTTGGGGTTCATAACTAACATCACTCCGATGTATGCAGGGAGTGGGGAAGAAGCAGCAAATCTGAAATTAAAAGAAATGCTGCTGTGAAACACCGAACACGTTTCTGAAGCTGCTCATGAGTCAATTTTGAAGGGCTATAATGGGCTTGTCCTGATATTCTTCATTATCATCAGTGTGATAAGACAGATTGGTCCTGAACTAAGGCTTTGAAATACAATAACAACAAACTATCCTTCAGTAGCATGTTAATAGCCAGTCAGTGCTCTGCAGGCTTGATTACAAGATGCCCAAGAAGTTGAGGCAGTAGCTTGTCAAAGTGAATTCTCCTCCATGGCTCTTACAGGTACAGCTCATTGTTTCTGTATGGAAATGTTATTTTCTTCATCTCCACTAATGTTTTTTTGGGCTGAAACTCGGTAAAGGATAAACCCTTTGTGTAAGTGGAGCTCCAGTGTGTGAGCTGGGCAGAATGCTGATGAATAACTCAGTGTGACAGCTGAATGAGATGATGGATGGGGAGAGCTGAGGTTGTCAGACAGGGATGCTTTGCCTGCCACTGCCACATACGTAGAGCAGATGTCTCCCGTGCTAAGTGGGAGAGCAAATGCTGGCAAATGCTTATGTTCCCTTGGTCAGGACTCAGTAGGTTTAGAATAAAAGCTATTATGGGTTTTATTTTTCTCCCCCCCTCGCCATAGTGTTTGCATTTTCTTCCTGTTTCTATCTTTTATATAAGCAAGGACGGCATTTGGTTATGGGACACTCATCTGTGCTCGCTGAGCTCTGGCCAGTTTTCCTCTATAACGAAACACAAAGGGACACCTTGTCACACAAACATCAACTGTATTTCTCAGTCTCCTCAAGTGCTGGGGGGTTGCACCCAGTGAAGGCGTTTGATTGAATCAAGGAACATCCACCATGCTCTGTATTCGCCTTCACACAATTACAGAGTGGTTTGGCTTGGAAGGGATCTTAAAGCCCATCTCATTCCAACCCCCTCCCATGGGCAGGGACACCTTCCACTATCCCAAGTTGCTCCAAGCCCTGTCCAGCCTGGCCTTGGACACTTATAGGGCTGATGAAGCAGATCTGTCCCTTCCTGCTCATCCACTCACAGCTGAGGAGGATCATTTCCATCTGCTTTGAGTCATTGGATTTTCCAGCCACTGGACACTGAAGGTGTAAGAAAGAACAATTATCACACCTCCACCAGCAGCCCTGCCCCTCTCCTCCAGGTTTTCCTGGTATTTGAGGGGTAATACCATAAAATGGCAATTACTCAATATCCAAAATACTGTTGGAAATGATAAATAAACAGTTCCCTAATATTTTTAAGTACCAAGAGAGGTAATGCCAACTCTGCCAGGGAAATGTGTGTGTGTTTTGTTAAAAGTTGCTGCTTTATGGCATCATCATTGTGAAAGAAGCTTTGAAGATCCATAAACTGAAAGCAAGAGAAACAACAGTTATTGATTCTTCACTAAAATGTTTTAATGTGTTTTGAGAGATATTGGTAGACTTTTAACCAAGGCCTCTTCATATTCGCTAGGTTTTTATTGGCCCATAATAATTTTTTCACTAAATAATTGAGGGGAGAGTCTTTTTTTACAGTTGACTAAGAACTCCCCTGTACATCAAATTGAATTTATGACTGTTTTCAGAGTATACACTTCACCAGTCCAGTTTAAAAGATAATATTCTTTTTATTGTCTAAAGTATAAAGAACTTTACCTTAAAAATGTTTCCAAATCAGTATTTGTTCGGGTGGAGAGTCAGAGAGGTAGAATATGATGAATCCAAAAGAAAAAATATCTGAATATTTGCCCCCTGCTTTCAGGAAGAAGCATCACTAACACTTGCAATTGTTGCTCCACAATAAATCACTTTGAAAGGAACTTTACTGAGGAAATTATGACCAATCACAACAGGAAAAAGCAGAGATTCTCTGTACATATTTGTCTTGCTACTTATTCCTTCAGCCTTATTTTTCTGTGATTCATGATTTCTGTTAATATGATTTCTGAACATTTAATAGCAGCTATTTTGTCGTTCTGCTGCCCTGCACTGAGTGGTACCTAACCATCCGTGTGTGTTCTCAGTGAGGCCAGAGAGTAAAACTGTGTCCCCCCAGCACGACAGAACAGCCCCTTCCCCACGGAACTGCTGCTCCCTTGGCAAGGGGGGTTCTTTTATTCTGCTTTTTACTTGAAGTGCAACTTGAAGCAGAACTCTGTATCTTCTTAATTAAGTCAACACGCAATTTACCAGCAGAATGTAGTCTTGGCAGCTTTGTTATTGCCACTGAGAGTGCTGGCTATCAGGGAAACAAATACTTGGCTTGGTGCAAGCACGTGGCTGAGGGAGCATCACACCCCGCCACCACCATGTGCCCTTGAGGGTGTTGTCCAAACACTCCCCGAGCTCTGAGAGCCTTGGGGCTGTGACCACTGCCCTGGGGAGCCTGTTGAGTGCCAACCATCCTTAGCACTGAAACACTGGAACAGTGTCTTCCAGAAGTGCACAGGACCCCTGTAATTTGTGATTCTGGACGTGGCAGGAGGGCCCCAGCACTTCTGAACTCAACCTGCCAAGGGACAGCGGAGCAGCATCCAGCCACCCCCCCAAGAGTGATTTTTGTCATGGGCTGTGAGACAATGAATGCCTAAAATGCCTTTTCAGCAATTACTCAGTGAGTTCAAGATTCAGTCATGAAATGGAAGCGTTATGAGATGGCAAAGATGGAATTAGTCATTTCAAGGGGTTACAGAGCAGCTGGTGGAGTTTATGGTGCAATTAAGATTATTCTCTTTAGAACAATTTTTTAAAAAATGAGGTAACTTCTGTATATTTAATTTGTAAAGATACTGCAGGAAAGAACAGAGCACTAGGAGAAATAATTCTACCACATGAGGGCATAAACCTTTAGTTCATCAGGAATCCAAATAAATGCTTAGGAACTGTTACATTTCAAACAGGATTTTAGTTGAGGAATAAACAAAAAGCAAAAAAGCGTAAACTTCCCCTCCCAACCCCCAGCAAACACCACTTTTGAGGGAACTATTTTTGTCTTTCTCCACAGAAGTCAGGACTCTGGTTATTTGGCTGACTTAGAATATAAGATTTCACACATTAAGAAAGGAGCCTTCGGTCATATGAAATAACCAGGCTGACTTACAGTCCCCATGCATAAACTTTGATTTTGCAGTAAATATGTTTTAGCAAGCATTAGAAACACACTTATGCTGACAGGATGGTGCCACTGGTGCAGTTGTTTTGGGTTTAGGTCTGTAGGAGAAGTCAGGTTGCATTTCCCAAGTGCCAGGGCACATCTCTTGTTGGCACCTCTTGCTCTGATGACCCTTTGGTGGGCAGAGCCACAGTGTGTAGTGGAAGCGAACCCAGTAAGCTCTTGTAACATTTAAATAGGTTCTGATAGAATCATTCTGAAGCCTTGTAAAATATCCTAGAGACTTGGATTGCAGAAGTGGAGGATTTAGAATTTAATTTGAAAGGTTGATTATCACTTAGTATTCCCTGGGATTCCTTTCATTCAGGTTGTGAGATGTGCTCAGAACCAAACCAAAAATCTGTTGGTATTCTTTCATGTTGGGTATATTCTGAAAGAGGTTAAATTTTAGATGATATGTAGTTTGGGATGAACAAAAAAAGGCACACTATACGGACTCTGCTAAAAGCAATAACATTTGATTTGCAATAAAACATATTGTATGAAAGTTTCTGTATTACTGGATTCAAACTCCTAGATTAGTGACTATTCACCTCATCTTTACCACCCTATAGAGAAAAATCACTGACAATTGAAGTATTTTGATTTCTGCTGTTTATACAGTCTGAGCATGGATGCTTTGAACACAGAGTGTTTGTGCCGCCTCCTACTAATGTCCTCAGGAAAAAAATCTCTGTGAGAAGTGACTGAACTTCCCTCTGGTTTAGAGTCTGTTTATGAGCATATTTTTCTATAGAATTCCATGATTCAGTAGTATGTCATTGTCACTGAAGTGTTTTTGCAGCACGTTTCAAACTCGGGCACAAAACTAAGATGTGAACTTTGCCTGATCTTTTGAAACAAGTTTCATTGCCAGAAGCTAAGAGGTAACTGGACAGACAACTCCAGAAGGCAGTTACTTCCATTCTAAAAGAACATGGACAAATCTCCCTCTAAAAACTATCTTTCCCTCTCTCCACTGGCTGTAGGGCATCTTCCCTTTCCTCTGTGCCCCCTCCTCAGTGCTCCAAGTGAATGGATTAACCTCTGTACACCCGGAGTGGGTGGCACAGACTGGAATCACCCATCACTGCAAATCTGGTTAGAGGGGTTTACTGGAGTTGGGTGTGTCTCTGCAGTGCAGACCACTAAGATTTCTACATCAGTGCAACTTCTTGAAGCCAAGTTGCCTTTCTCACTTTAAATCTTCATGTTAGTCATATGAGTTCAGTGGAATTTTGTTGTTATGCCTTCCAAGGAAACCAGTAAATCCTCACGTTATTTTATCCCTTGTCCAGAATTGCCAAGGATTTAATGCATTTTCAGCAGACTCTGCAGCTGAAATTGTTTTTTTAGAGCTATCCCAATACAGCTCTAACAGATGTGCCCCAACTGCAAAATAAAATTAATCACTTTAAGAACAATGCTTTGAATGCAGGATGGACATGAAATTTGTGCTCAGTGGGTGTGGAAAAACTGATGGGAGGTGACATTCCCTGCCCACCAGCCACAGAGATGTTAAAGCTGAAAGATTTTGCATGTTGGTCCTCTTCTCACCCTGTTCCCCAAGTCCATAAATTTGAACTAAATTCACAAGAATTTGTAGTCCCTCTTAATGTAATGTGGAGAATCTTTAATATGCCCAGTCACCACCTAATTTTACTGAGGTGCCTGCTTTTGAATCTTGCCCTGAGTGTATCTGTTTGTTTAGAAAATTACATCACGTACAACACTGCAAAGGGCTGCAGGGTTTTTTCCAGCTAAAGGTTTGCTTTGGTTCCTCTGACTAATTTTCCAAACTTGTTCAAAACTATCCAGTATTTTAGCAAAGGCCTAAATCTAATCTAAATCTGCTATGATAGTGCTCAATCTCCTTTTGTTCATCCTTGTTACTCATCCCCAATTAGTAAATTGTGCTCCAACAACATTGATCTTCCCTCAGCCTTAATGCTGCCATTAGTCAGGGAATGCTAAAAAGAGCCTTTAAGAACATTTTTCCCTGCAAATTCTGTTTCCTGAAACTCAAAGTGACACAAAGAAGTTGTGATCCACTCTGGGGACATAGAACTATTTGATGAAATACAGAGACTTGCACTTTAATGGGCTCCTCAGGAAAGAATGTTTCACAATAAGAATTCTTTTATCCTGCTATGGTGGCAGAGAAAATGGGATCATGGGATTTTCAGTATTAAGTAAAATACAATACAGCAATATTTTTACTCCCAAAGCTTGAGATTACGCACAAGTGATTCTGAAAGCGTGTCCCATGCAATTTGAATATGTTATGAAATCAAACTGTTCCATAAATAAACTTCTTTTCCAAGACAGAATAAGCGGCTGCTTATAGTATCAAGTGTTTAACTGACATGACCTTGAAAACATATATGAAAATTCCAGAGAAATGTTCAGTAAGAAAACAAAGAACTTTGATTGTCCTTTCTTTCAAGGCTGTGTTGAACCAAGCTTGAGGTGTGCAGGCTGTGCTCTGTGGTCAAGTGTGTCATTGTGTGTGATAAATGGTACAGAACGTTCCAGGTGATCTCTTGATGTGACATGAAACCACATAATTGTTTTCTCCAGTCCTTCCTTTTGAGAGAAAAATGTGTGTTCCTGATCTTTGCTCTAGGATGGGCAGATCTGAGAAAAAATAAGAATGACATTGGCCAGGACACTGTAAAAGAAAATGTAAACATGTCTCTTGTGGTGGTGGTGGTTTTTTTTTCCTGTTCATTCCTTTACTCTAAATTTAGGAGTAAAATCTTCCTCCCCACTGAATCAACCACTTGCTGTGCTCTCCTCAGGCTGCTGTATATAGGAAGCTTGTGTCTACCTTTTTTCTCACCAGTTAAGTGATTAAAACATAAAGTTAATTGAAGAATTAATATCAGAAGAATAAAAACCCACACTGTTTATAGTATATTCCTCAATCATTCATGAAACTCTTTATTCTACTTTTGCTCTTCAGTTAAATTATACTGGTTCCAAAAGGAAGCCTTCACTGAACAAAATAAAAAATAGTTGAGATAATGTATAATTTTTTAGCTCAAATCCTTCCTTCTGTATCAAAGCTCATGTTACATGTCTGCAAGCCCAGTTGTGAGATTTGATGGGTAACAGATTCCAGACTGCTGCTCCTCAGGTAATTGTTTCACCCAAAGCCTTGCTGATCCCATCACTTGTCTTTTGTAAGTGAATAAATTAACACTGCTGATTGCATCTTGTAAAATCACCTCCTAAAGGATCATCATAAAACAGTTTCATCTGACTGAGGGACAGGGTAGAAAGCTTCTTTCTCACAAAAGTCTGCAGTGTTTGTGGCCCTGTACCTGTGGATGTGATTTCTGATAAATCATCCTCATTTGCTTTGCTTTGGGAAATTATTTCGAAGCCTTTATAGAGACAGATCTTGAAATGGAGAAGTGGAAAACACTGCAGCCAGATGAACAGATCAGGAGTCCTTCCATTAAAATCTATTTAAATCAAGACTATAGGAATGTAATTTAAATTATTTAAAGGGCATTGTAGACTTTCATTAGCTTCTTTACGGTCTATAATATAGATTTCTTACTTGTTATGAGTCTGTTCGGAGTGGCAGTCTTGATGCAAATAAACACAATCTGGGAAAGCAGATTTATTCTCTTCCCCCACCCACCCATTGCAGTAGTTGCTTTTCATTATTTAAAATCACTTGAGTACAAAAAATGCTTGTGCTTTGATTTTAAAATACAAGTAACAGCACACCTAAAACACATTTCAGTCATATCTGGGTTTATACATCATTATAATCAGAATGTACTCACAGGGATTACATACCCCAGAGACTGATTGAGCAGACACTTGGTCATTATGTGGGTGGGTGTTCATGATCACAGCTCTCCAGATCTATAGTTGAGGAAATGATGGCCTTGTTTTTAGAGAAGATTATTTTTTATTTTCCCTATGGAATTTTCTGCACATTTTTTCGTAAGATTCTCACATAAAGTCCTGGGTCTGAAATGGAAGATGGAGGAGGATGAGGAGGATCTTCCTGTGGCTAAGAATAGATCAAAGCTTCTAGTTTGCCAGAGAAAACCTTTTCTTTGGGGGGGGGGGGATCTCTGTTACTTTTCTTACAGAAAGATTCTTGACAGAGTTTCCTAAAGAATTGAAATATTGACTTGCTAATGTGGTACCAAGACTAAGTGAAAAAATTGAAGGAGCAGTTTGTGTAGCAGGCAGATTATGGGATTACTGCCCCAAACTGCCCTGTAGGGTTACCATGGAGCTGATCCAGTTCATCTGAGATGCGGGAGCATTTCTTCATTGACTGGAATCATATATATGGAATTGGTCTAATTTTTCTTTCTTTTTCCTGTCAAAAAAAAAAAGTTTTACTTTTAACCTGTGATATTAAAACACTGGACTCTTGGGAATGGTCTGTTTTTCAGTATTTCCCAGTTTGGTATCTATCCTTTGAAGCACACTGACAGTTTTTTAAAAAATAAACTGATTGCCCCGTAATTATTTGTATTTAAGCAGCACCTGAGGCAGCAGGTTGGAACAGTTGCTTTGAATTTCCATAGCTGGACACACAGAAAATGAAAGGATGGTCTCTCTCCCAAAGCTTTCAACTCTCTTCCGTGGTGAAGTGACTGAACAAACCCAGGCTCTTTGCTCAATGCCTGGAGTTCAGTTCAGCTGCTGCTGACTCTCCAGAACCAGCTCTTTCTGAGGGAGCAGAACAGATCAGCTTTGACCTGTTTCCCAAGGATTAATGCACAGTTTAGTTACAGACTTGGAACAAAGTCTGTTTTGATAGAGATGGTCCCTGCCAAGCTCCCTTTAACACCCTGTGATCTCTCACCAATGAGGCTCTGACACCAAATTGCAGCGCAGTGAAGAGGTTTGTCCACCAAACTTCCCCTGGACCATTTTGGGTGCTTCACGTTCCAATATCAGAAAATATTCCACATTTCCCTGCCCAGTTCCAGCCGCAGGAACACCTCACACAGGCAACTCGCTTATATCCAAAAGAGATTTTGTTGGTTCCGATGGTTTTGGGATTAAGTTGAAAATTTTCAGTATTTTAGAAAAATCTGACTTACTTGATGAACAGAACTTACTTGCCTAAAATATGAGGGCTTAACTTTTGTAAGTCACAGCTCTGAGTGTGAGGGCAAGAACTCTGGGGGAGTCGGGACAATCAAGAATAAATGAGAAGGTAAATTGCAATCTAATGTCCCTCCAAGGTTAGTGGAGTTGGCTTCTTATATTAGCAGCCTCTGTTGTGGTTGCTGAAGGTTTCTGTCCTGCAGGGAGAAATTAAGCCAGAGGAAGCTCATGGAATTTAAATTTTGGGATCTGGAGTATGTAAATGCTTCATTACCACCTGCCCTGCTGGGTCGTCAGCACACGGCGCTGGGTCAGAACTTTCTTTCCCTCCCTTCCATGTCCCTTCTTACTCCCATGTGATCCACCTGGGCCCACATTATCATCTTCACCTGACAAGGGAGTTTTGCTAAGCAAATTAAAATTCTAACAGCTTTTTTGTCTTTTTTAATGTGTTATGTCTAAAATGAGAATTCAGGTGAAAGCATGGTTAAAAAAAGGGAGTGCTAAGGACATCACAGTTAATTTCTACACTGCAGGCATGACTATAACACCTGAGGAGCTGCCACTAACTACATTCAAATGACGCTGCTGCACTTGGAAAAGAAATTCATGCACTTTAGCAGCAATTGGCAATGGCTGTTTAACAACCCAGCTAATCAGAAGTGGATTATAGCAACAAAACTAATGAAGCACTAAAAGTCTTTAATGAATAATGGAGACTTTTGTCTTTTATGCCCTTGTGTTTATTAATTTAAAAGCAGTTTGTGTAAGAACTGAAGTTGTGTACATGAGTTTGATGGGTTTATTACAGTGCTGTATTGGTATGGATATTTAATTTTTAGTTTCTTTGCTCCTGGCTCTGCCCTGAACAAGCCTCAAGCCCAGCTGCAAAGTCTTCAGTCTTTATTTTGTTTATCCAACGTGCAAAGTTTCTGCCTTTATATACCAAAGAAACCCCTGATGCTGGGAATGCACCAGGTTTCAGCTTTGGCATGTGTTTAACTGTGTCTGAACAACAAAACCGAATCCATAAGCAAGCAGGTGTGTTTTTGCCACGCATTTCCCAAGCTGTGATTTCTGGGCTCGGGTCTCTAAGGGAGGCCACAATACAGTAAACAGTTTTAAACCTTGTGTCCAAACTGCTCTCGATGTAGTGACTTTCAGCTACAGGAATGTAATAATGTGCATTTAATGTGCTGATGCTTTCTCAGCTGCTGACTTGAGCAGAGCTACAGGGACGTGCTGCACCTGGAAATGGGCCTCTCCCTTTTGCCCTTTTCTTTGTCTTTAGCCTCAGTTGGGCAGATGTGACAGAAATATTACATTTTTCTGCTTTATGAATCTCCCAGCTTGGAGGTTTGTTTATCTTCATTGGCTGTGGGACTTTTTCAACTGGTTAAAATATGCTCTGGCAGCTCTTCAGGCTCCACCAGCAGCTCCGAGCCAAGCCGGGAGGTCATTCCCCCTCCCTGCTCTCCTTTACTGATCCTTTTCATTTCCCTGCCTTGATTTCCTTAGGCTAGGCAATTTCATAGCATGGTTCCTGTAAGATGAATATGAGTCCAGCCCTAAAAATTACAGAACTTAGCCAGGAATGGGTGGAGAAAAGCTTCACACAGACCTGTGTGTACCAGCAGTATCCCTGGCTATTTTTCTCTTTGTGGTCTTCAAGATTTTTCAATGACATTTAAAAAATTGATGTAAATTTATAACTCTGGAAGAACAAAATGCTACAGGTGTCCATCCTAAAGGCTGATATAAGAGTTTCACAGAGCAAATTTTAAATTATTTCCCCCATCTTGTGACAGCAAGACTTATTTAGCAGGTTATTTAAGAAGGAAACTGATTCTGACAGTCATGTTGAGCAGTTGGATGATGAAATTCATGTATTCAATCAAAACAGGTTTTGTCTGTTTGTTTGTCTGTCTGGTGCAATGAGCCAGAGCAGCAATTACGGCATGAAAATTACTATTAATTGATATAAATACAGAACATAAGTAGTGCAGAGGCAATTAAGACAATTAGTTACATTTGCATAACAATATTGTCTATTAATCATGACTATTGTTGCCTGTAACATTTGTTATTAGCGAGAGAAGGAGCACTGCACTCTTTCATGGCAAAACTTTTTCCACCATCGCAGAGAGGTGGTGGGATGACTCTCATGACCAGAGCGCTGCCATGGGTGGCTACAAGCTCTTCAGAAGGGACAGGCAAGGCAGGAGAGCTGGAGGGGTGGCTCTGTGTGTTAGAGAGTCTCTTGACTCTGTAAAACTTGAAGTCAGTAACAATAGGGTTGAATGCCTGTGGATCAAACACGGGGAAGGCCAACAAGGCTGATATCTTGGTGGGAGTCTGTTACAGACCCCCCCAACCAGGATGATGAGGGTGATGAATTTTTCTACAAGCAGCTGGTGGATGTCTCAAAATCGTCCAGCCCTTGTTCTCGTGACCTTGAAGGCTGTAAGATGCTCTGTTGGTGTAATAGTAAGATAATGTAAATGCTGAGAACAGATTTTTAGGGTTTTATTGTAATATATAGCCAGTTAATGTAAGAATTGAGAATGAGGATAAAGTATGCAAAAAAAAAATCCAGGCTATATTTCAAATCACTTTTGGAAACAATATTTCCCACTCTACTTAGCTCATAAGGCAAGCATGCAAAAGGACATGCTGGAACAATGACTGTGGGTCATGCTCATGTTTACATCTCTGTAGATTCACTGGGATTTATTGACTGAAATCAATAAATGTGCTTTACATCATTATTGGAATTGTTATTGAACTTTTTTTACCAGTAGAGCACAGGGAATATTTTACCCAATCAATGACAATAATCAAGCCTTCTCATTTTTGTGGTGATATTGTTTATTTGCCATTGGAAGCAGAGTAGTTATGTTTTTTCAATGCAATAGCAGAATCGTGAGAAAATGGAAAAGGATTTATTCTGGTTATTATTTGATCTTTTCCTTCTTTATCCAGTAGAATGCCATGCAAGTGTTAAATCATGAAAGCTAACGCAGAAGGACATGTGGATATTGCAGGGCTCAGAGCTGCTTCTGGAGCTCAGCAGCTCCAGAACTGTAACAACACATTCAAGCACTTGTTAGAAATATTGAGAGTTCCAGTCTATTGAGAAATAGTGCAGCAGGAAAATCACACCTTTCTACTGAGGTCTTGCCTTTCTGATTCTGCTCTGCGGGTTTGTGTCCGCCTCTGTCTGTCCTCGCTAGATGTGAGCCCCGAGGGTGACACAGGATTCCTGCCACTGCCACTGGTGCCTCTGTCAGTCAGTGCCCCTGAGATGAGCTGTTTGCTCTGACTGCTCTCTGCAGGGTGGAAGGTGCTCAGGTAGATAAAGGGGTTATGAGATGAAAATTAAGGCTGTGGGTGCTCTGAAATTGGTGGAATCTGGATCCTCTTTGGATGGCTCAGGAAGGCAGCGGTGCCCTAGAGCTGGAATCCCATTAGTGGCTTCTCTGCTCCTTGGTTTTATCATATGTTGAATAATAACTATTTCTCTATTCTCAGGAAGCTTGATGCAAACCATTTAGTGGTCTGTGGGAGTAAAGCACAGCAGAAATACAAGGTATTATCTAAGCACAGTTGCTGTTAAACCCTCTGTCCTCCCTTTCACTTCTCTCCTGCAGTTCAGCTTATCTTGTAGTCTCCAGAGCCATACTATGAGCTCTACTCCTGCAGGATGTCTCCAATTCTAGCCCAACCTTTTGCCTTCTCAAGCTTGCGTTGCCTTAATTTCTATGAACTCACACTGATCACTGAGCAAACAAATTAATTTCACCATATTAGCAGAGAACACATTATGAAAACATTCTAAAACCAGCCAACAAATAAGCCAGTAACTGTAAATTTAATTATTCTGAAAGGGCTGCACTGTTTGTAATTAGCTAATTGCAGCCTGAACTTAATTAGGAAAAATGATAAATGTTGAAATGGTTATTTAAAACAAACAGAAAACAGACATCAAAAAACCACCCAAGAATCACTTTGCAGATAAATATTCCTGAAGAAATAGTATCAGACAGTTGGTCAAAGAGGTCATTGTGACATTATCTACCCTTCCCATGCTGGCTGACATAATTGCAGCAATTGCACAGTTCATTTTCACACAAAGGGTGGAAAACTGCTTGAAATCAGTTTAATCTGGAAGAAACATGTTCCTCATAGAGTAACAAAGCATTTTAGGCAAGCAACGTTTATTTCATCAAAAACCTGTAAAGCAAGCCCTTTGATGAGCTGCCAGATGGATGCAATGAAGGAGTCATCGTTTGCTCATGTATAAAAATAGAAGACATTTAAAGAAAAAAAGTCCACAGAATGTGCTGTAAAACTGCAATTTCTAGACAAGGTGCTGTTTTCAAACCAGTGGGATCAGAGAGAGAGTAAAGCCTTAATTTTGGATGGAATCAGAGAGACAGGTAGAGACAGAAAGGTTGGCAACCATGTCAGTGTTTAAGAACTGACCAAAAGATTTGCTCTATCCTGATTACTGAACCATACATCAAAAAAAAAAAAAAGAAAAAAAAGGTGGTTCACTAGGATAAACAATATGAATTCCTCTTCAGCTTTAAATAAAATAATCATCTACTTAGAAAAACGTTTGCCCTGGTATAATCTATGAATTTTGCTTGAGATGTGACTCAAACCGAGGGATGAGTCAGGGGAAGGCAGATCACTCCCACCCTGGGATTAAATATCTGGTGGTAAGATTAGAAACCCTTGTGAACTGTCCCAGAGCTTTTTGTAATTCTGGGCAGATCTGGAAATAGTATTTCCTGAGCAGACACACCATGGTGGTGTCTTGGTGTAGGGTTTAAACAAACACTGAGCTGCTGCCAAATTTGGAGACTTGCCCTACTAAGAACAAAAACTAATCTTGGTGCAAATGAAAAAGAAATGAGAGAGCCTCAGATATCAAAACAAGAGTGTGGTCTTCAAAATCTTACTTAATAACTGTTTAACCTCTGTGCCAAGATTTTGTGGGTAAGGAGGCATTGGGAAGAAAATACTACTTTTAGTTTAATTCATCAGTTTGGTTGCACTATATATAAATTTGTAGTCACTCTGTGGTATTTTTTTTTGTCTTCCACGTGCTTTCTTCTTCACTGTTTTCAAGCAATTTAATTTAAAATGTTATTACCATAATCACAAAGAACTGAAAGAATAGCTATTTCTCCTCTTTTCATTGAGTTTGTTTTAAATTAACACCATTTAATCCATATTTTCCTCTCCGAGGAGTTTAACTTAAAAGAAAATGCTGCTTATTATTTTTGAGGTATCTCTCCTTTCACTGATAGACAGGCAGGGAGCGTGTGCCATGTTTTATTGGTTTTGAAAGATGAAATATGAAACAAGTGCTGGTTAATCCTTGAGCTTCCAATCTGACCTCTGCTCAATCCTTCGTCAGCAAAGTTAAAATATATAATATGGCCACATTAGACAAATCTGTCAAACCAAGGCATGTTGACTAATGAAAGGACAAATTCTTCCTTGCACAAATCAAATCCTGAACCCATAAAAAGGCCTTGGGAAGAATTGTATGAAAACAAAAATATATTTTGATTTTCTGCTCAAGGGACAGGCGAAGCAGCCCACTGACTTCAGCAGAAGCTGCTTGTAGGACTTCCTAGTGTGTGTTTTACATCTGGCAGAGGACAAATAGAGGAAGATAAAGAGATATGAGCTCTTAATTTTGAAGGAGAGCATCTGATTGGAAACCTACAGCAGAAATAATGTAGATTATGTCTGTTTGGTGGATCTTCAGAGAGCAGAGAGGGCACAATTGTTTCAAAACCTGGAATTTGGCCAACACAGTTTTGATACCCACATGTCCTGGTGGACAAATGTTTGGAGTTGTGATTGTTGTTATAGGTGCAAATTGTTTTGGAGCTTGAGGTACTCCCTGAACCATCTACTTCAATGGAAAAGAGAACACCTTAAGCAAAATAATTTTGGGGAAATGATGTGATTTTTCAAACTGCTGAGTCTGTGCTGAGGGCATCCAGGAGCAAATGTGACCTCCTGGAAAACTTGTAATGGAAACTTTTACCTTTTCCATGTAACTAGAGTTTGAACCAGGTTTGAAATGTCAGTTCCTCGGAGCTGAAGAAAAAAAAGGGAATTGGGTAATTTAACTGGTTTCATATATTTTTACTGGCTCAGGTCTTAAACCTTTTAAGTGAAACTGCAACAGCTTGATGGTTTTGCAGGAAACCTAAATGAAACATGTCCATCTGACTGACTTAAGCATGAAATTGTGTTTCTTTAGGGTTCTAAAAAAAATTCAGACTCATAGAAAATTCCCATACGAGTTAGCACAAAGCAAAAGCAAATTTTACCTATTTTAAGACCTGGGGAAGGGATATTCCAGTTATTTATCAATGTTTAAACCCACTTTCTTATACTTTGATTTCAAGAAAAGTGAATAAGAAAAGTGCTACAGTTGCAAATGTGAAGATTGCACATCCTGGTTAGTGATGTCTGTGCACTCTGCTTTGTTTCAGGTCAGTACAAACACAGCACGACAACATGCAAACAATAATGATTTTATTTTTTTCCTTTTCATAATCATAGAGTAGAATCATAGAAGGGCCTGGGTTGGAAGGGATGTTAAAGATCATCCAGTTCCAACTAACAATCTTTTATACACACAAAATCCACTTCAGAGTTGGTCTCTGCCTAGAAAAATTCTGGTTTTCCATGTCCCAGCCTGGCATGGCTGGTGCCTGTATGGACTGTGCAAGGTCTCATTGCCCTTGGCAATATTATTTCCTTTTTCGTATAGGTGAGTGGGTTTGGGTTTCTTCTTTCAGCTTATTAAATGCAAACAGATTTTCTTGCAAAATTAGGCTTCTCTCCAAAGGTTTAAACGCTTTTGCTTGGCATTTCCGTGTTCCTCAGTTACCATTTTAAGAATGCCAGGGGCAGGTGATGGAGTGCATTTGCTTATTGTTTCCTTATCCTGCTCAAAGCAGTGCCACTCTAGGTGGGCTGATAACAAGTGAGTGAAACAAAACAGGGTAACTTTGGGATTTAGTGAACTGCTGGCATTACCAATTTTTACCTGTTATCTGTCTTACCTCTCCAAGAGCAAATGAATGTGATCTCTGTGCTCCTGATCCATTAAAATAAAAGAAACCCCGATATGAATATTCTGTAGCGGCATAAAAAAATCTCCTTTCTAGGCAAAAGCTGTGCTCCTTTTACCTCAGAATGTTTTCAGAAGATTTGAGTTCCGTTTGATATTTAGCCTCTGGATGAAATCTAACTGTAATGAAATCGGGAGCAGAACTTCAAATGCATTGAATGCAGCTTTCACAAAGTGCTCCTCCACTGCTATAAAAGACTTTCTCTGTCCCATGACAAAAGGGAGCAAGATGATGATGCTTGACAGTGAAAGATTTATTAATAAAATCTTTGTTCATCTTTAACACCATCATCTGTTAGTGCTCTCCTAATTAACAAGCACCAGTTTGATTTTTCTCGCTAGAACAGACTAAAAAGGATTTCCCAATATTTTATGGAAACTTAGGAGTGTTTTTAACTTTTCCTGATCTCAGTGTTCCTCTGAGTGTTTCCAGGCTGCAAAAAGCCTGTCTTGATCCAAACTCCATTTCACATCTCCCTTCTGCAGTGAGGGCAGGCACTGACACACTTTTCCAGCTTCAGCTGCATGAGTTAGGCTTGTGTGAGCCCAGCTCAGTCACCAGAGATGGAGGCAGCACTTCCTTCTATCCTCCGCCTTCTGCTCCCTCTGCCCCACATTCCCTCTGAAATCCAGCATCCCAACTCATTCAGCTGCTCCTCCAAGAAATCTTTGTGCGTTTTATTTGCAATATTGCTGAGTTGAGTCACCCCATGGAAGGGGAGGAAGGAGCAGAAGATTGGATGTCCTAAAATAAAGGTGGGCTGGCTGGTTCACAGGCTGGAGCTCAGGGAAGAGGAGGATATTGAACTCTAGAAGATGGCATTGTCAGGGAAAATGAAATTTTGGTGTGGAAGAAGAAGAGGAATCTTGATCTGTGTGTGTGTGACAGCATTTTCATCAAAGCCCTGAATTCTGGAAGACACCGAATTACTCGGCTGGTTTTGTTTCACCTCCCAACCATGTGTGTCAGTGGATGCTGCCCTGAGGCACTGCCTTGTATCTGGTATCACAGTTCTGGTCTGCAGAGCAGCCTCTTTAATGGCTGGTTTATTTTCCCCACCCTGCACACAACTAAAATTTAGGTGAAAATTTCAAGCTGCTCCCTCTTCTGGAAGATAGAAGTGAGATGGTCATTAAAATACGTTGAATTCTTCCTTCATCCCCCAGTCCAGCCTGTGGAGCCATTTGTTTGCATCAACTAGTAAGGCAAAGGGAAGGAAAAAGCTGTTGTTTCTTATTTCTATCCTAAGTTTAGGAGGAGGCTCAAACTTCCCAGTAACTGGAGTCTTTTGAGGAGGTTCAAACATTATGCACAGCTTGAAATGTTTGTAGCCAGTGTAGCATTTAAATCTTCAAGCCAATTAAGTGTAATTATTGAATGAAAGGTAATACTTTTCTTCAACAACATGATGGTTAAATTTAAAGTAGGTTTTAAATTAGAAGGTGACACCTACTAACTGTCAGTCAATTAGGTGTTTATCTAAAAACTGTTGGCATGAGATTTCTTCTACTTTTTTAATATATATATAGCCAACGTACTGAAGGCTGAAGAGGTTTCTGCATTTTTTGCAGAGATGGTAAATACACAGAGCACACCTGAATTAATGAAAAATGGAACAACAGATTTGCTTTCCAGCAATCTCCTGGTTCTCTTAATGGTTACTGAACTTCTTGGCTTTGTCTGAGCGTTTCCACCCTCTAAATCTCTAAGAGCTTTGGGGTCATGGGCACATCACACTGTTCAAGGTGCACTTTTACTCCTGCTCACATCTTGCTCCATAAAATCTTGCACATTTGCTCAGAAAGACATAAATTCCTTTCTTAAAAAGCAACAATTTTTCTTGAAAATCCTCATTTTCTAAAGTATATAAATAGGTAGGCTTATTAATGCACAATTGCAAGGCATAAAATGCAGAAGTTTCCTTTGATTAGATAGGAATTTAAGGTTTTTTGTTTTTTTTTTTTTACTCCAAGCTGCATTATTACATCTTCTCGGTGATTGGAATTACAAGCTGCTATTACTTTTAAAATTTAAGCATCTTTTTCTTCTTGTTGCAGAACTTGAGTTCTCTCTGTTTGTGACAGCTGAAGAAGCATAAATTAATTGTTTGTGAAATGTTCTTTTCATAAGCAATTGCAGACAGTGTTTATTTTGGCATTTGTGGCAGAAAAAGCTAAAACTGGTGACGTGCAAAGCCGTGTCAACAATTGCAATAAACATCTATTTTGAGAGCCATTGACTTAAGAGTGGAAAGATTTGATTTAGACGATGAAAGATGCCAGGTGATGTGGTTGTAAGGATTTCAAAAGGTGATTTTTCTCAACTTAAAAACCCGGTCAGTCTCTGGAAAAGCACTCAGGGGTTTGTTCAGTCACAGGAAGGTTGTTGTGTGACACGTGCAGCTGACTTGGAAGTCTTAGTTGCCTTCTGAAAATAGAGACAGAGAGGCTGTTTCCTTCCCCAAAACAGCTTTCACTTGGTTTTGATCATATAACTGTGTTCATATCTGTCCAAAACCAAGGAGGTGGGAGAGGTCCTGGCTCTGAGTTTGTGTTGTACTGGGAGCTCCTGCACCCCCACAGCTCCAGCTGCACCGTGGGCTGCAGGAAACTCAATTCCCAACCAACAAAGCACTGAACAACACTCTCAATTAAAGGCTTCAGAGTTGGAGTTCTGTGCATTGCTGTCCATTAACAAAATAAACCAAAATTTGTGTGCAGAGTATTAAAAGAGAGAAGCAGTGACAGGCCGTGGTACATCTGGAAGGTTAATATTTTGTATGCAGGGCTGGCGGTTTGGACGTGCAAAACCTGCTGGAAATCTTGAACTACCTCCTTTGCATGCATTTGGATGAAAATGTAGTGATAATCACTTGAAATGGAGCCACTTTTATTCTTTTTGTTCTCCACTTTCTATCAGAACCAATATGTAAAATTTCTCTTTCCCTCTCTCAATATTCAATTAGTAGCAGTTTTAAAAACCCCTGGTGATAGTTTTGTTTGTGCTAGTCTTTTTTTTTTTTTCTCTCTCTGACCTTCCAATGAAAGTACTCCACTACTTTATCATACAAAGCGGAACACTTAAAACAATTATCTCAGAAATGCTTCTATTTACTTTCTCTTTTAGAATGTTCAGCCTTTCAGTGTTACAATTATACAGACAAATGTTTCTGTTGTACCAGAAGGCAAAAAGGAATAAAGGGAGAGGAGGAAAAGCCCAAGAACCACAAAAGTACTTAAAAACTCCTGTCAAGGCGTTATGTACAGTCGGTTCTGGATCCATTTCAGCCACCGGCCCACATTCTGCTTCCAGGCACCTCAGGAGCTTCGACAGAGACTCTGGCTTTGCTCAGGTGTTAAGGGCAGAATGTCCTACAGTGAGGAAATTGGTTTGGTGTGGAGCAGGCTCAGTTACCCAGGAGGATTAGTGGTGTAATTGTAACCCTGACCTGTACAACAGGCTTAGGTTATTCAGTCCTTTACCTGTGTTGTAGAACCTTCTGGAGGCTGGTTATGGGTGAGGAGAGAGAGTGACCTGCAAAGCTTCATTTAAATCCATCAAACTCTTCCTGTAGCTAAGCCAGAATAAAAAAAAATGGGGAGTTATTCTGTTTTCTGCTTATTTGTTTGTTTGGTTTAGTTTGATTCCTGTGGAAGCCTTTATATAATTTAATAATATATAATGTAATAAACTTAATTGGTGAGAAATCAGCATGTATGTGGTGTTTTCCAAGTCAGAGCAAAGGCAGGAATGCAGTGCAGGAAAAAAAATCACAGGCCATTCCAAGCCTTCAACATTCAGACTATTCTGTCAGTAATACCCAGGTCCAAACCCATTCCCAGGTACCAGGTGTCAGCTCTCCACCAGCCAAACGCTGTGACTGCATTTGGGTCTGGAAGGATAAAAGCCGTGGAATGTGCCAGAGGAGAAACAGGGAGCCCAAATGCATCCAGTAACTGACAGCATGGAGAAAAAACATGGATAGCCTGTCCACGAGCAGCTTCTGTGCTGGAAGGTACTGGTAGAAGGATGCAAGTGTAAGACAGGAGGACTTTTTTCACTGTAGGAGTGAATTAACAGTGGAACAAGTTTTCCAGGGATGCTGTGGAGTTTCCCCTCCTTGGAGATACTCCCAACTTGACCTGAAGTTTGCTCCACTTTGAGCAGTGGGTTGGACAAGATGACCTTCAGAGATGCCTTCCAAATGAGATTGGTTTGAGTTTCTGTGACTGATACGAAATATCTTCAAACTAAACTTGGTTTTCATCATAATGGAATTTTCTGTTTCCTTCTGTACCTTAAAAAGAGCATGTGATGGTCAGATCTGATGCCATCCAGTCCATAAAATAGCAGCATAATCGAGTTTTAGTCAGGAGTTAGAATTAACCCTTGATCAGAATGGAATATTAGCACTTATTTGGTCTTGGTTTTGGTTTTAGCTGATGGCCCAGCCCTATTGGTATGCGGTGTTAAATGCTGTTATTTGGTTCCACTTCTGTTCCTTGTGGTCTGGGCAGTTCTGCTCAAAGGATATATCCAGTTTCGTTTTTGGGGAGAATTTTGAACCCCAGAGGAGATGCACATGCAGCTGCGTATCTGCTGTAGGTAGTGATTTGTTGATAAAATATTTATTATTCTTATATTATAAAATGTCACTGACTGCAATATTGACTAAGTATGTCCTGGTTTTGACAGACAGGCAGCATTGCCATTGATTTTGTAATCAGAGCAGAATTACAAAACCTCTGGAGCATTCTGGACCTGATTAATAGGGGGGGGTCTGTAGACTGGAATTAGCACAAAAGTTTATCTGAAGAGCTATGAATTACTGAAACTGCCTTGATGGCCTGAGATGGATCATGGGAACCACCAACACTGCTTTGAAACCGCCTTTAACAATTCACAGAAAATTCTATGTCTGCCCATGGGATACAATAACTTTTTGGCTGGAAAGATTTTCAGTTGAGAGGTTTCTCCCTGCAGTCTGACTTTTCTTCAGAACTGTCACCTTAATGGAGAAGAATCTGGTTTTGCCTTGCTCAGCAATGAGACCTGGAATAAAGCTTATCTCCAGACTTAAATAATAAAAAATAATTTTGATAAATTAAAAGAGCAGAGAACTTTCCTATATCCAAGGAACAGCAGCCACTTGCTGGTCCTCTGAGAACACGAACAGGATTTCCATGTTTGTAACAAATCCACCTCCTGTAAGAATGTGTTTTCCACACCAGATATTACAGTGTGTAACTAGTAATTCAATGGGGTAAGAAATGGGAGAACTGGGAATAAAGCAGAGAAAAAGCACAGACAGAGCAATTTCAGTGCTCTTGAACCAAGCACCATTAAACTTTAGTTGTGGGAAGAATTTCTAGGCAGAACTACAGAGCTTATTCCACTGCTTGCTTTGCTCTCTTTGGTCATTGTTAGACTGCAGGAAAAAGGAATGCTCTGTTCTGTGTTGCTGACAAAGGCTTATGGTTGATCTTAGTGCTTTTTTTTTTTTCCTCTCAGAAATAATAAATCTTTGATAAATAATCTTGCTTTTTTTGTTTTGTCAGTTATGCAGAAATCGGGGGAATAGGAAGGCAACTGGAATCCTGAGACACAGGAGTTTTGAGTTGCCATAACTGAGGGGAGGGTGGTAAATATATTACTAAAATTAATTCTTCAAATCATAACCTAGTTTAAAACCAAATTACTCGAGAAACATCCAGTAAAGCACCAGCATGTGATGAATGACTTTTATGAGCACTGCTGAAATACGAAGAGAATGATTTCTCAGAGCTCATAAAGAAGGGATATAAAAGGTAAACAATGTGTGTTAGCAGAGGCACAGGAGATCTGAGGTGTCTGCTCTGCTCCTGGAGGTAAAACCAAACAAATGGACAGTGCTGCCACTTTTCCATCTGCTGTACAAAATGTTATTGCCTGGTCAGTTGTCCTAATCCTACCTTTCCTATTTGTCCAAGCTACTCAGAGCGTTTCCCACCTCCCTTTTTCCAGTCTCCACTGAAAACGGCTCCACTGAGTTATTGAATTTGAAAACAACTTCAGCAAAATGTGCTTTTTGGATAAAAATCATTGAAAAGCAAAGTTTGTGGAGAAAGGGCGACTGAAAAGGGTTCAAGGGGTGAGTGCTCTGAATGGGAATAGGGCTGAACTGTCCCACTGGTGTTTGCTCTGCAACCTCTCCTGGAGCCTCCTCTCACACTGGTTTCTCTAGGACTGGTTGGAAGAGTTCAAGCCCAGACAGCAGCTCTGGGGCTCATCCAGGAAAGCCCCTCTTAGAGCCACTTTCAGAAGGTGATGCTGGAAGCCTGGAATAGTGTTTGGAGGTGGCTTCTGGTTTGGCCTCTGGGGCAGCTTCAGGAAACACGGATGGATTTCCTTCTGGGGCAGCTTCCAGAGCCACCTCAGGGCTGTCTCTGGAACAGCTTCCATGTCATTTTTCAAACAATTTCTAGCCCCAGTTCAAGAGTTATGTCAAGAGTCACTGTTTTCTTCTGGCAAAATATAGAAGAGTTTCTAGAACTGTCTCTAGACCAGTGTGTCCAGCTGCTCTTCATGTATTATGTTAAGAGAACCGCCATGTAAACTTGCTAGATCAGGAATGATTGTTCTGCGGAAACACCTGAGGTACAAATCCTTATGTTATTTTACACATTGGAAATTCTATTTTACAGGGCGAACTTCTGCTATTTCATATGACCCAGGTATAAAAGGGCAAAGAATTGATGATGAGACGAAGAGGAAATGGTAGCAAGTAAATAAAGTGAATAGTAACTTGAATCCTCAAAATTAGAGATTTAAAGGTTCACTTTACACACACACAAACACACACACATATATATATATAGTGAAATGTTTTGATAATGAGAGTAAAATTTTTTGCAGAAATTCAGAGTTTTTTCTAGAATTATGTTTTCCTTTTATAAAGATTAACTGTAGTTTAAAGAGAAAAGCCTCACTGCTCTGTGTATTGGGGGGGGTGTTCCACACTTTGTTTTGCTGAGGTGGTTCCAAGTGCCTGTTCCTTACCATTGTAAATTCCATTTCACAAAACTCCTACTTCTCAAAGCAATTCAGGCTCTCCTGTGGTAATCAGATAATTGAGACTGTGGTAAACTGGCAGCAAATGCTAAATTAATTTGTGAAACAGTTTTAAGCAACAAATAGATGAGAGAAAAATCACAATCTGATTATAGTTATTGCAAAAGTAAGAAAGCAAATTAAATCCGTTGGATAAATTATTCATTGTGAATCGCTTGCTCAGTGCCACAACCAGCACCCCAAGGTTAAATATACTGTACAAAGAAGAATTAGAGCTTCAAAGAAGAGTTAGAGCACCTTCTTTTGGTTTCTAAAAGTTTTAGATGATTGCAGGTGCCTTGGATACCCCTTTGGAACTATTCCAATTTCAGTTCAGTGGCAAAGGCAGCAGAACTGGGAGTTCTGGAGTGGTAGAGAATGATGAGTCTGGGAATCAGATTTCTTGATTCTTCTGGCTTCTTCACCACTGGCTTCACTCAGGATCTTGGGCAAAATCTTAGTGGGTTCTTAAGAAGATGTGAAACTGGAGGAAATGCATTATGGGCTCCTTGTCCAAGCACAATACTGAAAGTTGATGATGGACACACGAAGATGGAACAAAAAGTGATTGTTTGTGTTTCCTCATCCTGTCATACTGAAGCTTTTGGCTCAGCTTTGTAAGCCCTCAGCACACAGATCATTGTAATTCAGGTCACAATTTCAAGATTATGAATGTTATTGTTTTATTTCCTTAAGTAAATGCTTAAGTGACCTTCAGAAGCAAAGCAGTAAAAGGCTTTTCAAAGTGGGGCCTTGATTTAATGTTTCTAACTGGGGATTTCAAATGTACATTTCAAATTAATATGAGGGAAAATAATAATAAGAATTATTTTTAATAATATGAAGACTGATTTTAAAACATCCAGTTATAAACTCAGGGCCAATGTGTTCTTTGAAATTTGCTTAGTTTGTGCATAGCATAAGCTGCCCTTAATACTTATTTCCTTCTGTCTTGTTTTGGCTTCATCTAAATAAAATAAAAGCAGCCAGAGGCTGAAGCACAGACAGATGAACAAATGCACACCTTGTGGAATTAGTCTCATCTGATGAGAAATCTAAGATGAATGTAACAATTATCCTAACAAAAAAAAGAATTAATTCTTTTTGTGATTCTAAATACAAATCCCTTTTAAAATCTACCCACAGATTTTAGCCCTGCAAGGTGGAGTAAACCATGAAGTAGTTTTTCTGGAGAGCTGGCTGATGATAAGAATTGTCTTCTTTTAAAAGATGTGTTGAATATGATAAGAATTCCCACTATGCTTTACCTTCCCTCAGTATCTTTGAGCTTCGGATTGAGGATGATACCAAGACACGAGAATTAAGCTGTCAAAGAAACTGTGTCTTTCTTTTGTTGCTTTCATCTCCAGCTAGTAGAGTAATTATCATCAAATAATGGATTAGCTGGACTTCTGTGGTATTTTTAAATAAGTAGTTGAACAAGGATTTCGAAGTTATTCATTTTGTTACAGAGATGAATTGATAATTTAACAAATATGCTTCTGAATAATGCATTTGTTACATCAATGGGATTTTTTTGTTGGGTTTTTTGGTTTGGGTTGTTTTTTTTTTTTTTTGAGTACAGCACTGATTCATTCAAAACACTGAAGCAGCTCTGCCACCAGCATATGTAGGACACAATGGTAAACATTTTAGTGAAATAGCTGCTTGCAGAGTTTGTGTAAGGAATAACCACCCATGACAATTTTTGGAATGGCATCTGCCAAAGTCTGTCTGCTCTTGTTACTGATATCTCAATTTAGTACTGTACAAAAAGAGAGGCAGTCTGCTCTCATATTGTATTTCATCTCTGTGGACAAGGAGGACAAGAATTCCCTCTGTTTGCTCTGCTGGCATCTCCCAGAGATGTGTCCTTGGGCTGGACCATGTTCTGTCAAAGACGCCCAGTTCCCCTTCTCCTTCCAGCCTTGCCTGGGGGTTGG
>JAWMRA010000146.1:18364111-18377092 GCA_035584735.1 Pseudotriccus pelzelni | reverse complement strand
GGATCCTATTACCTTCTGTATTTTTTGACTTCCAGGCTACTTAAGCTGTTTGATGTGATTCTGTGTCCTCCTAATTGCAGCAAATGTACCTTGTAATTTGTAATCAGGTTACTGGGGATATCCATAGTTTAATTTTCCAACTTTAAAAAACAATCTAACTGGAAGCTTTTGGTTATAGAGGCTTCTTTTCTGTTTTCTTTTTCCCCCTCCCTGTGTGCAATGTTTCACACACTTCCATACAGTAATTTATGACATGGACAGTGGGAGGAGTCATGTGTGACCTGGTACCTCAGTTTGCCTCTGAAGGTCGTGCAGTGTTTGCTGCTCTTCAGAGCTGCACTGGTTGTAGGTGTGGAGTTGATCTCACATCAGACTGGACTTCCAATCGGTTTTATTCCCCATCCTGATGGCTTTGGACATATTTACCTGTCAAATCCACCCCTCCTGCAGGGCCAGGAACAAGATCCTCAGTCTTCTCTGTTCACTTCAGGTCTCTGGACTCATCTCTGGTACATGAGCAATCAGACCAAACTGTCCCGTATCTTCTCAGTGTGTGCAGAGGATTATCCTTGATCAACCAAGTGGCTGTTTTAGACCCAAACTCTTCCTCCATACCACGAGCTTCCTTTTTTAAACTCTGATGACATTGCTGGAGGACAAGGCTCACTTAAGTCAGTGACACTCAAAAGGTCAGGGCAGAGCTCAGCTTTCAGCATTAGAAAGGTGAAGGGAGCAGCTCCCTCGGGAGGAGGTTGGTCTGTTTTCATTTCTCTTTCCTACTGGTGAGGTAGCATGGTCAGCTCTCAGCAGATGATAATCAGTCCATTTTGAGAGAATCTCTGAAAAATAGGACTTTTACAGGCATTTAGTCACTTGTTGGAGTTTTCAAGGGTTGATTTAGCCAGCAATCAGGAATGTTGTGTGAAGAGCCTCCTTTCTCCACTACAGCCCTTGCATTAAGCTCATATTCAGGGCAAACACTCCTTGCGCAATTCTGAGGTTTCTTGGGTAAGTTTGGCTGGTTTCTCAAAAACCAGGTTGAGAGTTGGGCCCCTTTTTTTCTTTTTTCTTTTTCTTTTTTTTCCCATTCTTCCCTTTCTTGGCCTTTCTGCACACCCGCATGATTTAAGTAGCTCTTGTGTGCACAGTCTGAAAAGCTCCTTAGGGGTGACCCCAGTCTGAGTTCCCATCCTAGTCTGGTTCCAATCCCCATTTTGCCACAACACTTCATATCTCCCTTTTCACTCCTGTTTCTGTTCCCAATGCCAGCAATTGCCAAAGACCTTTAGGAAGAAAACTGCTTGTGTTTGCATCAGTACAGTCATCTAGCTGGTAATGGGGCCCTTTAACTCCCATTATATCACTCTGGACCCTTGTAATTAGGTTGGAATATAGATGGAAATTTGACAGAACCTTTTTAATATAATGCTGCCACCTCCTTTGTTAATCAGATTTTCCCCATGCATTCTCTAGGCATTTATATACTGGTTTTTAAATGTTTGAGTAGCATTTATCTTTTTTTTAAAATAAAGAAGTGTGTGTACAAATATGATTTCTAAGAAGCAAGTATTCTCCCCTCTAGGATTTAAGGAACCATTCTCAAAGCTCATCAGACGCTCAGGAATAAGACTTTTTGTTGAAGGATCATGTGAAAACAAATTGCTCATATCTGCTGTCCTGAACCCAGGGTTAATTACTGTAATGTAGAGCAGACTGGGGAAAATGCTGTGAGCAGAGCTCCTCAATTAACCCCTTGTCTAGGAAGGAAGCTTTCTGCAGGGAGCAGAACACTACCTAGTCAATTAAATAGCAGCTGTTTCGTGGGGAGGGGGTGTGAAATAACATTCCAAGGAATGTCATGAATACACGGAGAAAATGGTGGAATTGAGGGTTAACCAAAATCCTGCGGTATAAAACAGATGGATAACAGGAAACAGCACAGGCTAGGTGTTTGTAGGACAGCCTTTGATTTTCTGTGTGGAGTTTTGCCTACTCAAACACTGTCCCTTGGGTGTGATTGATTATCTGGGAGTGTATAAAGTAACCTGCCAGCAATAGCTGTGGAAAAAGCATCCAGGAGAGCCTTGGAGGAACAGTCCATCACACAGAGAGTAATTAAGCTGGGGAACTAACTGGCACAGAAATTCGTTGGAGACCAAAACTGAGGCAAATAAATGGATAACAGACCTGTCAGGAGTTCTAACTAATGAGGAAAGACTTGAGAAGGAATGCTAAAAATCTCAGTTCAGGAATGAGCCTTTCCTTCACAACCAGGGATATGACCCATGGGGCAGAAAGTCAGGTGTCTGTCTCTCCTGTCTCTCCTGCTCTGACCACTGTTGATGGGATGGTCAAAGGATTGTCATGTAGCAAGTTTAATGACCCCTGTGCATAAATAGAGGTGAATCCCACCCACTTGGAAAACAGGCTATTTATCCAGGCCTCTCTGTGTACAATATCCTTCCACTTTGTCTTGAGAAGTCCTCCTGTTCTGTTGCAGAAACCCAGACTGAAAATAAGAATAGCACTGGTAGTTGCCTGCAGCCGAGGATATAAAGGAGAAGGAGTTATTATGTCTGTTATTGTCAGAGTGGCTCAGTTGACAACAATATTGCTTCCAAAATGGGAGGGTCTGGGTTACTGTAACATCACAGAGGATGCTGCACTGTGGGTCTGGAGATTGTTTCTGAGGAAACACTGAGAGAGGGGGGGAAAAAAAAGACAGGAGTTAACTCATGATGAAAAATGTTTGATTCCCTTAGTAGGTAGCACATGTCACCTTTTATGAGTCCAGAGCTGGTGTTCCAGATGTGGATTTATGTCACTCTTAAGTGGAGTCTTTTACTTAGGAACCTCCTTCTTTTATACCACGCATATTCTTTCCTTGTCCTCTCAGTTCAATACTAAAGCAGAGGGAAAAGGGTAGACTTGAAAGCATAGACTTCATCTGGGCTTTTAGACCTTGGCAGGCTGAAATAACTTGGCAGATTTTCAACCACATTTAGAAATCGGCTGGTAAATTTCTGTCATAGGAGTGCTTTGAAATCTTGAAAATTAGTGCAGTTAGAAACTCTTAACGTTGATCTAAAAGTCATATTTTGTCAACTCTGCATAGATTTTTTCCTTTTTTAAACAACCTGACTTTAGGATATTAAGTTTTGGCACATGTACTGTAGAGAAAGAAAAAGCAGCCTTCTGAAATTTGAGAAGTGTTGATATGCCAGTTTAATTTTAAGCTTTATGCTGTCAAAACTCAGCATATAAATCCCAGCATTCTTCCAAAATTTCACACTTTTTTATGCAATTATTTTGGCAGCATCAAGCACTTGCATATTGGGATGTTAGGAATGGTGAATATTAGTCCCAAATGTGCCAACTTCAGGACCTGAAGTCCAGGAATACTTTTGCAGCCTGTCAGTCAACTTCCCAGGTGAATTAGCCATGGATTATGAATAATAAAGTGGTTAGAACTTTGTGTGTAGTGTTACCCACAACCAAAAACTGGGAGATGACTTGCTTAAAAACCCCTTCGAAGCTTACGCTTTTACCCTCAGCCCTGGAATAGTGTTATTTTTTAAGCCTGACAGCCAAATAAATGCTGAGGATGGACTGGTGAGTTTAGAGCTGTCCTTGCTGAGCTGCACAGCCAGAGACACTACACACATGGCTGTTGTGTGTCTCTGCTCCTTTAGAAAAACATAGATTTGTTGGGAGGAGACCTGACATTCAACATGACACATGTGACGTTTTGCCCCCACTCCTCCCAGGCACCACCTTATTTTTCCTCTGGTGTTCTCACACCATTCCTTGTGGGTTAGTGATACCTATAGACTTGGTACTGAGCAAAAAAGGTTTATTTTTTCAGAGTAGCAAAAGTCCCTTCTTAAACTTTCCTTTGGCTTTGTGTTTTGAAGTGAATATATCATGTTAAATGTTGAGGCGGTGATTTAGATCATTAGTTTGGTATTTCATCTGGCTGGGGTGGTTTGGTTCTGACCAAACTGTCTGACAGCAACCGAGTAGAGCATGATAGTTTTAAACTTCCAAAGGGCAAAGAAAGATTAATAGATTCATAGGATAGAATCACAGAATCACTGAGGTTAGAAAAGCCCTCCCAGATCACCAAGTCCAATCTGTGCCTGATCCCCACCTTGTCACCCAGCCCAGAGCACTGAGTGCCACGTTCCTTGGATGCCTCCAGGTCAGGTTATTCCACAGGTTTTTAAACAAGTCATTTTCTTTTGTCTTGTTGAGCCGTCAGGTATAATTTCTTTAATTAAAAACCTTCCAGGATAAGGAAGATCACGAGACATGAGTACTGTCACTGTTTTAATGCCTCCACAGTAAGAGCTGGGTTCTCAGAGCTACTTCATGCACATTATAATAACAAATAAACAATAGATTTTTTTTTTCTTGGTGTCCTCTCTAGAAAAACTTCTCTGGTAGTGTTCAGAAACAAATTGCAGATTTTCTCTGAAAAAAAAAAGTATATATACTGCAAGACAACTGGAGCAGAAAATGAGCCTGATCTTTCCACTGAAGAAATTAATATTAATATCAGAAGATGTTCATTTTCATCTTTGAAACCTTGAAGATCTGAGGCAGTTTTTTTCATACATACATAAAGTTTGTTATGAAAAAAAATCAGAATATTTTCAGACGAAACTGTCATGATTTTCATGGGGAAAAAATTCATTCCGCTGAAAAAGCAATTACCTATTGGGGAAAGGAAACCAGCTCGATGGTAAATTAACCACCTATCAAAAATTGATCAGCTTTGCCAGACTGACTGAGAGAAAGAATTAGCCAGAGATACACAGAAAGCAGGAAAAGGAGGGGCATAGAGGCAAAGAGAGATGCATATCAACACATTTCATTCCTTATCAGAATCACTACTCTGCAGCCACTTTACCTAAGTAAGGACCAGTTTAGTTCCAGTTCCTTTCCTCCTCTCTGGGAGACTAAATTTGTGCTCTAACTTGGCTGCAGTGAGACCTCAGCACATCCATGGATTGCCACTGATTCAGTTCTCTGTGCTGGAGCCATGGGAAACCTTGAAGTGTCCCAGGGCTGGTGGGGTCTTTTATTTTTATTTCTTAATTTTACCTGTCTTAAAATGCAAGGTAGCAAATGTTCAATTTGATTGATTTTCTCTGAAAATTCTGCTTAGCTCAGTCATTCCTTTCAAGCCATTAGCTGTGGTTGTCATGTAAACCTGCCACTAAACAAGGCTTCAGCTGCCAATCCTCAGCTAATTTATGGCACAGAAATGTCTTGTTCTAAGAAAGGCACATATTTCTTTGAAAGAAATGATTGGCAGTACGCGTTCTTCTGATTTCTCACCTTGTTGCTTATATTTGCCTGCTGATTTTTATTGGTTTTTTTGTTGGGTTTTTTTTTTTTTTAATGTCCAGCAAGACAAAATAATTCCTGCCTTGCCTTAATGGGAAAAGGTCAACAGAGTGCCAAGAAGTGTGATATAGATAATAAATTTGTGTTGGTGAGGGCTTTGAGAAAAAAGGTCTGCTGATGGAACCAAGCCTTGGCAGTTCAGGAGAAGGAATTCCTTCCCAAGCACAAAAAGCAGGAGGAACCTCATGTTGTTTGACCTTTGGGAAGAAAAGAGATGGGCAGAAGTAGCCGGTAGGAAATGCCATGTTCCTGTTTCTCCACTTTAGGGTTATAGGGGTTTTGTAGGGCAGAGCCCCCCCTGCCCCCTGCCTGGGGTGCCACCCCTCTCCCCCAACACCTTTGCTCCCCCTCTTCCCCAGGATGGACTTGAAGCTTAGAGGTTTTTTCCAGCCTAAATGATTCTGGGATTCTGGTCAATGAGTATAATTTTTCCTTGACCTTGGGAAACTTAAAACTGTCCTGTTTTACTTGGTTACTATCAGAGGGTAAGAAGTTAGAACCAAAACACCAGCCACCTGAAACGCCAAAACAATGAATTAAATCACTGCCCCAACATTTAACATGTCACAGTCACCTCAAAATACAAAGTCAAGAGAAAGTATCTGAGTACTTCTGCAAATCTCTAGGGAATTCCAGAGCAGCCTTTTGGACAGACTGATTTCTAATTTTGCCAAGCACACAAGGCAGAGGCAGAACATAATGACTGTTACTGTGCTGCAACCTCTTCCCTAATGAATCCCTCTCCTCCTCAAATTAGAGTCCCTGCAAATGGAGCCCGTACAGATTTGATCTGGCCTTCTAGTTGGGTGCAAATCTCCTCTACACATATGTGAGGAGATACATCTGGGAAAGCTGAAACTGTTCTCACAGTGCTGATAACAGCAAAAGTACCTCTGGAGGAGATTCATTTAGTGCTGAGAAGCACAGGAAATTACAGAATATGTGGGTAATTTTAGGCATTTTATCTGCTCTGCTGATAAAATTAAAAAATTACTATATGCAATCCACTGTTTTAAATGTTGGCACTTCTATTCCAGAACCTCTTCAGCTCCTCTGTGAATAGCTCACAGTTTCCATATTTTTACATCTTGGATTTCCTGAAGTCTGAGCAAGGTGCTGTAAATGGGCACCATAGAATTTTGCAGATATTACCCAGAATGATGAAGTATTTCTACAATTGGAAGCAAAAGAATGTCTAAGGATGGGCAAAATTCCATACTGAAAATTAACTAATTTAATTGAACTGAGCCTTAGTAATTATCACCATTAAGCCAAGTGCTTGTGGGAGATCCTGTATTGTATAGAGCTGAAGTGATTCCCACCCTTGCAGTTATTCACACATATGAATATGGGCCTCTCAGCACAGATGGGACACAAAAGAGGTATTTACATTTGTGCCAAATTAAAAAGAGTGGCATTTACACTGATGAACCAGAATTTCCAGATACACTGATCTTGTCAAGTTTAAAATCCACTTATTCTACCCTGGGCACTGACATTAAAAGGGGAATTGAAATTATGTGCCTGTGTTTTAATAACAGTAAAATATATGCTGAAAGAGATTGTTATTTAGCTCAGAAGAGGATCAGGCAGCAAGAGAGCCCTTCACTGTTTAAATTAAGGTTAACATGACTGCCCTTCAAGTACTTGTGCCAACAGGATTACCCAGTAAGATTCCCAAGTTTGGCACATTTTTGTTAGGTCCACGTCCAGAGCAGTGGAGAGCTGCACACAACATTTTGGAGCTATTTTTCAAAGCAGACTTGGTGTAGGTTCTTTGTGATTTGCTTTCCTGTTTAACTGCTCAGTCTCAAGCATGACCAAGTGCCTTAATTCCCTGCGTGTTCCGTGGTTCCCTGGTCACACCCACCCGAGGAGACCTTGGACCGCAGGGGTGGGGAGTGCTGGATGTCACTGAGCTGTACAAGAGGTACCACGGCAACTGCAGGCTGTGATTCCTGAATGCAAGGAGTCGTTGCAATTAATTAGCAGTGTGGCTGCTGCAGGGCAGAGCTTGGGCTCTTGGGTGGCTCTGGAGCAGCTGGATGCTGTGGTCACCCCCTCAGCAGAGCCTGAGCTGCTGCTCCTTTACAGCGAGCCCAGGTACATCTCTGATCTGCAGTCAGAGCAGTTGGTGCAGTGCAGGCACACACAGCCCAAAGCTGGAGTTGTTCTTTGAAAATAATTACTGATTAAAAACCCCCAAACCTCTAAAAAGCAATGGTCTACCAGAGAGCCATTCCACAAGAACACCAAAAAGCCACAGTGCCACTGTATGGCATAAAGCAATAATAAATTCCTTGGTACAGACACAGCAAAATGTGGAAGTCAGGACACCTCTGCTCTTCCCACCTCTGGTAATGTTTTATTTCACTTTGGATAATTCACTGTGTGCTTGTTAGTGCAGATTGCTATCACTAAATAATAGTACCTACAGCGATATTTACTTCTGACAGAGATTTCAAGGACTGATTAAGCATTTTAAAGCTGTACAAGATCTGTAGTATAGCTATTATTATTATTATTATTATTATTATTAAACCTCTGATTGTGATTAACACTTTATTAGTGTTGCTCCCATTCAACCTTACTGGAGTCTTCATCTATTTTGCTCTGCCCATTATGTTGGATATTCTTCTAACATTAGACATTTCATATGGTTTTAAGTAGTTTTAGAGAGAAAGCTCTTGCTGTGCTTGTATATTCATAATCTTCATATGACTGTCTTTCAGCACAATTCAAACTATTCTCCCACCCAGGAGAGATCAGACCAAATAATCCACACAATTCCAATTTATTTAATAAACGCAAATGGTTTACTTATGAATATTTCATGCTGCCTCACTCTCACCCACAATATAGTCATGCTGAATGTTTGTATCATCAGACTGTGCAGCAAGCAATGGAAAACATATGTTCTACATAGTTTTCTTAACAACCTGCTAAAATGAGAACACCTGGCATGGTTGGAAAAAGGCTGCAAAGGAATTTTTTCCCTTGTTATTTGCACTTCTGAAATTTTAAGTTGCATCCCAGCCATAGTCATGTTGTTAACTTTAGGAAAATATATTAAAAAAATGTTTTAAAGATTTATTATTCAATTAATGAAATATTCATTGCCACTTGTGGAATAAATGCACTTTGCTTTCCTCAGAGAACTTTGTGGGTGCAATCAGAAATGAAGACAAAAGCAGTGTCTTGCTTTTGAGGTATTTTGGTGCCTATAAAATCTTTTTAGTTTCTCTTCCAATGCCTGAATCATGGATGAGATGGTGGAAACAGGCTGAAAGCAGCACTCTGTTAGCTGACAGATGGGAAACCCCCTGTAGTCCTTGTGCATCAATTCTGCATGTGACACGGGCTCCCTGTTTTCATGGAAATGGAAGTGGCTCCACATCTAAATTGCACCAAAAATCTAAACTTTTAGCAGTAAACTAAATTAGAAAAGCTCACCTGGTTCTCAGAAGAGTCTTGCTGCCTGTGCAATGCACAGTATGAGACGTGTTCAGAAGAGTCATGGTCAAAAAAAAATGTTTAGATTTCTCCTGTAACTATTTCAAAAGTGTTAGAAGAATGTGGTGGCATTTCTGCTCATCTTTGGTAATCACAGCAGATAAGGGGGAATGGCTTCAAACTGACAAAGACAGAGGTTTAGATGGGATATTGGGAAGAAATTGTTCCCTGTGAGGGTGGGGAGACCCTGGCACAGATTGCCCAGAGGAGTTGACGCTGCCCCATCCCTGGAAGTGTCCAAGGCCAGGCTGGGAAAAGCAGTGAATCATTTGCTATAATAATACACCCCCAGGTATTTAGAGAAGAATTTAGCAAGGGAAGGGTCAGGTCAATCTGACTGTGTGAGAAACAGTTTACAAAACCTGGTCAAGTACAATAGCTGGTGAGAAAACCATTATCAGGTTTAATATCTCCTTGGTGGGTGACCTGTGATGGTATCAAGCTGCTGCAGTCTGAAGTGTTCGTGCTACAAGCAGAAAATCTGTTACTCCAGGGAGAATATTTGTGTGTGCCTCTGCCATAAAATAGTGGTAAAATATAAATGTACTTTGGGTTAATAATTCTGAGTGCTCTGAAGATACAGGGGAGAATGTGGAAAAAACACTCCAAAATGACTGTTAAAAAATAGTATGAGGTGGTAATATCAGGGCGATGATTGAGGCCTTCCAGGACCTGAAGGAAGCTACAAGAAAGATGGAGAGAGACTATTTACAAGGGCCTGGAGGGACAGCACAAGGGGGAATGGCTTCACACTGCCAGAGGGCAAGGTTAGATGAGACTGGGAAGAATTGTTCCCTGTGGGGGTGGGGAAGCCTTGGCACAGGCTGCCCAAAGAAGCTGTGGCTGCCCCATCCCTGGAAGTGTCCAAGGCCAGGTTGGACGGGGCTTGGAGCAACCTGGGCTAGGGGGAGGTGTCCGTGCCCATGGCAGGGGTTGGGATGAGATGATCTTTAAGGTTCCTTTAACCTAAACCATTGGAACAGGATTTTTTCCTTTCTCAAAGGATCACCCCAAATCATGTTTGAAACTTCCATTTTTGTTGGGTAAGCCCTAGATAAAAACACTGGCAGATAAAGAAATACACTGTACTCGTTAATGAACCACCTTCTGACAGGACTGATAATCCGTAACATGCACATTATTCTTCAGGAAGGAGAAGGTTCACCTCCTGTCACACCCCATCTATCCCAATCGACTCCATTCCCCCCAAAATGCCATCTTCATCTGTCTATTCACAGGCTTTTAAAAAAGTCCCATCCCCCCCACACTTCATGAAAGCTGGACAGACAAACTCCTCGAGAAGACTCCTGTGGAAACTTTGGGAATGGTGTCAATGACTGAACAAGGAGCGTTCTGGTGAGAAGTGCAATAGCAAATGCCACTTGCTTTCTGTTGAGAAATGACAGCTGTATTTCCTCAGGTGACACATCTCTGTGGCCATCCCTTTCTCATAAACCCTCCTGAAAACCCAGTCTCTGAAACTACGCTAAATTATCCAAAGGGACGAAACAAGAAAATGTCAAAGTATTACGCCAAAAAATAGAATTAACCAATCTGAGCAACAAGTCATCCAAGAGCCATCTAAACAACTCCACTCCCTTCCTCTCTCCCTTTCCCAGACTGCAGGTTGCATTTATATATTTGGGGGTGCAGGTCACACTGCTTTGACTAATTCCAGCTAGATCAGCAGAACAGGACAAACATCTCCATGAGATCTGGGTGCCTCAACCTGGCTCCTTTAAGAATGCTCCTATAAAAAACAACCACACCAAAACCATCCCCCAGTATTACCCTTTAAGTAAAAGTCCTGGGTTTATTTTTCCTGAATCCATAAAAAAAGATTTTACTAGGGCTTTTATGACTCTTTTGATTTTTATAAGAGCTGTTTAGGAGGGAATAAAAAAACCTACTGACTATTCAGGAAAATGAAAATTTTATACAAAAAAGAGCTGTCAAACACATTGGCTAGTTAAAAACACTTGCTGATTTCTTTAAATCACAGTAAGCTTAAATTTTCGGTGAAGCCACGGCAGGTACATAAAGGCAAAACTGTAGTTCTCCTCTTGATGTCTTTAAAACAATCAGATAAAGACAGAAGAAGAAAGAAAATTCCCTGGTTTAAACTGATGGAATATCTTTCTGAACAACTACAAATTAATAGAAAAATGTTTAAAGACAGGATCTGAAGACAAAAGGCTGATGGAAGACAAGCGTGAGACTATTTGTTTGCATCTCACCAGAGCACCACGGGTCAAAAGCAAAGTAAAATGTTTGCCCCTGACCCATTTGCTTCTAACCTTTGAGAAGGCTGGAAGGAGGAAGGTCATTTTGCATAATTTTGTGTGTAAAAGCACCTCCAAATCCTTATTATTAAGTATAATAATGAGTAAAAAATTCACAGTAGATGCAATTAAGGTTCTGCATTATTCCTGATAGGACTGACAGAAGGTTCCATTCTCCTCCCACAGGAGGGGCATCTGAGCTGGGATGACCTGATCTGCTGGAGGGACTCTTCTGCTGCAGACAAACCACCTTTTTGGTTGCTACACCTCAGCAAGGTTTACAACTCATTAAAGGCAGTATCTTGGATTTTTTAAGACTGTTCAGAGCTCCATTTTTATAGGTGCAACAGTATCACAGCTCAAAATCAGTCATGCCGTGCAAGGAAAGGCTTGTAAGAACCAGCCCATCCACACACAAACAGCACCACTCAGTTTGCTTTGCTGGGGGAAAAAGGAAACTCATCAGAAACACCTTTCAGTACTCACCAATATCCAGCCAGCAAGCTGCTTACTCGCCTTGCACTGACCTGTATTTGCAAACCTGCGCTGAAAACATTTTTTCCCTCATTTTAATTTAATTTAATTGAGAAGCAGGTGCCTGCTGCAATCCCGCAGGGCACATTTATATACTCCTGCTGACGTTACAGAGGTTCCCTGCCATTCCTGCTGCACGAGCCAAGCCTGGCGAGCCAGGACCAGCTCTTCCCAAATCTCCACAGTGGAGAGAAAAACTGGTGCAGCCTCATGTCCTGCTGAAGGACCCACAGCCGAGCACTGGTCCCGGTCCCACCAGAGGGATGGATGGACAGACAGCCACCTCCTTGTCCTGGAGAACAGGGGGCAATTCCCAGGGGCAAAGGCTTCCCAGGGTAATTCAGGCTGCTCCGGGTGCCCAGAGCAGAGCTGTGCCCCAGGGTGGTGGCCACGGGCTAGCTGCAGTAACTGCTTTATTCATGCCTGGTACCCTGGCAGGGATCAGCCTAAGCATTAGCTGATCATACATGACTTGCATATTTCCAACATAAAGAATTAAAGCCAATGGCCAAAACAAAGCCACGGTGGGGGTGACACGTAATTCAAGCCAAGGAGAGCAAAACAGGGCAGGGAGGAGCACGGTGGGAACAGACCAGGAATGGAAAGCTGAAGAGGCTCAGTTACCTGGGAGATACACTCCTCTCCAGGTGAGACATTCTCCTGTTTTCCCAGGTTAGTCCCATGCCAAATCCCAAACCCACATGAAGGTTGCTCGGTTAAAGGGTCATCTTCCAGAGATCAAGAGATCTCAACATCCCCGGCCCCCAGCATGAGCCATATTCCCATGCACAACTCATGGTTAAAAACCCTGCCCAGCTCCTCATCTGTTGGTGCAGATGCACAGCAGAACCAGGGAGTTGGGCATCATCAGCTGTTTCACCAGCTGCAAAGCTAAGACAGTGAACTGAAAGGTCTTGTCCAAAACTAATCCTCGCAGGGGCAAGGAATCAGAATCACAGAATCATCAGAGATAGGAGAAACCTTTAAGATCATCAAGGCCACTGTCAACCCAGCACCACCACCATGTTCACCACTAAATCATGTGCTCAAGTGTCACATCCACTTATTTTTTGAATGCTTCCAGGGATGGTGACCCCACCACTGCCTTGGGCAGCCTGTTCCAGGGCCTGACAACCCTTTCTGTGAAGACATTTTCCGTAATATCCAATCTAAACCTCCCCTGGTACAACTTGAGGCCAATTCCTCTCCTCCTGTCCCTGTGCCCTGGGAGCAGAGCCCG
>JAWMRA010000146.1:18349714-18359984 GCA_035584735.1 Pseudotriccus pelzelni | reverse complement strand
CCAGGCTCCCCAGGGCAGTGGGCACAGCCCCAAGGCTGCCAGAGCTCCAGGAGGGTTTGGACAACGCTCTCAGGGACACGGTGGGATTGTTGGGGTGTCTGTGCAGGGCCAGGAGCTGGACTGGATGATCCCTGTGGGTTCCATCCAACTCAGAATATTCTATGACTCTTTAAAATACTGTGTTGTTTAAACCATTACAATATAAACTGTAGAACTGAGGGATTTTCAAGAGATCCTCTTTGCAAAACTTATTCTTTTGACATAGGTCCTGAAGGGATTTTTGGGTAAGAAGGGTTTTGGTTTTCAAGAAGCTGAAATAGTCAAAATCACGAAATTACCCCAAGGTGTCTGCCATCAGTAAGACATGTAACAGACTGAACAGCAGAGTCCCATGTCAACGTCTCCTGAACCAAGTAAACCCAACAGGTCTGAGCTAGTGATAAAACAATTCCAGGGCAGGGGCTGCTGAAAGCACACCAAAAGACATCTCCCTCACCCTCTGCTCTCCAAGATAATATCAGAGCCTGCAGGTTCATATTAACTCCAGAAACCTCAAATGCAAATCAGGAAAAGGGTGTGTTTTATAATCACCCAAGCAGCTGATCACAGGAACTGGGTAACAGCCCCGTACCACTCCTGTGGCAGGACCCTGCAGAGCACCAACGCTTCTTGCATATTTTGATATCACTGTTCCCTCCACATGAAACTAAATATGGTTAAAGATAAACCTCAGGAAAAGGTAAAACTAAATATCACACCAGGCTTTGCAAACACCTTACTTTGCCTACTCACTGATACAAGTCATAGCCTGTAGTAACAACACCACCAGAGAAATGAGGCTGCTGACTGTGTTTCCATTTTCCACGGACACAAAGCTCAGAATGAAGTTCCCCTCCAAAAGCCACACCGTGCTCTCCTGCTTTTCCTGTGAGCTCAATTAAAGATCTGCTCAACCTGCCTCCATACAAAATTCAGTAGCCTGGAGGCCTTTGAAATGCATTATAGGCTGGCGTGGAACAGCCACTGGATCATTAATACTCTACTTCAACGTAAATGTTTTAAAACTATGCAAGAGCTCAAAATAAGATGCCTCCACCGGTTTGGTCTGTACACTGTGAAAAGTCACATCTTGAAGACTTCAAACTGCCAGCAGCAAGTACATCCAGCACGGTGCAGGGCCACCTTGCTGACAGCATTGGAGAGCGGGATGCACCAGCAACGAAACCGCAGCAAGCCCTGGCTGAACCCAGACCCAGGGTGGGCTCCAGAATGAAATCCAGAGCGTGAGAATATTTGTAAAAGCTAGCAAATTAGTATTCCCACACAAACTTCCTTTGGAAATGAGCTTCCACCCTTGAAATTCAGCTGCTCATGTTTGCTTTTTTCTGCCTGGAGCAGCGCTGATGGCACCTCTCCCACCGTGAGCTGACACATTCCCAACCACAGAAAACAAAGAAAGCAGAGATCTTGTCCATCACCTGGTGATAAAACACAGGCATCCCAAGCCTGCCTCCTCATACTCTGGCTCATTGCAGCAGGTAAGCACACGCTTGGAAGTGCTTGTCAAATAAATCACAAAATAAATACATTCAGAATCGTGTTCCTGAAAGTTTTGGGAAGAGGAAGATCCCATGCAGCTCAAACACTTCCCAAACGATTTTTCAAAGGGATATCATGAGGATAAATTGTTATTTAACTTCTCCTGAATTATTTAACTCTTTCTTTTTGCAGATAAGAAGCTATAAGGAAAGTCCAAGGAATAATTTTTGGGAACCCAGTAGTCTGCAGCAAGGTGTTGGACTGTTCGTGTACCTCCAAAACTCTAAGAAAGGGGGGGAGGGGGAAAGAAGAGAATCTGACATGGATTAAACGTCTAGAGTTCCTATACACATACCTGTGGGGATGCCTAAAACCCAAATAGTGACAGAACCCCACAGTGCCAGGTGTGCAAAAAAGGAGTCTGCAGTCCTTGTCAATATTTGTTGGAGTCTATGAGATATTAAGAAAGGAAAAGGTGTTTAGCAAACCAGAACAGCACCTCCAGTGAGCTGGCCCAAAACAGGATCTAACCAGAAGACTTTACTGGCAGGCACAATTGGGAAAATAAAGAATTAAAAAAAAAAAGAAAAAAGACAACAATGAGGGACAAGGCAGAGGAAGAGAAGAAAAGATGTGAAGACAAGTAGAAGAGCAAGAGGGATGACAGCCAGTGATCCCAGCTTCTTCCTCCCCACACCGCTCCTGGCTGCCCGAGAACAATTCCACACCCACTTTTGCCCACGTGCCAGGACGGCCCTTTTTCCCTTTCTAAATCCACGTGGACCATGAACTCCCAAAGCAGCCAGCATGCCCTCGGTACCTCACCCAGAGCTGAGACAGGGACACTGTCACAGCCCCCCACGGCCCCCGGAGCAAGAGCCTTCCACGGATCCGTGGGCTGGATGCTCGTGATGGATTAACCGTGCAAATGATGAATTCACAACCAATTTCCTTCCTCCTTTCTTTCTACAAGAGCTCTCAGCAAGGCAACTGCAGGCCTAGGAATATTTGGGGTTTTGATCTGGGACGTCTCCAGGCATTTGTGGAGGTGGAAGGTGGGTTTACCTGCCTTGTTTTAGAGATGGAACCAGGAGAGCCAAAGCAGTGAATATCTGCTATTTCTGTAAGGGCTGGATGGGAGGAAACAACGGTGCAGTTTGTAAAGGTCAAAGCCTGTGCAGTCATACATTTTGCATGGGTGAAAGTCACTCCTGTGACAGAGGGAACAAAAGAGTGACAGGAAAGTAGAACAGCAGTGGCAAAATTTCAGTATCCCAGGTAAAAAGGCAAATTGCTGCTCTCCGGTTTGCACACCTTTGGGAAGGTGGTTTCAAAAGCAACTTTTATGTTTTCATAGATTAATCCCTCATTTTCTTTTTAATACACTTTGTTTAGAAAAATCTCCTGAAAGCATATTCTAGATGTCAAATATTGTATCACCAACAATGGAAAATAAAGGCTTAGGCAAAATATATACTGCAAACATCACCTTTTTCAATTGGTTGAAGTCATTTACTCCAGTAACACTGTCACGCTGAGAAAATGATCTTTTGTCTATAACTGCTACACAGCTATTAAGTATTTCAGCATATAAGTATGATATTTTTCTTCTTTAGTGTGCAGCTCTGCTTGGATAGAAATAAGGTGTGGGAGAAAATAAAATCAACATTTAAGCTTGGATAGGAAGTTCAAAAAACAAACACACAGTCAACAAGGAGACTGTGTTTACACTGCAGAGAGAGAGAATTAAAAAAACATTTAAGTAGAAGCACAAGTGGCTGCCCTGTGACAAAATCAATGATAATGCCACATCTGTGGCTTGTACAGTGGGTCACTCACTAAATGGAAAGTGCTACTTAGAAAACATGCAACAAGAATTTGCCCCAGCAATCCCACATACCTGGGGGTGCTGATGAAGTAAGAGGTACCCAAGCATGGACATCTTAATTTACAAATCATCCCTATCAAGCAGAACTCTGTGCTCATTTTTTCTTTAAAAAACAGCTTAGAAAAACTTGAAGTATCTGAACAAAATGAAAGTTCCAAGTGGACGCCCACAGACATGGGAGGGGAAGGAGCAGGAAAGAAAGGAGGAGCAAGAGACACATCCCTCCTTGTACTATTCCAAGGTGCAAAGACTTCTCCATCACGACAGATTTTTAAGAAGCTATCACACATTCATAACACTAATTGATTTTCATAGAGAAGAGAGCAGATGAGGTCTCTTTGGGAACTGCCTGCTACATTTCTGCTTGAAAGGAGATCGCTGCCGGTGTGCCTCAGCTCCTTCATAAAAAATTTAATTAACAATATCTGCAAGAGCGAACCCCCAGTCAGGTCCCCAGCTACCATGTGACTGCCAGCGCCGCACCACGGCAAATTAAACCTGAGCACACGGTACCTGTCGCACGTGACCGTCTGGGCAGCATCTCGGGGAGCAGCGGGGATGCGCTGGGAAGGGGCCGGGAGATTCCTGCATCCAGCCTGGCAGTGACAACTTGTTTTCCCAGCTGCCACTCGTGATGCTTACACACTTCTGTCCCCGATCCGGCGGCGACGCCAGGAAGCAAAGCACGGAACAAACCCCGGTTCCAGCTGATGATTTTCACAGGTCTGCATCTCAGGAACAGCGGAAACCGCACGCGTTAGCTCACGGATACAGGGGGACAGCCGTGTAAACGGAGACTGGTGTGTCCCACGGGACAGGGACCCTCATCCCCAAACGGCACCACGAATAGAAAGCCACCATGCGCCGGTCTGGGAGTCCCATCTGGCAGAGCAACGGAGGAGAGAAGACAAAACTGGATTTCTCTTCTCTCCATCCCCACCACCACCCTCACTGCCGTACCCCGGAGGAGTTCTCATCCTTGGAGGAGCTCTCGTCCTCCGAGGGTTTGTTCCTTCGACAAACTGAAAGCGTGGGGCGGGGAGGCAATCTGAAAACAGCCATGTCCAACCCTGTAAACACTTCACCAAACCGCTTCTTGTCACTGCACGTGGACTCCAGGCTCCCACACAGCACAAGGAGTCACACCTTTGAGAATTCTCCCAACTGCACACCAATTAGTGCTGATTTACAAGGAACAGTGTGGCCAGCAGGCCCAGGGAAGGGATCATTCCCCATGCTGGGCACTGGTGAGGCACCTCCAGTCCTGGGACACTACAAGAGAGACACTGAGGTGCTGGAGCGTATCCAGAGAGGGACAACAGAGCTGGGGAAGGGGCTGGACCAGCAGGAGCAGCTGAGGGAGCTGGGGGGGCTCAGCCTGGAGAAAAGGAGGCTCAGGGGGGACCTTCTGGCTCTGCAACTCCCTGACAGGAGGGGGGAGCCGGGGGGGGGTCAGGCTCTGCTCCCAGGGAACAAGGGACAAGAGGAGAGGGAACGGCCTCAGGCTGTGCCAGGATAGACTGGATTTTAGGAAATTATTTTGCATGGAGAGGGTTGCAGAGCATTGAAACAGGCTTCTCAGGGCAGCAGTGGAGTCACTATCCCTGGAAGTCTTGAAAAAACAAATGCATAAGGCACTTGACGACACAGTTCAGTGGTGAACATGGTGGTGGTGCTGGGCTGACAGTTGGCCTTGAGGATTTTAAAGGTCTTTCCCAACCTTAAGATTCCATGATGGGTCTCTGCTGTATTCTGAGCCCCTGTACTGTTATGCCTTAAAAACTTTTACCACTTCCAGTGCAATGCCAATACACTTGAGTTATTATCTATAATGTCAAAATTGAAAAGGTTAATCACCATTACCAGTGGAAATGAGGCAGGATTATCACTTGAATGACAACGCTGACAGTGGGAGCAGCGTAAGGGAGGAAGGGCAGGCACGAGTGGGCACCACTGGCACTCAACCTGCCCAAACCAGGGGTCCTCCACCCAGCCTGCAGCACAGACATCACCCACGGCAGGGTCACAGTCTGAAGGGTCTCCACCAAACAAAGACTGCACTAAGAACACAACAAAGTGCTATTTCCTGCAGCCTCAGAAGCACTAGCAAGGCGCAATTCTCAGATCCTTAAGGTACTCCTCCAGCTTTGCCCGTCTGACAAAATTCAGTTGAGATGCTGTGCCAAGGGCCACAAAACCTGGCAGAGGTGGTTCTGGCCACGGAAGGGTTTTGGAAGCAGAGTTACACCAGGATAAGGAGCGGACGCCCCTTACACACCCTGCCCCCCGCACGGCCTGGTGCCATCCCACACGCGCATCCCCCAGCCGTGCCCGGAACTCCACCCCGAGATTCCCCTCTCCAGCCTCAGCGCTGAGCCGAGCTGGAACAACTGCTTTGATTCACCTCACGGGGAACTGCACTTCAGTCTCGGGTAAATTTATCCTTAAGAATGAGCTGCAGACTCCAGCGATGCCGAAGCTCTTTTGAAAGGAAGGCCGGGGGAGGGAAGGGAACGTTACAAACACACTAACTATCCACCTCGCTCGTCTCCACGGCAGTCAGCAGCATTATCTTTTTCTTCAGCAGTTCAAAAAAAAAAAAAACCACAACCACCAAAACGGCACCACTAATAGGATACAAGCAGAACTATTTTTATATATGCTGCCTTTTCCAAAAGCCCTGTCAAGCCCGCAACCTGGGAAAGAGGAGCTCCAGAGCACCCCGCTGCACTGCCTCTGTTCTGAAAGCACCAGGAAAAGGGGTTTGCTCTGAAACCAGCAGGAAAACCACCGGCAGAGGCCAACCCACCCTGTTTCCAGTGGAAAGGACTGGACCCAAGGTGTAGCAGCGGGGTGTTTAGCTTGATGCACCCTACCCAGGATAGGAAAAAGCCCAGGTTCCAACAGTTCTGGAATACGATAATTTATCGTGGGATAACAAACAGTAACACACGTTTGCAGAGATAAACAAAACTGAAAGAAGACAAGATGAAGTTCAAGGATATTTTAAAATTAGGTCAAGATGGTATTGCCAGGAAGGTCAATAAACAAAATTCAGACCTAGCATTTAATTGCTGTGATAGCTGTACCTCCACCAAGACGCCCAATGACACTCAATGTTGTATTTCCACAGGATTACACACTTGCTTATCCATGTTTTGAAGGTCTGTTCTAACCTGGAATTCAGTGGCAAAAAAAGAAAGCCCTGGATCTACTCTGGGATCTACTTACCAAAACAAACCAAGTGTTAATCACACACAGGTTTTAATGCTTAGGTAAAAACAAACAGGAGATTATGCTTTGCAGTTGGTGATTGCTGATCCTACATGTGTTTGTAGGGTGGGACACACAAAGAAGAGACTTCAAACAAAAAGAATAAATCACAAGTTCATAAACATGTCTATCGACTATTTTCAAGATAAAGGGACATTTCACTAAAACCTATTTATTGTGAGACTACATGCCATTTTATGTTCATAAGAACAGGCTTTAATTTCATCATTTTCATGTAACCAACACTGTCTTCGTGATTTTTTTCTTTAAATGGATCTGAACTTGAAAAAAACAGTATTTACATTAGTCATTAAAATTTGAGTTCTGTGTAACAAGCAATTGTGGCGAATATTTTTATCTCTTTCTAATTATTAAGTATAGCAGTCCAGTGGTAAGGAAGGCATGCAAATATAACCTGAAATATTTATGCTCAGTGCAGTATCTCTGAGACTTAACAAAACAGAAAAAAAAAGAAACTAAACTTTGAGAGGTATAAGGAAGGCAGAGGTGAGTAAAATAGTGCTTAAATTCAGACAGTCAGTGCTAGTAATGGGGTAAGAAAATCCTCCAATGGATGCAGAAAGGTCAGTCTGGCCTGCAATTCCTCATTTGGGAGGTCTGTCATTCAAATTGGGGCAAAAGCTTGGCAAAGATAAACTAATGTCATTCCCAAAAGGCCCCACAACCTATAATTATAGGTGATACCACCAAGTATTTTCCCTCTGCCTTGCTCTGAAAACAAACCACAAAACAAAACCGAGAAAACAAACGACAAAACCCGAACTACAACAAAAATATCCGAACAGAAACCCAAGCACACACACAAAACAAAACGGGGGAAAAAAAGCTGCAACACAAAAACCAAGCACAACACCGGCTGGGGGTGAACCATATGTTTCCATGCAATGCTCCGGGATGGAAATTCAGCCATTAAACAGTTAAGAGACGCTCTAAAAGTATCTCACCCTGATATGCTGCGAATTTGCTGGGATCTCACGGAGAAACGGGTGATTCTTACATACCATATGTTCTGCAAACGCTCGCAACAACACAGAGGGGAGCGGGATGGAAATCCACCTTGGCTGGGGAGCTTTCCTGCTCTCTGGGCAGAGGGGATGGACAAACCGGGCTGTGGACCCGGCAAACCCCCCCCGGCCCAGCGGCAGCCAAGGCTGGGCTGGGGGGCACCCAGGGCTGTCCCCGGGCTCTGCCACCCAGCCCAGCACCCACTGCCAGCCCTGCCCCATCCTCGGCATCACCTCCCCTGCCTCGGCTTCTCCATCTCACCAAAAACCCCGAGGAATGGCTGGAAACGGGCGGGCACAGCCCAGGTCCGGACCACAGCACTCTCCGAGGACGCACGACTGGGCCTAAAGATCCCACCGGGAATGTTTTGTTCTGGCTTGTTCCCCTTCCCCAGCGCGTTGTAACCAACCCCGGATTAGATGCCAACGAAGGCAAGGCAGTGCACTTTAATTACGCTCATAAATCGATGCCCGTCCAGAAACGCCTCTTGTTGCAAACCTCCACTTGCTACAGATGCAGCGCCCGGCCATCCCCGGGATTTCCTCTCCTCAGCTGTTCCAGGGGAGCAGGGAATTCTCCGCTCTGTGCAACATGATTGTCACCATAACGTTACTTATTTTACAGCTCTGAAGGAAGTTTCTAGGTGCGTGGTAGGCTTAATGTTACTTCTTGTCCACTGAGGTTTTCTGCAAGGGAAACCCAACTGCTGCACTGATTTCAGTATTGCAGGAATAGACGCAGACAAAAATACCCTAGATTAAAAAAAAAAAAAAAAAAAAAAAAAAAGAAGAAGACACCCACAAACTGGAATCTGTAAATAACACATCATGGCACTGCAGTGGACATCTAAGCTATTGTGAACTCATCTCTTCAAGAGTTTCCACATCAAGAACTCCTCACTGATGAAAAACACATAGAGAAAATGACAATTTCATTTTATTGTTTGTATTACAAGACATTACCTGGGCAAGATTATAAAACAGAAGGCCAATAAGATTTTTAAATCTATTAAAATTTATAGGACTTGGAAGTAATTTCAAGTCCTTCTGCCCCAGGTTCTCCCTAAGAATTTACAAACAACACTTTTTTCCAACATGAAGCCTTTGTTCTTTACTGCAGCTGTGTGAAAAATCCATACAAAATGGAAAAAACTCTACTTGTAACAGTATCTTCACAAATATAGCTGGGAAAAATACAAGAACCCTGATGATCTTTTCTCAGGATTGCTTATTTTAAATGTTACTTCTAGCACTGGGAGGTAAAAAAGCCTTCTTATAAACAACAAATTTTGAAGGTGATGACATCCCTTTGCAAACAGTAGCTACTGCCAACAACTAGCCACACATTTTTTTCTTCCTTTCTCCCATACCTACACTTTTAAGGAACACTCCTTTTAATTAGAGCGAGAACACGTGACATGAGAGGCCACAGGACTGCGGCCCAAGAGCCACATGCAGGTTTTTGCTGAGTAGAAAGCTGCTTTTTTAATTGTCTGGACAAAACTTAAAAACATAAAATAAAATTTCAAGACAAAATCCAAGAAACAACCTCATCACAGGACGCAAAACCCAACCCAACCCACCAACCCCCAAATCCCTCTACCAGCTCTCCCCCAGCATTCAGAAAGTAACGGAAGGAAGGCAGGAACACAAACTCCACATTCAACTTCTGCCTCCACTTCTCAGCCAGAGCAACCCCTGCTGAAAGCATTAGCTGGGAATTAATTACCAGCACTTAAATTTTATAGCCTCAGATGCAAAAATTCTGCAATGCATTTCTCACAGAGGTATAACCCAAGTATGGCAAATGTGAAAGCAAACATGTCAAAATGTTCATTCCAGGGTGCTCAAAATGCTTTTCATGCTAATTTATCACATGCAAATACAGGCAATATGACATTTTTTGAGGTGAAGGAGCAGGGGAGAAGTTGGAAGAGGTCAGCTACTTAGAACTGGACTTTGTTTCCCAAATTTGATGCATTTGAATTCTAGAGTTAACACAGTCTCCGAGATGAGTCTCTAAAGCTCATGTCTCAATATGCTGCATATTCAGTACAAAATGAATTAAGAGATTACACACTGAAGGTCACATACACATCTACTGTGCATGTGCAACTGGGAAAAATTTTCTAGTGGGAAAGAAAAAGAAAGCTTAAACCAAAAAGAAAATAAAATGTGCCACTGGAATATTGCTGCTGGAGAGCAAAGCAATGCCCTACAAGAGCTATGATCATTTTACATACCATGCCCTGCAGAAACCCATCACAGCCAAAACATCATCATCATCCCCAGCTGCAAATCAACAGGACCAAAGGGTTCCTGTGAACTACTCGGGTGTGCTCACACCCCTGGCAACACGAACATGGAAAGTTTGGAAGCTACAAAATCACAGAATATGCAGAGTAGTAAGGGACCCACAAGGAGGATTGACAGCTCCTGGCCCTGCACGGACACCCCAACAATCCCCCCCTGTGCCCCAGAGGATCATCCAAACCCTCCTAGAGCTCTGGCAGCCTTGGGGCTGTGCCCACTGCCCTGGGGAGCC
>JAWMRA010000146.1:18305457-18345764 GCA_035584735.1 Pseudotriccus pelzelni | reverse complement strand
CCACTGTATAGGGGAATAAATTTTTAACCATTTTTCAGCCCTTTGGGACGTGAGGAGGTAGATGAGAAGAGGTGGACACAAGGAGTGGGATGCAAGGATGGAGAATGTGGGGAGGGGGATGTGAGGAAGGCGATGTGAGGATGGGGGACACAAGGAGGAGGAATGTGAGGAGGGGGATGTGAAGGGGGAGTGCAACAAGGGGAGATGTGAGGAAGCGGGGATGTAAAGAGGGGGGTGTGAGGAGGGGGGATGTGAGGATGGGGGATGCGAGGAGAGCGGTGTAAGGATAGGGACACGAGGGAGGAGAATGCGAGGAGGAGGAGGAGGGAGAGAAGGCGGGGGGGGGGCTGTAAGGAAAGGGGACCCGCGGAGGGGGGCAGAGCAGATGGGGCGGCAGGTTTGGGGTTGCCTGGCCGCGCAGACAAAGGCCGGGGCAGATTTACGGCCCGGGACAGCTGGCGGGCAGAGCCGCCCCCCCGCCCCGCAGCTGCCGCTCCGCGCCCGGCCGGTCCCTGCGCCCGCGGCGGCCCCGGGGCGGAGCGGGGCGGGCCCAGCCCCGCATTCCGGGCATAGCAGCGCCCGGCCCGGCCCCCGCGGCCTCGGGACGTCCAGAGCCGCCGCAGCTCCGCTCCGCTCCGCTCCGCCATGCCCCGGTGAGTGCCGCAGCCGGCCCCTCCCCCCTCGGCACCGGGAACCCCCCGAACGGGACTGGGACCCCCTCCCCGAACCGAGATTCCCCCAGGAAAAGGACGCCCCACGGCACAGGGAAAGCCCCGGCCAGGATCGAGACACCCCCTCTGGATCGGGATCCCCCCGATGGGGACTGGGACCCCCCGGCACCGAGAATCACCCGACCGAGAGTGGGACTCCCCGGGACTGGGGGACCTCCTCGGCATTGGCACTCAGCAACCGGAATTGGGACCCCCTCCCCGCCCCGGACCGGGATTTCCCTAACTGGGACCGAGACGCCCTCCGCCACTGGGAACCCCCCCAGCTGGGATCCTTACCGGGACCAGGATCTCTCCCAGTAAAAGGACGCCCCCCGACACCGGGACCATCCTCCCCGGGACTGGGACACCTTCTGGGACAGGGACCCCCCAGCCGGGATCGGGACTCTCCCCAGGAAGCGGGGTTCCCCCAACCGGGACCGAGACCCCTCCTGGCACCGAGAGCCCCCCACCCGGGATCGGGACCCCCGCCGACATTTAGAGCCCCCGGAAAAAGGATTCCCCCCAGCACCGGGATTCCCCCTCGGCACCGTGATGCCCCCAGACACCGGGAGATCCGGCGGGAATGCCAGGAGCGCCCCCGGACAAGAACCCTGCCCGAGATTGAGACACCTCTCGCAGGTCCAGGACCTCCATGTCCTGTGTCCGCAGGGGGTATGTGGGGGGGTCCTCCCCGCCTCCCGGTGGCTCCATGGCTGGTCCGTGGGGCCACCTCCCCCATTCCTGGGCCAGCGCTCGTCCCAGATCCGTGGGGATCCAGCCCTGGAGTCAGCCCTGACTCCCGAACTGGCCCCAGCTTCAGAGCAGTCCCGGTCCCAGCTCCGGCCATGGGAGCACTGAGAGCACCAGTCCCCAGCCACGCCACTGCGGAGGCTGCTCTGCGCTCCCACCGCCGCCACGGGCTCCCACCCCTCCGGCACGTCCCGGCCAGATTCCTAGCAAACAATCCCACGTCCATCAGGATCCGCGCCGCTTCAGGATCCCGGCTGCTTCCCAACAATCCCGGTTTTCCCTCTCGCAGGTGTCCCAGTTGTTGCTGAGGTCCCCCGGGACGTCCCTGTCGGGTGGAAACGTGGCTCTGCCGCCGGCGCGGACGGACATGAGGACGGCGGAGGACTCGAACGGGACGGTCCTGCACCGGCTGATCCAGGAGCAGCTGCGCTTTGGGAACCTCACGGAGAACCGCACGCTGCTGGCCATCCAGCAGCAGGCCCTGCGCGGCGGCGGGGCCGGGAGCCCCCGCTCCTCTCTGGAGAGCCTCAGCCCCGAGGAGAGCCAGATGGTGCAGCAATCCACGCGGCAGGAGCCGCAGGGCCAGGAGCACCACTCCGACCACGTCTACTTGGAGAACAGCGTCTATCGGCTCTGCCCGCCCAAGGGCGAGGAGCTCCCCACCTACGAGGAGGCCAAGGCGCATTCCCAGTTCTACGCCTCGCAGCGGGGAGCAGCGGGAGCCGGGATTCGGGGGGAAACCCCCCCGCGCGGGGCCGAGAGCGGGGCCCGGCGCCCCGATGAGGGGCTGAAGGAGCTGAAGCACGGCCACGTGCGGTCGCTGAGTGAGCGGCTCATGCGGATGTCGCTGGAGCGGAACGGGTCCAAGGCGCAGAGCCCCATCAGCGCTTCCCACAGCTTCCCGCAGCTCTCCCGGCATCACCAGCTCGGCGCCCTGCGCGGGCAGCACCCTGAGGGCACGGAGCCGCGGGGACCCCCCCCGGAGTATCCCTACGTCATCCCTTCCCAGGACGCTTACCTGGCCGAGCCCCGCCCCTGCTCCCGGGAAGGTCCTGGATTCCAGCATCCTGAAATCAGGTAAACTGCGGCCCCTGGGACACTCTTTTGGATGCCTGCCAGGAATGTCCAAGGATGGATGCTTGGAATTTCTGAGATGTAGAGAGCAGTGGGGAGCCTGGGGTAGCTGCTCTCCTCCTCAGCAGCTCAGCCCATGGGGATCTGCTGGGACCCCTCTGCTGGGACCCCTCTGCTCTGTTTCTCTCCCCAGTTCCTCCAGCACGGTTAGGTTTTTCCAACCGGTGATGAAAATCCCACTGCCTCTCCAGACCCTTCCCCCTGCCTCTCCAGACCACCCCCCCTCCCTGTGCAGGAGGAATTTGGGGGTAATTTAGGAACTGGAACCAGCTCAGGAAACAGCTAAATGTGGAACAGGCATGGGGAAGGGTGGAAAGCAGATGTGTTCCCTCTTCCGTGGAATGCCAGCCCATGGTCCTGAGCTGGGAATGTCTATGTAACACTGGTTTGCTGCTGGGATTGCTGCCGAGCAGAACCTGGCCTGGTGATCTGTGGTCCTTTGGGCAGTTCGACACCTCTGGCAAACCTCCAGGTTGACTATGAGATGGACAAAGAGAGGTCTGGGGGGCCAGGCATCACTTAGAATTTGAGGAGGGCCTGGAAACAACCTCTTCCACTGTGGAAAATGATGGGAAGAAGGGAATTGGAGGCTTGATGGGAGGACAGCCTTGCTGACCTATCCAGGCAGAGCGTGATAGCATCTCCAGCAGGAAAACCTTCTCCTTCCAGGGAACAAAGAGGGGAAGGGGAGCCGCGAGGAAGATGTATTTATTCTTCCTTGCTCCTATATCATCCTGCAGGAATGCAGGCCCTTGGCGAGCAGCCCGTGGGGGAGCGGAGCAGGGCCGGGCCATGCACAGCCACCCTGCCCAGGGGATTCCAGGCGGGATGGCAAGGCACTCAGGGCAGTGGCATGAGGGGTGGCCAGGCTGGGCTGGATCCTCTGAATACAGAGAGGATGAACCCATAGTTTGGCAGTGAGGAGCTGTGCCAGGAGCCCTTGCTTTGCCCAGAAAACAAGGAAAAGGGGCAACACTGCTGGCTTCCAAGGTGCATCCTATATGGGGCTGTCTTCAAAATTCCCAGGAATAGGGGGGCCTGGGAGCCCATCCAGACCCACTGGCCAGGTCCTGGAGGGGCTAGGTCAAGGCATCCCTGCCAGACAGGATTTGTGGTTAGAAAGCAAGTGCTTCCCAGCTCTAAAAAGCAGGATAGACACTTCCCAGAGCCTCCCTTCTCCTTTGGGGTGACCCAGAGGCACTGACACCCTCTTGGCCCGTGGGTTTGCAGCAGTTGGTGGGATGCCAGTGGTTGCCATTGACAATCTTGAAGGTCTTTTCCAACTTGAACGCGTCCACGGTTCCGTGCTGGACTTGTGGTTGGCTCTCCTGTTCCCCCAGACCTTGACCACCCCTTGTCCCTCCCTCCCTCACCACAGGGTGCTGCCCACCCCTGTCCCGGCTGCGTTCCTGCCGCTGTGCCCGGGCACACTGGGTCCGGCGGGCGTGGAGGCCCTGGTGAGCGCCCAGGCGGTGTCGGCCGGGACCCGCCTGGCCCAGGCAGACGCGGTGCTGCGGGAGAACGAGAGGCTGCAGCGGGAGAGCGAGAAGCTGCGACGGGAGCTGGAGAGCTGTGCCGAGAAGGCGAGCCGCATCCAGAAGGTGAGGGGATGGTGGCAGCCCTGTGTCCCCTCCAGCCTCAGGGGGCGACGCTCAACCAGCTGCTGTGAAAATTCACCCCCTTTAGTGGTTTAATCGTTTCTCCTCCTCCCTCCGGCTGGTTGTTCCTCTCGGAGCAGCTGCAGCGCGGCAGCCAGGGTTGGGGAGAAGAAGCCTATTCTCCGGTGACCCCCTCCCTCTGCCTGTCCCCCCCATCCCGGCTGCCACAGAAAGCCCTTTGTGTGGCCAAGTACAAGGGGTGGCTGTTCCCTGTGGCCGGGCTACAGCAGAGCCAAAATCTGCAGAGAGCCTCTTGCACAAGAAAAAAGGCAGGAAAACTCAGTTTCCCCCCCAAAGCGTGTTCCGGGGGTAGGTTTGTGGGGTCTCATGTGTTGAGCTCCTCTGGTAGCATTGGTGGCATCCCCCTTTTCTTTCCTCATTCCATGAATATCTAACCCTGGCCTGTCCCTTCCTCCGCCCCAGCTGGAGAGTGAGATCCAGCGTATCTCAGAGGATTATGAAAACCTCGTGAAGGCATCTTCCAAGCGGGAAGCCTTGGAGAAAGCCATGAGGAACAAGAGAGACAGTGAGATGCGGCGGCTCCAGGACTTCAACCGGGACCTGAAAGGTGAGGGACCCCATCCATGTCCCCATCCCTGTGGGTGCTCTGTGTCCCATGGGTGTTTGTTTCCATGGGAAAGAAGTATTTTCCTACTTCCTCCAGCCAAAATCTTGTATTTAAATCTTAATTGGGTTTAATTGTTTTGGACCAGAGCGGTTGGAATCGGCGAACAAGCAGCTGGCCAGCAAGGCCCAGGAAAGCCAGGAGAGCAATCAGGGCAGCGTGGCCAAACTCCTGGCACAGAGTAAGTCCCGGGGGACACCCGTCCTTGTCTGGCTGCCTCTGGCATCTGTGAGTGGGACAGCAGGGCTCGGCTGGAGGGGGAGGAGGAGGCGGGTGGTGGGCGGCAGCTCTTGCCCTTCCCCAGGGAGGATGGAGCAGCTCTTGGCGCTGGACTCGAGCCATTAATCCTGGCCGGCTGGCTGACGGTGTGACCCGCATTCCCCACATTCCTGCTGCTGTGCTGGCTCTTCCAGCACCAAGCCAGCACTCCCGCCCCAGGCCAGCTTGGCCATTCTCTCCCTCCTCCCTCCCACACCTCACAGCTGCTCCAGCCTGGATTGTTTTTTGGGGAAAATATATCTAAATTGTTATTTTAGCAGAGAGACATGGTCTTAGCGGGAAGAATTGCATCCCCTTCCCTAAGGTGGCTGGATTCACACCAGGCAGGTTTCACCCTTTCCGAGCCAACGTTTAGGATGGAATGTGGCAAGTGGAGGCTTTTGTCCATCTGCCCAAGTGCCTGGGCTGCCCCTGGCCCCCATGTGGCAGACAATCTCAGGGGAGGGGTGGCATGGCCAGATTTTGGGGAGGAAAAAACCCCTGCAGAACTTCATGGGCCAGTCTTAGGGAAGCAGAACCTCTGAGATATGGGGGGGTTCTCTTTTAGGCTACGAGCACCAGCAGGAGAAGGAGAAGCTGGAGCGGGAGGTGTCCCTGCTGCGCAGTGCCAATGAGGACCAGCGGCGGCGGGCAGAGCTGCTGGAGCAGGCGCTGGGCAGTGCCCAGGCGCGAGCGGCCAAGGCCGAGGCCGAGCTCCGGAAGAAACGAGCCTATGTGGAGAAGGTGGAGCGGCTGCAGGCAGCCCTGGGGCAGCTCCAGGCTGCCTGTGAGAAGCGGGAACAGCTGGAGCTGCGGCTCCGCACCCGCCTGGAGCAGGAGCTGAAGATGCTGCGGGCTCAGCAGGTGGGTGCCAGTGACCTGTGGTGGGTGAGAGGCAACGGCAAGTGTTGTGTCCTCCCAGTGCCTCCTCACCCTCATTTTGGGCTTTTTCTTGGGCTGCTGCAGAGGCAGGCGGGCACCGCAGGCGGGGGGACGCCAGAGCTGAGCGCCCACACACTGTCGGAGCAGCTGAGGGAGAAGGAGGAGAAGATCCTGGCACTGGAGGCCGACATGACCAAGTGGGAGCAGAAGTATCTGGAGGAGTGCACCATGAGGCAGTTCGCCATGGACGCCGCGGCCACAGCGGCCGCCCAGCGGGACACCACCCTCATCAGTCACTCCCCGCGGCATTCCCCCAATAGCAGCTTCAACGAGGACCTTCTCCTGGCCAGCCATAAGCACCAGGAGATGGAGAACAGGTACTCCGATGTCACTGGTGGAATTTTGCCCCCATCAAGCCTGTCCTGCGATCTGGTCAGGCAGTGCCTGCATCTTCCCATCCGGCTCCTCTCCCAGCTTCTGCCTCTTCTCCTCTCCAGGTTAAAAGCCCTCCATGCCCAAATCCTGGAGAAGGATGCTGTCATCAAGGTGCTGCAGCAGCGCTCACGGAGGGACCCCAGCAAAGCCCTGCAGGGCTCCCTGAGGCCGGCCAAATCCGTGCCCTCCGTCTTTGCCGCCTCAGCTGCCCCGAGCTGGCCGGGAGCTGGACAGACCGACCGCTCTGCCGAGGGCAGCTCCCAGGGCAGCACAGGTAAATGTGGACATCTGCCTGCCAGCAATTTCCCCTGCGTTTTTGGAATTGTAGAACTTGGGGAGGGGGGATTTCTCCAGGTCCAGCAGAGGAGCCAGCAATCGTAGAATTGTAGAATCATGGAATGGTTTGGGTTGGAAGGGACCTTAAATTCCATCTCTTTCCACCCTCCTGCCATGGGTAGGGACGCTGTCCACTAGACCTGGTTGCTCCAAGCCCCATCCAACCCGGCCTTGGACACTTGAATCCCCTGCCTTGAATCCCTAATGGTGTCTCCTCCAGCAGGCAAAGCCAGTGCCGAAGGAGTGGGAGCTCCTGCTGCCCTTCCCTTGCCCTCCCACTCCAAGCATGGCAGCAAGGATGGCAGCACACAGACGGATGGGGCCAGGAGCAGTGGGCAGGGCGAGGGCACTGGAGTGCTGGGTGAGTCCCCCTGGATGACATGGGATAGGGCCTTAGAGTTCCCAAGATGGGCTTTGCCCGAGCATTGGTGAATTTTTAAGGCATTTTAAAGGCCCCAGTTGAATTGGGAGGGTTTGAATCTCTGCAAATCCCTGTAATTCCCTTCTTTCCTTTCAGAGAGCTCAGCCGCTGCCAGAGCCCCGGACCTGTCCGACATGGTGGAGATCCTGATTTAAGGCGCCCCCTGGGCTGCACGCTGGCCTCTCTGCCCTTCCTGCTGGCACCTCGGGATGGAGAAGCCTGTGGGAAGGGGAGACCAAGCCTGGAGCTCAGCAGTGTCTCCACGACTGGTCTCGGCAGTGACCCCCACATGTGGGAAGGTCCCTGTCCGCCCTTGGTGTCCACACGGGTCCCTGGCTGTGCGGGGTGCGCTGGACCCCGGGAACCCTGCTGTGGCAGCTTAGAAATACACCTCGTCAGCTCCATCCCCATCCCGGCTCCATCCACATCCCAGCTCCCACCTCTGGGTCTTGGCCATCTGCACCCACCCAGGAGCTTGGCCTCTGACAGGAAAATCCCTCTCTGTTCGCCCTAACTGTTCTCACAAGCCGATGTCTCTGCACAAGGGCAGAGCCGGGAGGGGGGATCCTTGTCCTCCATGGGTCTCATCGGCCACCCGGATCCATGCGGCCAAGCCGAATGCCGGGAGCCCCAAACTTCCATCACCTGCATGCTGCCTCTGGGGTTCGTGATGGGGTGACAGTGAAACAAAACATCATCATGGAGGGAATGAAAGGTGGAGAGGAATCCAGAGGTAAAGGGCTCCACGAGAAGTGAGGATGCTGATGGAGGCATGGGATGTGCCACCCCTCTCCTGGCTGCATCCCCTGGCTACTGGCAGCTGGCTTTGCCCGTAGCCAGTACCGACATCCAGCTCCTTAGAGCCTCCCATCCTTGCCCTTCATGTATATATATTTTTTTTTCTCTCTTTGTTCCTCCTTTCAACGTGTGCATTTGCTGGCCAACTGCATTTTTTATTTTTCTCTCCCCAGACACGTAAAAAATGCGTTCGGTTCTTCTGCATTGTTTACAAAGTGGAAAAGAAACAAAACATTATGAAAGAGAAAAAAAAAAAAAACAAGTCCCCACAACTTAATATATTTTATATTAATATTGGTATTTCTTTTTAAGTATTTTTTTCGTGCTGTGAACTTTTTTCCTGCCAAAGACGACAAGTTCTCATTTGTGCGTTTTAAGTTATCTTTAAGTATTTAAACGTAAACATGGCTGTTTCATTACGCCGCCCTATACCGAGATTGCTGTAGCATTCCACTTGGTATAACGATATTTTAATAAAAAAACCCAAATATTGAGCCCTCGATACTCTTTTTATCTGTGAGATGGGGAGAGATGGAGGCTTCGCCAGGGAAAAGGGGTCTGGGGATGGTGACCCCCTGGTTCAGATGTCCTTCCCAGCTCTCCAGGAAGAGGCTGGAGGTGAAGCTGCTGGGGAAAGGGGAAAAAGTCCTCAGGAGCATCTCTGTGTTCCCCAAAATCCCATTGGGATCCCATTCCCCCTATCGTTTGTGGGGGAAAGGATGGCGTTGCCTATAAATGTTGGTGTAGTTTCCTTCCTGCCCTTGCATCCCTGCATCCCTGTGACCCTGCATCCCTGTGTCCTCAGTCCTGGTATCTCTGCATCCTTGTGTCCTTGATCTCTGCTCCCCGTAACTCCATCCTGATGGGATCCTCCTCCTCTTCCTCACAAGACCCCTTCCTGCTCTCCTGATGCTCCACCATGGATCTCTCTGAAGGCCAGGACTTCCAGCATGGCTGGCCCTAGTCCCCATACTCTCCCTGGCTTTGTCAGCCACCTCCAAGCCCTTCCCACCCTGCCTGGCTCCTGGATCTTCCAGAAGACCAGAAGTTCTCCAGTTGCTGGACTTTCATTTTTAATAGGTGTGTCATTAGTGCTTCCCAGGGAGCATCCCTGGGGACTCTGCCATCTCCAGCCAGGCTGAAACTTTCCCTTTGTGCATCCTTTGGCAATGATCAGCAGCTCATCTTTGTTAACCTGCTGTCCCTGGGGACCAGGAGCTCTTGTGTAAGTCTCTGCAATGGGGTTTAGCTTGGATTCTGTGGAACAATGGCATCAGAAACCAGCTTTGCTGCCAGCTCCTTCCTGGAATCATGGAACCATGGAATCGTTTAGGCTGGAAAAGCACTTTAGATCATCAAGTCCAACCATTAATCCAGCACTGCCAAGGCCACCACTAACACATGTCCTCAAGTGCCACTTCCACATGTTTTTGAACTCTTCTAGAGATGGTGATTCCACCACTTCCATCAGCAGGGTACCTTTAGGGCTCCGTTGAGGATCACTGATCTTGCTGGGACAGCGATGCTGAATGCCAGCTCAGCTCTACCCTTCCCACTCAGGAATCTGGAAGGAGTGTGGCTGAAAAATGAAAATTTGGGCTTCATGTGGCCCTGGGACAGGTCTCTATCACTGAGGAGCAGGTTAGAAACACTCGGAGCAATGGGAAGCTTGGAGCTGGACTCCTCCTTCCACCCATGGCTTGTCCTGGGTGTCACAAGCAGAGAAACAAAAGCTGCCCCCATGCAAAAGGCTGAAAGTGACCCTAAAACGGGGCCAGCGATGGGAAGAACTGGGTGGGAACTCACAGGGAGCTGTCGAGGCTGGGAACATGTCCGGGGGTCCCGGCGGCTGCCAGCCAGGGCTGTACCTGCCCTGCCTCCCCCAGCTCCTGCCGCCCAGAGCTGCAGCAGCCACCCGGGAAGGCCGGCAGCATTCCTGGCATTCCGCAGCTCTCACACCCCATGCTTTATTTACCTGAATCCGGATGCAAAGCAGCCCGGCTGCAGGTCTGGCTGTTTGCAGGCATCTTTCCATGTCCAGGGATTCGGGGAACAGGCTCCTGTTGGGAGATTTGCTCCCTGTTTGGCCATTGGCCCCATGTCCAGGGCTTTCAAAGTCTCCAGGAGTCAGAAAAAACTCCAACCTCCCCACTGTGGAGGCAGGAATTGGGCTGTGGGGAGAGGATTCCCAAGCCCAGCAGGTTGGGCAGGAGGTCCCAGCTCCTCGTGCCACACTTACCGAGTGCTTTGGTAGAGATGCTCTTCAGCCAGAGCAACATCCCGAAAGAGCTCCACACCTTGGCAGATGGAGGCTGCTGTGGGCATGTGTTATCACCTGCTCCATCGCTCCATCCTTACAGGCATTTCCTTCTGCCCTTCCCACACCACCTCACTGGGTTTCATCATTGGCATTGGACCCACTGTCCTTTATCCCATATGGATCCAGGACATGTCCCTGTCACCACAGCATGGCTGAAATGGCATGTGGGAGCCAAGCCTCCCACTCTCATCCCTGTGTCTGTGATCTCTGACTCCTTGATCCTTGCATCTCTGTGTCCCTGATCCTTTTATTCCTGTCCCTGCATCCCTGTATCCCTCTGTGTCCTCGTGTCCTTGATCTCTGCATCCTTACATCCTTGTATCCCTGTATCCTTATGTCCTTGCACCCATGTCCTTGATCTCTACATCCCTGTATCCCTGCCTTCTCACACCCTTGCACGCCTGTATCTCTGTCACTGCATTCCTGTGACCTCAGTCCTTGCAATTCCTGTCCCCTAGGTTACCATGCCCTGGGAGGTGGTGCTGGAGTTGCCTGAGGAGTTGCTGGCTGGGCTGGCACCTGGATGTGACTCCTCCTGTGGCCTGCACATCCACAGCCCTGGAGAGATGGAAAAGGGCCAGTGGGCTCTGCTCCGAGTGCCACCACTGTCACCTTGGTGGCCCTGGGAGAGACACCATGTCCTGGAGCAGCAGCAGGGAGATGGCTCAGCTGGTCCAGGGGCTGTTCAGGGTCTGGTCCCTCCATGGTCACAGGGGGACATGACAAGGACAAGGATCTCCTTGGGACTCCTTGGCTGTCCACCAAGCCCCACAGCTTGTCCCCCCAGTGCCACACCACAGCACCATCTCTGCAGCTTTGGTTCTTGCTTTCCTCATTTCTCTTTGGAGAAAGTTGGATCTTGGTCCTTGTAGCATCCTTGGATCTTGGTGGGTCCTTCGTTGGCCCTGGTTCATCATCATCCCCTCCTCGTGCATCCCCGCTCCTTTCCCACTTGCCAAATACTAGAGCTGAATGGAGAAAGACAAGCTTGTCACACCCTCCTTCGTATGGAAAACTCACTTAAAACTGAAAAATCCTCACCAGAACTTGGGAGAAAAGGAATTTCACTCCCCTTCCAAATAGTCCTGATCCTCATGGGAGAAGTCTGGCAAGGCTGTGGGCCAGCCCTGCAGCTGCTTCCCAACAAACCAGTTGGGTAAACCAGGTGCTTTCTCTCACCTCAAGTCCCGGCTTGCTCGTTGGACCGGCAGGAATGAAGCTGTCCCTGCTGGGTCTGCTGAACCCTTCCCTTCCCTTCCCTCTCCCTCTCTCCTTCCACCCCATTCTTGGGAGTCCCCCAGGCCTCCACGTCCTCTCTGTGCCCAGGGCTTGTTGGGGGGTCCCCCCACCATGCTTTCTTCTGCCAGGGTGTCAACGCTCCCTTCCTGAATTCCTTGCACTGGGCTTTGCATCGTGTTGCAGAATGAGCCACCCCAAGGTGTCCCCTCCCTGCAGACCATCAGTGTGTCTTGATCTTTGCACTCCCATGACCCTGCATCCCTGTGTCCTTGATCTCTGCAACCCTATGTCCTCAATCTTTGCATTCCTGTCCCCCTGGCTTCCCATGTCCCTAAGAAGAGGTGGCTAGAGATGCCTGCCGAGCATCCAAGATGCCTGTGTGGCAGGGCTGGGACTGAGGGATAGGGGTTGTTTTTTAGGGGGTTGTTATTTCGGAGCTGGCTGTGACACCCTCCTGGATGTTCCATCCACCCTGCCATGGGTCATTGTCCAGCTTGGGAGCTCCATCCTCATCCTCCCCAGACCCAGGTCCTCCTGAAGCCCTTCCTGAAGAGGGGTGAGGACCATTCAGGTGTTGTGACCCAGGGCTGCCCAGCTCCTGCCCTCCCAGCCAGGATCACTGCCCAGGCTTTGCTGGGCTCTGCACAAGCGGTCGGACCCGCAGTGCGAGTGCGGCAAATTCCTCATTCCTCTTCCCTGAGTTGTGCTCCCTGCCTGCCATCTTTGCATGCAAACAGTAAACAGGCTGTTATTATCCTGGATGCTTTGAATAACTGTGGCTATTTTTTCTCTTCCCAGTATTCTAAAAAGGCAAAAAATTCCCTGTGGTTTCTGAGTCAACTTTTTTTTCCCCTTGGTCTCTTTTCTTTTCTTCCCACCACCTCTGTGACCTCGAAAGTCCAGGCAGATGAGCTCTGGCTGTCTCTGCTCACACCCTCTCCCTGGCTCTGCTCCTGCTGCTGCTCTCTCTGCTCCCTGTGGCTGGGAGCAGTGGAATCTGGGGCTGATCCCCGTGGTGGAGCAGCCCTGGGCTCGCAGTGGTGGGCAGGATCCAGCCTGTAGCCTCCCCTGGCTGAGGAGATGGGGATGTTCAAGGAGCTGGGAATGCTCAAGGTGGCCAGGGATGCTGCAGCAGGGAAGCACTGGGGATGCTGGAGGTGGCTGGGGATTCTTGAGGCACTGGGGATTCTCAAGGTGGGGCCAGGGATCCTGGGGGAGGCTGAGGATGCTGAAGGCACTGGAGCTGGAAATGCTTGAGATGGTGGTGGTTTTCGAGGAGCTGGGGATGCTGGAGGTTCTGGGGATGCTCAAAGAGGCTGCAGGTGCTTGAGGAGGTTGAGGATGCTCAAGGATGCTGGAGATCCTTGAGGTGCTAGGGATGCTTGAGGTGGCTGGGGACGTAAAGGTACTGGGGATGCTGGAGATGCGGGGGATGCTGGGGGTGTTGGAGGCACTGGGGGTGCTCTGGTGGGTGCAGCTCACACAGGCAGGGGTATGGATTGCTGCCTGTGCTCCTCATTTTGCATCCCCAGGGCTTGGGGAGGTGTGTGTCCAGGGATGGTGCAGGCAGCTGGGAGCTGAGGAGGGCATGAGAACAGCGGGATCATCCAGCCCTGGCAGGCAGGTGTCTGTCAGTGCTGGGAAGGCACCAGGATAAGAGGAGAGGAAAGGAAAGGAAAGGGAAGGGAAGGGAAAGGAAGGGAAGGGAAGGGAAGGGAAGGGAAGGGAAGGGAAGGGAAGGGAAGGGGAAAGGAAAGGGGAAAGGAAAGAGGAAAGGAAAGAGGAAAGGAAAGAGGAAAGGAAAGAGGAAAGGAAAGGAATTGAACATACTGCTAGAGCAGGGGGGTTTTTTGTGTGTGTTTTTGGTTTGTTTTTGTTTTTTTTTTTTACTTTTTAGCTGGGTTTTGCTGCAGCAGGAAATTTTGAGAGGTTTCTGGCAGGTCCTGGCACATGGGGCTGGATCTGGCATGGAGCAAAGGGCAAATCCCCAGGGCAATGGGCCACATCCCACCGCAGGTTGCTGCAACATGCTCTGGCCAAGTACCTGGAGGGAGCCAGGGATTAACAATCTGGATGGAGAGGAACTGTAGTCATTAGCAGCTCATTTGGAAGCAAAGGGGCTTGGAAAGGACATGAGGCTCTCTGCACTTCCTCAGCTGCACAGGGAAATAACATCCAGTCATAGGGGCTGGAGGCAGCCAGAGCCATCACTCCAGGCAGGGAAAGCCTTTACAACCCACCCAGCTTCATTCCCCAGGTCTCTCTCTTCCACCACTGAGTCACCGCACACTAACACTGCTCAGGACATTTCAAGGCAAACTTCAGTTTCAAATATTTTCCCACACAGAAGTGCCTTGGTTTCTTTTGTTATTACTGTTTAATTAAAAAAACCTGTCTTCTTCCTTCCAGGAAAAGTTGGATGTTTGGCCTTTTTGTCCACTGCAGGGGAAACTTTCTAGTGTGATTTTCCTTTCCTCTCCTCTTTGGAGCTACAACTCTCCTGAATAAACAAGAATGTGTGCTGGTTAATGGAAGAGAAGGGCCCGTTTCCCACTTTCCCACTTCATCATGCTTAGGAAAATCACAGAATTACTGAAATTTGGGGAAAACAATTGGCTTTAGGCCGAGGGAAAGTTTTAACTCCTGAGGCTTGAAATTTTATGTATTCAAGGTTTCTTTGACATTTTTCATGAGTGGAGGGAGATAATCACTTTCCTTGAATTTCCTAATTCTTCACTCGAGAAAGGTGGAGAACAAAAAATTCCAAGTTTCAGGGAGAAAAACACAAACAGTAAGAGGCAGAATGTTAAGTTTGGCCTCGATGGAAAATGATACAGGCTGGAAAATATTCCCACCCGCATTTTTACAGCCTTAAAGTGTGATCCTTTTATTTTTTTTTCCCCCTTGCATAGAGTCCAGCATGAAGTAACACTATCCAGCCTCATGATCCCAAGGCATGTCCCAGGAATTCATAAGCAATGTTGTATTTCCCAAGTAAACAGGGGTCAGGACAGAGGGTAGGTCAGGGTCACGTGTGTCCTGAGCCACTGCAGAGAAGCTCCTGCCACTTTCGAGAAGGGAGGGCAAGCTCCCACCACCCTGACTGGCTGTCCTGGAACTCCAGGCATGTCTTGGATCCACCAAAAGTTTGGGAGCGTGTTTCCAAGGCAACCAAAACATGTTATTTTTTCCAGCTGTCCAAAAAAAAAAAAAATTATTGAAATTAGAGGGAAAAAAAAAAAAAGGAAAGTGAATGGAAGCAAAGGAGGAAATTCTAAGAAAATGAAATCAGATGGAAAACTGGCAGGTGGGTCCTTCTCTCCAGCCCTCCCAGAGGGATGTTGGACGGACATGGGCAGGGAAGATGCTCATAGTTGTCTCCGAGCACACCAGGGCCCCCCAGTTCCCAGCTGAGGCTATTCCTGAGATGCTGCCCCATGCCCAGATCAGGAGTGGCTCCATCCTAGAATAGAGCCACCACGAAGATGTTATATTTTGGGTTGTGTCCCTGCAGAGTTAAATGGGTCTCCAGCACTCCAGAGGCTCCATCCCTGCAGCCCAAACTCATCTTGCTCCTGCCAAAAGCCCCAATATTTTGGTTCTTGCTCCGTTTCCATCCGTTTTTCTCCCACCTCCCTGGTTTTACGGTTGCTCAATCAGCAGCATGGCTTTCCTTCCTCATGTTCAGCTGGCTCTGAGGCTGAGCAGAGTATGGAGCCATCCTGGTTCAGGAATGCCCATGAATCAGCAGGGAGGAAGGCTCAGAATGGCTCAGCACCCCAGCGCAGGGCTCATCGGCAAGTCAGGACAACTGGATTGCAAATCCCAGGAATTTTTTTGCACTCTGCTTTCTTGTTTATGGCTGCTTGCAGGGCCTGATCCCTGCTGTCCTCCTCTTCTATGGCAGGCATTTGCTAGCAGTGCTGCCAGGAGAGCTCTGAGCCTGCAGTGATTCCTTGCCCTGCCATGGGGCTGCATCCAGGAAGCTGGGCAGACAATGCAGGAGAGTCCACTCTGCCTTTACAAGGTCCAGAAGGGAGAACCCATGGAAGAGAGGGACAGATGTGTCATGGCTGCAGCGGAGCTCAGGAGGCAGTTGGTGGCTTTGTGGGCAGAGAACAGCAGGGATGGTTCGCTCAGGACTGTGGCACCACAGACTGGCTTGGGAGGCTGGGCTTAGAGAAAGCTTGGAGGAAGCAAGACAGACACCACATCAAACCCCCTTTCCTCTTGCTTCCAGGCAGGAGAACCAGTCCCAACCTTCCCAAACCACATGCTCTTTATGCTCCACCAAGCACCATCCCCACTGCTGTAGTCCAAAGGCCACCTCCAGTCTGTGGTCCATCTCCACTCCTAGTGCCCTGGGAGGGTGGTGGCAGGTGGGAGAGCATTGAAAACAACCCTGAAGCTGGAGCATCTCCAGCTCCACAACCTGTCCTGGCTTCAGCACTGGGGATCCTTGGGGGTAGAACTAGGGATCCACGGCACAAGTACTTAAGAATGGAATTCTGAGCACACAAGCTCCTGTTGTGCTGTGGATCCCTGTTGCTGCCTCCCCACACACACAGAGCCGAGTGTCGCACAACCAAAGTACAACTGCACCTCCCTAGCTGTCACACCTTGCTCGTGGACCAGGGAACAAAATCCTGGGATGACAAAGCAGGAGCACGCCAGGGTGAGCTCTACCACCATAAAGCAGCCTGGAGAAGACAGGGTTTCAGGGTCACCTTACTGTGTAGCCTTCCAGTGCCTAACAGGGCACCAGGAGAGCTGGAGAGAGACTTTGGACAAGGGCCTGCAGGGACAGGACAAGGGACAGTGGCTTTCTGCTGACAGAGGGCAGAGGCAGATGGGATATTGGGAAGAAATTCCTCCCTGTGAGGGTGGTGAGGCCCTGACACAGACTGCCCAGAGAAGCTGTGGCAACCTGGAAGTGTCCAAGGCCAGGTTGGATGGGTCTGGAAGCAACCTGGTGTAGTGGAAGGTGTCCCTGCCCATGGCAGGGAGTGGGACTGGATGAGTTTTAAAGTCCTTTCCAACCCAAACCACTCTGGGATCCTGTGATTCCCTCCTGCAGACAAGATTTTCCTGGGTCACCCTGGATGCTCCCCTGCCTTGACTTTCAGAGCATGACTAGAAAGCGCTGGCTGGCCCCAACGTGCTGAGGCAGCCACTGCCTCTTCCTGCAGGTTCTGCAACAAACCGCTGCTGCTTTGGTTTTGTGCAACTCCTGGAGCCTTTCCAGATGCTGGGGCAGGTAGGGGAGGGTGTGGGAGCCTGCCCCTCTGAGCCGCCTGGGAATGCTGCCGGGTCAGCCCGCAGTCCCTCACAGTGGCTTTGGTGCTGAGCCCCTTTCCCGGCACAGCAGGGAAGCAGGGTCCCGCCGCACTCACCCCCTCCCCAGGAGCAGAACCAAGGTGGATTTTGTGATACTTTATTTCGTTTTATCCCATTCTTGAAGCACAGTTTCCCAGAGGCTGGGGAAAAGTCTCCTCCTGCATTCAGGCATTTTGCAAAAATTCCACAAATGCTTTCAAAACTCCCCAGCTTTCTCAGCTTCCCTGATATCTGGGGGTTTTGCCATCCTCCAAAACCTGTGGAATGAGCAGCATTTCCCGGTGTTGAAACACTGACGTAACAGGGTGGTGAATCAGTGGGGATCTTTCTGTCCAAACCGTGTTGTATCACTGTTATTGCTAAAGTTTTGCTATTTTAATCCACAAAGCCCCGTACAATTCAGCTGGAGTAAATGGCGAGTAACTCCACCATATCCAATGTCAAACCTAGGAACTGGTGAGAACTGTATTAATGCAAAACTATTCTGGTTCCTGAGCCCCTGCTCCAAACAGCCCAGATGCCATGTGGTAATCCAAGCGGTGTGTAACATTATAAAGTGTATAAATAGCCCTGGCTGGAAGGGGCAGGGGGAATTAGAGCACCCGTGTTTGCCTTGGAAAGATAAGCTGAAAGCCAGTGATGGGCCTGGGGCTTGAATTCACACTCAGTCCTGGTTCTTGCCATGTTACAGACACTAAAGCAGGTTGGCTTTGCTCAGTGCCTTCAGCCTGCGTTGCCTTTTCTGGGTCTGTGACACCCATCAAAGTGGGGTGCTGGGTCCCTAACTGCTCATCCCATTTCCCTGCTGTACTCCAAGGATGGGTTTGCCTTCCCCCAACTTAGAGCTGCCTGCTGCTCTGAATCCAACTCCTCACCCTGCATCAGCCTCATGTTCTCCCAGCTTTTCCAAGAACATGCTGACGTTGCTGCAGATTGAGGGGCAGAGGCCACGGAGCCACCAAAACAAGGGCAAGCGAGTCCCCAGATGCCATGGCCTGACATGGAGAGATCCTTGGAGGTGATGGGGGAGCACAGCAGCCCCCAGGTTTTGGCAGCCTTGCCACCGGAGGGTCAAGTCCCACTCGGATCCTGGCGTCCCCCTCCTCCAGGGTGAATGAACTCCAGTGCTGGAGTTTGGAGTGGACACTATGTCCACATTCTTCAGCTCAGGGCCGGGAATGTTAGTTCCTGTCCCGACGCCAAGGGCTTGCATTGCTCCCCAATGCTGCTCCCAAAAAATGCCGGCCCAGAAGGGTGCCGGGGAGAGGTGCCGCTCAGTCCAGGAGGATGAGGGGAGACGTGCTAAGCCCGCAGAAAAGCCCTTCCCGAGCTGGCAGAGCCGGGCAGGGTTAGCATGTGTGTGCTGGCATGTGTTTACTAAACACTGCTCCCTGCGAGAGAGAATGGCTGGAATTCAGCCCCTCTCTCCGCACCAAACCCCAAGGACACGCAGGCGGACCAAGGGAATTCGCTCCTCCAGCCTGTTGCCATGGCTGCATATTTCTGAGACACAAGCAGCAAAAAAAATAAAAGAAGAAAACCAAAACATTTCATTGGGAGGGAAGAAAAATAGGAGGGGAAAAAATGCAGAAGAGTAATGAGAAGGACGAGTGAGTCCAAGAAATGTATTAGATCATCCTTAGAAACTGGTGTCTGAGGAGTTCTCCGTAGCTCAGGCTGTTTCAATATTTATTGTGTATTATTTAAACCATGACTCCTGGCACCAGCTGGGGCTCCACAGCTCTGCATGCTGCTCAGGAACATTGGGAAAAGCTGGTCCTGGGCTCCAGGACTGCTTGAGAAGGGCTGAAGAAAATATCCCTGTTGGCTGCAGCCTGCTCCAGATGAGCTGCTAGCAGGATGGCAGCAGGGCTGTATCCTGCGAGCAGGACCCAGTGTGGAGCTGGCAAACAGCAGTGTGAGACATAAACTTGTAGTTTATAGGATCAAATGCTTCGAGGGGCTGAGCGAGGACAGGCCAGGGCTGGCTCCAGCGTGAGAACGGAGCGCCCTGAACAAGGGTGATATGCGTCCCTGCAAGCAGGGATCCTGCATCCTCTGATTTTGGAGGGATTTGTTGATATTGGTGTGCTGGGTGTTTAAAGTCACTCCGTGGGCAGTTCTTTATAAGCAGGTTTCAGCACGCATATTGTGAGGCAGTTTGTGTGCTTTGTGTCTGTGACACCCTGGAAAAGCATCCCTTCCTTGTTCAGAGGCAGGACACGGCATCGGGAGCCTGGAGCTCCCACTCTGGCCTGGGTAATGCAAACCTGGCTCATGTATCACTGTGGTAGCAGCTGGGGTTCTCAAGGCAGCCACAGGCATCCAAATCCCAGCCGGATTAAACCCCAGCAATGATCCAGCACCTCTGCTTCTCATATCTCCTGGGAGGAATCTGGGTCTGCAGCAATGTTCGCTCTCTTGTGGGATTCCCAGTGTTAACTACAAGATGCGGAATGATGGCGCCACGGTCTCTGCTCCATGCTAGGAGTGCCAGGGCTAGCTGACCACATGTAAGAGCTGCTCTGAGGCTGGGTGCCCATGGGAGCAATTTCCTGAGGGATAAAATCAGAGAATCAGAGTTACAGGACGATTTGGGTTGGAAGGGACCTGAAAGACCATCTCATTCCAACCCGCTGCCATGGACAGGGACACCTCTCACTAGCCCAGGTTGCTCCAAGCCCCGTCCAACCTGGCCTTGGACACTTCCAGGGATGGGGCAGACCAGTTTGCAGTGGCTCTTGTAGCTGTCACCGCTTCAGGTCTTCCAAGATCATAGAAATAAAATCCACTTCAACACAATTCATGGATGAACATCCACCAGGTCCTATTCCAAGGAACAGGTCTCTCCCAGCAGCTGTTTAGGGAACCTGGTTGCACTGCATGATTTGACAGGAACACACAAGCTTTTTTTTTGCCAGATCACATAACTTCTGAAGCCTGTTTCTCATCAGCCTCACTGACAGCCATGGGAAGTGAGCACCTAGAGCACCTTCACACAACTGGACCAGTAACTTCCTCCTCTCATTTTAACCTTCTGTGAAAAAAGGATTAAGGCTCGTTGATGAACATCACCAGTACGTAACAGGGCCACAGTGTTGTTTTTGCAGCCAAACTGGCTCAATCTGATGGATACCAAGAGCATCAAGCACTTGTACACAATTGCACGGACGTGGTGTTTCTGTGGTAAACTTCTACATATTGCAAAAAGAATTTTTAAGAAGCAAAGTGCACAGGAGTTTGTTCACAACGGACTCGAAAGCTGTACTGTTATTATGTCGTGAAGTGAGAAGCGAGAGTAAAATACAAACTTCCCAGTGAACACAAAGAAAACCTTAAGCTACAAACATCTGCTTATAAACTGCTTAGAATCAAGCTTTTTATTCCCTCCTGCCCCCCTTCCAATGCCATCTCTTTTTGTCTTGCTGATTTAATTTCTTGAACATTTGTGCACACTTACAAGTTTGACGGCGTTACTTGCTTAAACCAATAACAAACTCTGGGTAGCTGCATAAGGAAGGAGACAGACCATAATGAATTTTATGGGGTGTGTATATGCACATATATATATACACCAACATTACAGGCTACTGTAATTCTGCAGAAGGGTCCTGCAGGCAGTCAGTCAGTCCTGCTCTGTGGGAACAGCTCAGCCCCAGTGGCTGCCAGTGCCAGGTCGCTCCCAGCACCTCCCCATGACCATCTGCAGCCTGAGACGCTGCCTCCGTGCCAGCAACACAAAGGGTACGAGGCAGGGGAAGCCAGGGAGACAAATCAACCAGCCAGGCAGTGCCCAAGCTTCCCTGCCAGCAGCGTTACAGGCCAGTGTGGCCATCCAAGCCCACGAGGATACCCACGAATCTTCTGGTACCAGCGCAGCGGCTGGAGCTGGACGGCGCTTACCGAGCTGTGCAATTCCACTTTACCACCCCTTGCTTCGCTTCTCCTGAACAGCAGCTCTGCTGCCTGTGCAGCACTTGACCTGCTAAACCTGTTCCACGATACTCAAGAGACACCACGGCCAAAGAGCATCCCAGACTAGAACTGTATTTCTTGGAGATGGCAGAGTGATGCCCCCTGCACCTCCAGCTCTCCCTTCAGGCACAGCCTATCATGCCAAAATCTTTTGCTGCACTCCCTTTCTGCCCAGGAGGGCTGGAAAGGAGACAGAACAGCAGCACAGCTGCAGCAGATGAGTGGTCACTCCTCCTGCGTTGGCTGCCACCTCACAGCAGGCCAAGGAGTCCCAGGGCTGCGCTGTCCCCCAGACCCGACGGTCTGGGTCAAACACACTCATCTGGCAAGTGACTTCTAACCCCTGAACGGAACTGTTGATCCATACTAAACAAGCTGTGTATCATTTCCACCCAACCCTGATGGGTTTGAGATACAGTTTGAGACTCTCTCAAGAGAACACGCTCGAGCTGTCAAATCGAGACCTTGAACAGACTCGCTGCAAATACACTGTTCAACTCAATCCTTAATTAGGTTTCATTTTTTAATGTAAGGCTTCAACAATTAGCTCAGGAGAAACTGTAAAAGCAGATGCCAGGCCACCAAAGAGTTCTCCCACACACACCTCTCTACTGGCTACACGTTTCCACACAGCTCCTGCAGCCCATCAGCCACCTCCAGCCAGCACGGACATGACCTGCCATGCAACTGCACACAGAGGGAACTACGGACAGGAGAGAGAACTGACACCTGCTTGGAGCCAGAAAATAATCGTCTCTCCTTAGTGTCTGATCTACAAATGAGGGCTTTATTGTTTTCATAATTTATACTGTTTACACACACAGTGAGTTTCATAAAACTCACCACTAACAACTCATCTCCATAATTAACTGAAGTAGGTGGAAACCAGAGTAAGGATTAAAGAGGGGTTTCATCAGCCTAACTGGTTCACTCAAAGGTGTCTTCAGTGAGCCATGTCCCTTCCACGTGCTGCCACTGCCCTTGTCTGCAATCCTGCTGCCCTGGGGAGCAGGGAGCATTTGGCATTTTGACACTTCCAGTTTGTTCTCTGTATTTGTCTGCACACAAGCAGGACAGACACCCATGGGAATTAGCAAAGGTTTGAGTTTTAACTCCAAATCTGAGCTTTAAATAGTAATTTTTAAAACTCTCCCTTGATGTTTCGACTTAGTAAAACATAAAACTTCTTAGATAACATGTACAACCACTAGGAACAACAGCTTAAAAAAAAATAAAAATAAATCATGATTTAGGACTAAACCCTCTAGGTTATCTAATCACACAATTTAATACCTTGCCTGTGCATTTCCTGCTCTAACAGGAGCCTGCCAGCAGTCCAAAAGCAACTCCAACCACGTCAGTCAGTGAATTGTTGCCCTGGTTCCACATGTTCTGTGGCCAGCACTACAGCAGGACAAGCCTTCCATGGGGAGACTTAACAAAAAGTCTGGAAACATTCACTTGATTCCCTTCAAAACACAAAGCATGAGTTCAGCTCAGTATTGAGTTCTGTAGCTGGCTTGTCCTCTGCCTTTTTCCCCCAGATGTTCATCCACGTACTCCATGGACGCAACCCCCGCGGCTTCCAAACCCACAGACAGCTCCCAAACGTGCTGCTCTGCTTTCACCACGCTCACACCACCCCAGCAGCCACTTCCAGAACAGCTCCACGGCCTTGCCTTGAATTCTGTAAGAGCCACACTCCTACAGACAGGCAGATGCTCATATTCCCTCTTCCTGAAGCATCTGTCTGGGAAATGCTGATTTTAATGGTGTTATTTACAACTACCGATGTTATAATCCATACAAGCACCAGTTTATAGGTTTCCTTTCTGCAGTAATGTTTATCTGACAATAATTTTGTGGACCACAGGTTTACAGAGCAGGGAAACCTGGTCACCAGTTTCCACTGAGGTCCCATTAAGCAGCAGGCAGTGGTACCACTGCTCACCCATCCTCACTTCTTCAACTCAGCCACCTGAAAATTCAGGTTTCGTCTCCCTCCTTTACCTTTATGTCTTATTTTATTAATGTTACTAAAACTACAGTCATCTTGTATGTATTTATCTGAAATCCCTTTCCATTGAGTTTCCATGAAAGTGTCTCTATAACCCTACTACTGTCTTAAAACTTTTTACACCAGTCACACTCAGCCTGCAAAGGCAAACTGGAAAACTTAAACTGAACCACCTCAGTTCCCATTCAGTTCCAAAGAGAACCCTGCTTCTGTTCTTGCAAAACAGAAACCAATACTGGACAGTCCTGGATACCTAAGGCTCTCCAGGTGAATTAAAAATTAATGAAAACCCGGATTTTGGAAGAACAGTAAGAACTGTAGAGCAGGTTTTGTTCACCTTGAATAAATATCCTGAATAGAGGTACGGGAAGCACACAGAAATCGTGGAAGAATAAGAAATTGTAAGAAATCACGCACTTAGCAAATGGCTTCTCTTTCCTGCACACATTCCAGGAAAAACAAGGCTGTCTTTGTTAAAATGAGCCAATTGCCTCGCTGTCACAGCCAGCCCAAGCAGGGATGTGATACCTGGAGCTTTTTGACTCTTCCTAACCAAAGCCCTGTCCAAAAACCCAACCAACCCAGCAGGAACTGGCACAAACTACCAAACCCTTTTTGTCCCACACAGCTCGCTCCTGTTGTTTCCCCAGAAGGCACTGAGCACCTCGAGATCACAGGAGGGCCGTTCTCACAGGATCAAGGCCAGTGGACACTTCTGTATTTCCTGGCAGAATACACCTGCCCCTCACACTCACTTCAGCACCTGCTGTACTGCGTTTAAACCACATGTGGGTCCACAGGCAGCTGGGTTTGCATTTTGACACATTTACTACAATGCTGGCAGGTTTGATGCATGCTTTCCAGAGGCGTATTTTTAAAAACAGAGGAATAACACCTTGTTCTTACTTAAAAGTTTCTAAAATATTTGGGTAGACAGAGATCCAATTCCCGGCTTTAAACTGCCTGATAGACCTTGACAACAGGGTTGGCTTTTATGCATCATCTTGTAATGCAATAAATTTCACTTGAAACATCTTCACCTGTGCACCAAGACATGTCACTGTGATACAGAAAATCTGACATGGAAATAAAAATAAATTAATAAATTAGCTGCTCGGAGAACAACTGTCTGAAAAACACACTTCCTATGAGAGACTCAAGGAGACAATCTTATTTTGTTTATTGAAAGGTAATTTAAGTGAGGAATAATTATGAAGTACAACTAATCAGGCAGCAAGTAATTCAAGACTAGAGACAAAGGTATGAGAGCTGATAGCCACAGTCCTCCAATTTCAAACTGGAAATACAGTTAATGAAAGCTGAGATTCCAACCTGAAGTTAATATTCTACCTAGAACGATGGCACAGGAAGTTTTGAAGATGTAACCTGAGCACCCGGTAACAGAAAACAAACAGAAGAGCCCGACATTGCTCAGTTTTTAATGCCTGTGTTTCTGCACGCCTGCTTTTTTGAAGATCAGCTTCTTACAGAAAACTCTCTCCCTTTTTCAAGCTCACTTTGTTTGCCAACCTTCCTTCCCATCACTTAGCCTCGTAATTCCCCCCTTTCACTTAGGCACTCTCTGCCGACGGTATTCATGAAAATCCTCTGAATTCTTATCCTCCTCCTCCTCCCTTTCAAGCCCTCCCCACACAGATGTTTTTTTCTTAACACACGAACACGTGAATCTACACGCTGATTTGGCCACTTCCCATCGGGGAACATCACCAACATCCCGAACAGATTTGGGAAAACACCTTTGGAATTCCCAACCACAGCTCCACCAGCAGCGCTCCCCATTCGGGCTCCCGGGCCAGCAGACTGGTGCCCACACCTGGAGCACGACCTGACACTCAGAAAGCTGCCAGTACCAACTCCACACACTGAATGGGTGTGCTTCCAGCCTGCCAGCACAGGTTCTGCCCCTGGGAAAGGAAACCAGTGTTCTCAATAAAACCCAGTCTCTCCTCTGCAGGATACAGCTCTCTGCATATATCTGCTAAAAACATCTCAGTATTTCTCCACCCCCTCCCCATGTTTCTCCTTTTTGTCAAGCTCTCCAGCAGTTGTTCTGGGATCTAATTAAGGTCCCTTATCACCATGGCAAGAGGGGGGCAAGGTCTAACAAAACAGCATTAATGAACTGATTGTTTTCATTGGGCACACACAGAGTTCTAATCCCCAAGACTGGAACATATCTGCAATTGGAAAAAAAAATTAAATCTAAAGGAGTCTGTGTTGTTTACATTTTTACAAGACTTTAACAAGAAGCCCTGTAAAACTGGCATAATCCAACAGCACCTCAGAACTTATTTTTAATGGGAGATTTATCCCTATTAGAACAGGCAGCTTCATTTTGTTTCCTCTTCTGAGCACATGTAGAAGTCTCGCACCTACCACGTGACTCTCCTTCAAAGAGATGAGCTTCCCGTAAACTTCATTACTTAGATGCCATTTTATAGGTAATTCAGAACCTCTTCCCACCTTTCTGGGTTATTAAATCTATTAACATCCCAGGATACTGTTATGTAAGTACTGCTCATCTCCATTATGCAGCAGAATTAGACGAGAGCGTTTAGAACCAAGTTTGCCTTGTTTCATCTCATTCTCGGTCTGAGCTCAGACACCAGAAGCAAGACAACCTTCAGGGGATGCAGCTTTGATACTGAACGGAAAGACAAGCAAAGGAGGATGGAAGAAGTCCAGGAGGGGAAAGTAACACAGGCTGGTGAGGTGAGAGTTGTAAGGGAGATGGTGCAGTTCTCTTGCCCTGCAAGAGTAAATCCTTCTCTGCCTTCATCTTCGATCCAACTTCCAGTCACATCCAAAGATTTTGATACCACCTACAGTCAGCCTAGATGACCCCTTTGGAAGGATTCCCTCCAAGAAATGCTTAGTTTAAATGCTACAGAAAGTGTTCCTCTTAACTCTATGCCTCCCCCACTCTTGCTTTAGGTTCGACTGGCTCCCCAGATGCTTTTTGAAGAAACTGCTAAAAGAAGTTAATATTTCGACAAGAAATCGCTCCTGGCCACAAGTGATCTGCAGAAAGATCTCTTCACCTCTTATTAGAATAGGAATCTTGAAAACAGTACCATGAAGGTTTTAATTAAGTGTGCTAGCTCCTCCATGTCCTTTAAAGGGGAAGAAGTTTTACATCCCAAACTCTGAAGGTTGCCTTATGTTTTTAGCACTTTAGAGTATGCAGTTTGAGACATGTGGGGTCTGTTTCCCTCGAGGATCTAACAGCTGGCTGGTCCAAAAGGCTTCGTCTGCACTTGCATTGGAACTGCTTGTCCTCAGAGAACATGCCAGCAGTCACCACCCTGTCTCAGTGCTGGAGACAAGCAAGTATTTCTCTCTCAAGATGTCACCTCACATCTTCAGGTCCATCCCTCCATGCTCCTGGTTCGCCTGTCTGCTTCCCAGCTTCCTCTAGAGACACAGATCACACTGTAAGAGCTGCAAGGATCCCTCCTGGTCTAAAAACCTTCCTTAAATAGCAGCCACGGCGTATCATTGCAAATATGTGTCAATGCCTGCGCGACCCACGGGCGCTGCTCCGCCAGGAAAGCACAACCAGGAGGCTCCAGCGGCACAAGGCTGTGTAATGACACATGCATACTGAAAATCTGAGCCTCAAATGCAGGATAAAATACCAGCTTTTACAAAGCAGGATGCATACTGGAAGAGTCTAGGGATACAGCACAAAAGCAACAGGAATAATGGGGGGAAACTCCAACAGAAGAGGAAATATTTTTGCTAAAATAAATAGAAAAGCGTTTTTAAAGCAATACTTGTAATAATGCTCAGCACTGAGAGGCTTCTTCAACACAGCTTTCATACCTTAACTAATTTTCACGACATTCCTGGCAAGCAAACAGATCCATATTAACAATCCCATCAAACAAGGGGGCGAGCAGGACAGACAAACGGTGCCACTGTTGTATGGCCAAGAGAGAAGCCAAAGTCAGTGACGGGGCCAGAGCTCAGTGAAACCTCCTGTGCATTTTAAATGCAAACCTACTTCCCTTGTCAACTGTTCTACTGCCGTCACACATTTTGGAAAATAAAAGCCCATGCCACAGAGGGGGACAGGGACTTCAGCTCACTGCTTCAGATCCCATCTGCCTGTTAAATACCCGCTCCCCACCTTGGTCACCTGCTCTTCAAGACAATAAAGTATCTTCTAATGGGAGCTGTTCTGCTCAGAAGAGCATCAAACAATGCAAATAAAGCTCATCATATGTTGTTTGTTTCCCCATCCTCTCTGCAGGAGAGAAGCATGTGCATGTTGTGATGTTTTTTAATAAACCCATGTTTGCAGGCAGTGTGGCACAACAAGAACGTAGGATACAACTGGTAAGAACACAAATACCAGCACACACGCGTTTATGTTGATGGCAAAGGCAAAGCAACACCCTCACATCCAAACCTGCCTTGATTCTTGATTTTGTCACTGTCCTTTGCTCTCGTTCATGGTCCCCCTGGCCTGAGCAAGCTCTTGTTACGTGACGGGTTTTTGACAGAGTGGATTAAGACAGGAAGTTGTGCCGTGCCGAGGAAGCGACACTGCCACGGGCAGTCTTATCTGGGAGTCTTGTCAGGCCTTTCAGCTATCATATGTCTTCCCTGAAGACAAAAACATTGAACTTCATTCAAAATTAAGCAGGAGGCTGACAAAATAAAGAACAACTCGGCTGGGTTGCAGTGGGTACAGCACAGTGGGTACAACCCATCTTTCTCTTCCCAGTCCTGCCTAAATGGCGAGGACTTCGTAGAATCATTTAGGTTGGAAAAGACCTCCAAGTTCAAGTCCAACCATTAACCCAGTGCTGCCAAGAACACCACTAAAACCCACGTCCCTAAATGCCACATTTGGGAGGTTGACTCTAATAATGTTTCTTGTAGGAGAGTGCTCAAACTCATTTTATTTCAGGCACAATTGTAAGACCTTATTAAAAAATATAATTAGTGGTTAACTTAACAAAATAAAAATGGCCATGAAATTCAGAATCAGGGTATTCATCAGCAAGTCAGTGATTTTTTGGCTCAAGCTCTCCCCGAATGTAAATTCACTTGCATTGACAAATGCCATAGAATTACAGCTCTGGCCTATTGGCTAAATAAAGTCAATGTGATTCCAAATGATTCAGAGGGCCAAGAGTTGGACTTGATGGGTCCCTTCCAACTCAGGATATTCTATGGTTCAATAAAATTCCAGGACTCCTGTGTTTCCAGAGACTCTCTACCCTGCACATGCATTCAGAAACTAAGTACAATATATAGAGGTAGTAAACAGATTTGTAATGGGTGTCACTTATCCCTGTCAACTGCGCTGACGAATAACACTGTTAACATGGATCAGGTCGCCCACCAACTACAAATCACAGTCTCCCCGTGTCCAAAAGCCACGTGCTTCTCCAATCATTGCTCAAAACTAATTGTCAGATGTCATTTTCAGTCAGCAGCTTCTTCATCCTTCTTCCTCCTCAATATATCCCTTTAGCATGTGTTTCTCCACAGCACCTGACTTGCTCAGCCATCTCCCTCCCTCCCTCCCTTACACACCCAGGCATCGTGTCTCAGACCTAATCTCTCCTCACAGCTTTGCAGCAGAACTCTTCCAGGCAGCTGACATTTAAATAAGCTCTGTATTGACTTTCCTCTGCTGTACCTCAAGTCCTCCTTGTTTTCCTTATGTTCATATTCCAACTCCGCTGCCGTGCGGCTCCTTCCGAAGGTAACGGCGGCGCAGCTGGACTGATAATCAATAAATACCATCACCCTGCGACCCCTCAGGCAGAGCCCACGAGGAGACTCCCCTCTCTTCCCATGCATGTTCACTGTTTGGGATAAACTTTAAAAAGCAGGAGACGGTTTCTCCCAAATCTGCAGTACGTTTCAGACAACACGAAGCCCGTGAACTTTCCTTTAACTCGCATTAAACCGATACAACTTTTAATTAAAAAAGTAATTTTGAAAAATTGCTTGTGCGGTGCGGAAGGTGATGTTCACACAGCATCACTGATCCCTGGAGTTCCGCAGCCTTGAGTTTAATAAACCGAATTTTCAAATGTAAACACAGCTTGCATCAGCACGAACCTTCTATTTTAGCCGAATATTTTCCATCCGTTCCTCGTTCAGCCAGAGGAGGAGGCTTTCAGAGCTCCACACGCTGAACACTGCACGGGTGTCCCTGGGCTGCAAAGGGACAAAATTCCCAGATCCTGGAGCTCTGTCCAGCAGGCAGCTGAGGAAGCCCTGCCTCTGACGGAGGGAGGGAGGTGAGACCCCCCATCTCCCACCCAGGGGGTCACATCGACACCCAGCACCACCAGGGCTGCAGGACAAGGGGCTCCAAGGCCCAGCAGTGGGAGCTGAGGAACAAGGACACAGCCCACCCGCCTCCTGGTGAAGGAAATGCCATAAAATTTACACCGGAGCCTCTGCAACCCAGCGCTCACACAGCAAGCCCTGCCTCCTACAACCGTAATTTAGCATTTATTTTGTGTAATTCCTTATTTCCTGTAGCAGGTAATACAGCAGGGGGTGGGGGGCAAAGGGCAGAACAAAAGCAAAATGAAAATCAAACCAAAATATCTTGCCTAGGCAGAAACAAGTAAAAAAAAAAAACACTCTCAGGCGTCCTTCTGCTTGTTTTTATAACTGTTTACCTGGTCTTTCTGCAAGTTCTTTTAAATGAATAATTTGAATTATCTTTAATCCAAGACTTCAAAAAGACGCTCCATGACAGTAGGTGCCATTTCCCCCTTTTCTCTCCTCTTTCCCCCCCTTATCTATTTATCCCAGTTATCCTGTTGCCCAGCACATGGGCACAAGTGAGTGCTGGGAAGTGAGGATTCTTGGCTTCTTTCACAACTGCATTTCTAGCAGGTCATTAACTGCCCCCTGAGCTGGTCTGCTCCTCCCTGCAGCAGGAGGGGTGGGTTGTGCAGCTCCATCCATGGTTATAAAACAAATACTCTGCGAATCGAGGCACGCTGTGCTCATCTGAAACACCAGGCATTCTGTTACTATATAAAAATAAATATAACATCCACCATTTTCACTCTACTTACATTTCTGCTATTTTAAAACTTCTAGTGTTGTCAGAAGTACCAAAAGGAGACCACTTCGTGTTCTCATGCCCATTCCACCACGAAATGAGAGGCCTGAATGCAATTTTTTTTCCTTCTGCTGAAACCCAGAGTATTTCTAAGTGTATCTCCTCACTCAAACCTTCACAAGAAAGCGGCTTTAAAGGTGTTGTTTGCAGCTGCAGTGACATAAACACTTAAACATTCAGCACCACCCATGCTGAGGGAGGTATTTCCTCTTCACATCCTTTAACTCTAAGCACCATCACTGATTATCCTGCAAAACTTAATTGTGGACAATGTTTTATTAAATATACATTTGGATTTGGTCTCAGTTCCACAAATATTTAAGCATGTGCCTAAACATTAAGTACTCCACCAAGTTCAGATTTTAGGGGCTGTCTGGTAACACATTCAACAAACTCCAGAAGATAAAACACATTCATTCTTTATCTGAAGAGCTCCACTCCACAGATCAGCCCTTCAGAGATGTGCCAGCTCCGACTCTAACAAGCTCTTCACACTTTTTTAGGACTAACAGGCTTCACATATTCATCTCCAAAGGGTATAAATTCCCTTCCTCTCTTTCCCTTTTAAATATGTCAGGCAACATTACAAAAAATAACATCTGTGCCACAGTTATGCAATAAGCAGCACGAGAACCATGAAACTGCACTTAATAAAGAGTTGGGCTGAATTAAAAAACAAAACAAAACAAACAACAACAACAACAACAAAAACAACAGGAAAAGAAAGTTTGAGTTCGCTTTTAAACCTTGAGATGGGGGAGGTTTTCAGCACTACCCCTCTTCCTCTTCCTTGCTTATTCCAAACTCCCTGTTCTGCTGTGCTGCTTCGTGGGCTGTTGTTGATGGGAGGCCTGAATACACAGGCCATGAACAGCACCCACGGATCGAATCCGGGTGGAAGGGGCTTAAGCATCCAGCAAGAAGATGGAGAATCCCGAAAGTGGTTTTGGTACGTGTGTACATTCTGTCAGAGTATACCAACAGCACGATATATTCTTTTCTTGCAACACTTAGCAAGCCTTCTCTTCTCATAAATATAGGTCAACAGAGCTAAACTCCGTTTTTGCCTCAACTCCCACTTTAAATGCATAAAAAATTAGATTTTTAGGGAGCAGAATGAAAGAAATGGTGTATTTCATGCTATTATATACCCAGCCAAGGATCCCAAAGGGTTTGTTTGGGCTTTAAAAACAAAACAAAAACCCTTGGCATTTGTCAGACTAAAACCATTTTTCCTTGGTCTTTGCAAAACCATCCTTTCCAGATTTGAATAAACAACATCAAACAAATTATTTTGACTTCCGTTACCTTGCAATGCACAGAAGTTGTTCAAGGAGAGACAAAGCAATGTGTAAAAGCACTTGGGGACTCCAAGGAGCATCCTGCATAGCCACCATCAGATCTGGAAATACTCATTCCAACCTCTCCACTACCCTCTTGTCATTTAAGCAGCCTTATACTGTCCAAGAAAGAAATTACTGAAACAGCACAGAGATCAAGTTTAGGAGCCACCACCACAAGGTATGGCTATACCCATAAATACATGTGAGGGGACTGAAGCTATTAGCAAAATAACAAAAACACTGACTGAACACTGAGCTACACATCAAGTTTTCAACCTGACTCTTCATTTATTACCACTTGAAAACACAGGTGTAATTTAATACAGCCCCTTCAGCAAATGCCCAGGCCTAACTAAATAATAGAATATAATATATAATAATACCCTTAAGTATAATTATGTAATATAAATACAATGTATTTTTAGATATATTGTGCAAATATAGTAATACCCTTAAACTCTCTCTCGTTTTAACATCAGCCCTCAGAATGCGGGGCAAGAACTCACAGATGACATTGTCAGCTGCAGATTTTAGGTGTTTTATGTTTATTACAGGTTGTATGGGAAAAATAAGCCTCATGCTTCCACATGAGGTTCAAGGCCCTACACATCAAGCATTTCTGATACAATATTTGGACTCCACCGTGCACAAACTTACTGATCACAACCCAGATGAAGGCCTTTCCACGCTACACCTGGCAAACAGCTTCAAAGCACAATTTAGGCAGCATTTTCCTCTTCTCCCCATCCTTGAAGCTGAAATGTCACAGGTACCATGTGCTCCAGCACCCCCACCCACCCCTTCCCACGAGCCACCTTCCTCCATCCCCACTCCTGGCTCTGTGCTGGGGTCGAGAGGGTCGAGGTTGTTTCGTCCTTCAGCCGCTCATTTTGCAGAACGTCCCCTCCAGACCACCTGCGGCAGTTAAAATGTTAATCCAAGATGCTTCTGAATTCATCCTGGACTAAACTTCAGCAAGCCTTAAACCTGTCCTGGTGCTTGTGGTGAGGAATCCAGCACGCACACGGGCAGACTGTGCGTGCACAAGCAAATGGCATGAACAAGAGAGGACGGGAGGGTGTAGTTTATAGGGGGGAAAAAAGCAGAGGGGGACTGGGATACCAGGGTTTGCTTCACACATGAATTGGAATCAGTAATTCCACACACCAGCAACCAGAACCAGTAATTCCATACAGCAACAACCACATAACAGCCGATGCATCACTCAACAGCTGACTCTACCTCCAGCTCTGCAGCACAGCCAATACCCATCCTTCCTGCAGAGCCAGAAATGCTACAGAAGGGTGAAATCACCACTAAACCCTGTTGATCATTAAGCACCAGACCTTAAACAGCTGTCTGCAGGAGAAGGGGCAGCTGCAAGTAGCACTTTTAGCTTCGCTCTGTACACAGACATAAACTACCACCTGAAGGTAAACCCCGACGCACGACTTCACATTGCCCAGTACGGCGATAAATTCTGACACTGAGCCATCAACCCAATCAAAAATTCACCCTTCCAAACCAGAGACTCCTTGGAAATACACCGGACTGCCTGGCCTCCCATTCCCCTTCCGAAAGGCTGCCATTTGTACCTGCTGCCGGGGAAGGCACCATTCAAACGCAGAAAGTGGCGGGCCAGGAAGGAGCACAAATTAACGCAAGAAACAGGCAAAATAAACAAAACTCTTTTTCCTGCAGTACAGACTCTCCATCAAATGATAAGCTAACCAGACAAATAAGACAATTAAGTAAGTGAAGGTTACTGGGTTAGGACAAATTATTTGTTCTGCAGGAGGTTTTCGCTGACGGGTTTCTCCGTGTTTGCCACGCCTGGCTGGGTTAACACCACGTGGCTCCTCTGCTTCCCATAAACTCGTAGGCACCGTGGGCTAGTAATGGCCCTAAATCCCACTATTATACATTAGCCATGCTGCTTGTACCATAATCTGCTGAATTTCTGCCCAAATTGGCACCAAATGCTCGATGTACTTCAGAATTAATCTCACACACACAAAGAATCCAAGACAAGTGACTGCATGGACAGGTGATTTTGATATAGTGGATTTTCTCACAGACAGACATAAACAAACCATGGGAAATTATTGTGTGTTGCTCCCTCAGAGCCAGCAGTGTCAGGAAGGCAGGAGTTTGCTTGTTTGCTTCAATACGAGCTGAAAAATTGTGGTCAGCAGCACTTTCCCTTCTGATCTTCCCAAAAACCCCACCCACCTTTCCACACTAAAGGCACGGCTATCGATGAAGTAAACCTGTCCATGCTATGTAAGCAGAAGCACTAAAAAAAAGAAAAACACCACATCACAACTTTCTGTAGCTAAAACCATCAAACCGTCCCACCCCACAACAGTTTTCTTCACTCAAATGAGAACAGTGACCACCCTGGAGAAGGCAGTTTTCATTTTTACTCTTGAGGTTCAGAGAGGGCCAAGGATACCATTCTGTGAAGCAATATGAAGTAAGACCAACTATCCACCTGTTTTACCACTAAAATACCAGCATAACCCTTAAATTCATATTCAGAGTATATGAAAACACGACCTTGCAGGCTACCAGAAAAAATGCTGCTGGCTGGCCAAAGAGACACCAGATTCACCTTGTACTGGTTAAATTCCCACCCACACCCCTCGTTTCCATGAAGCAGTTAAGTATTGCTCTGAAGTTATTCAACAACTGTGAAGGTCAGGCATTGTCCTAACTGGCCACTGCCAAACAAACTCACCTTTCATGTCAGCCTGTGCTTCAGCCACAGCATAAAACCCCAGCCAGAGGGCAAAAAACACAGCAAATTAGTAGCAAAGGGTACACACCTGGTCTATAGAGCACAGCTGGTGCTTGCAGAGGGTCTGACTGACCCAGCAAGAGACCTGAAAATTGAGGCCAAGGCAGTGGATGGGAAAGAACTAATTTTTTTTTTCTTTATGTATAAAACTCATAGTTTCAGCTAAAACACGAAAAATTAAAAAAAGAGCTTCACTGGCACTTCTGAAGAATAAAAAAAAGGATTTGGAAGCTTTAGATTTGAAGCTTCACAAGCTTCTTATGAAAAATGCAAGCTTTGAAAAACTTCTGAAGAATTAATATTCTTACTTTGGGCTCTTCTACTGCCAACGGACTACGGATGCTGTAACTAATAAAAAATAATTAATGCCAATAAACAGCCCTTCATAAGGCTCCAGCTTCTCTCCTTCATCAAAGACTCAAGTCATTCACTGGGACATTATACAGGAAACAAAATTCATCCACAGAGCTTGTCTTTTCCACGTTTGGTTCTTCTGTGCTGTAACTCACAGTCAAAAACCTTCCGAGTGTGAGGAAAGGAATTAGATTTTTTTTTTAATAAGGACACAGCTCCAAAAGCAACTCCAGAGCACGGCAGAGACCTTACCCAGCATGGAACTGCGAGCTGGGAGTTTGTGTGCCAGCCCTCCAAAGAGCTCAGGTGTCAGGTGAGAACATGAGAAGTGCTCCTGAAAAGAACCAGGTGGTTTCTCAGGAGTGCTCAGGTGGCTCCACCAGCCCTGGCTTTCCTGAAAGTCTGGCCATGTCCTGCAAGATTCACAAGAGCTGATTTTTCTGATACTCTCCAACTGACCATCCAAATGCCCTCAAAAACGCAGCAGTCTCAGCGCATCGGACACCTCCTCAGCAGATTCAACACGGCGGGAGAAGGACAGTGACAATGCTCGGGTTTCAGCAGGTGAGAAGCTCCTTACCCCAGGAGAGAGGGGAGGTAAAAAATTCCTCTGCTGTTTTGCTTTATTTTAGAAATCCTGACACTTCTCTCTCAAAGGGACTCGGTGGAGAAGGGTGTAGGAGCTCCAGACACCAGCAGAGACCACCACAAAGCAGGAAGGACGACGTTCACCACACGAATGCGCACCCCGCGCACCAGGAGCCCTCCTGTGTACCAACCCCACATAAGCAAGGTGAGAAAGCTGGTAAGTTGGCAAAAAAACCTCACTGGTGTCTAGGCCAAGCCTGCAACCCCTGCTACTCCTGCCACCTTCAATGACATGCTGCAGACTGGCATTGCAACACCAGGCAAGGTGACATCCAGGAGTCAAAGCTCTCTCCAGACAGAGGCACTCGTGGTCTCAAGCCTAAGGAAAACAGAGACAGTGATCCCAGCAATGACAATGACAATTCAGAAGGGTGTTAAAACTGATTTCCTAAATTAATGAGCTGGGCTCCAAGCAGAAGCAGTGCCAGCCCTGTTGGTCCAGAGGACTGTGCTCCTACCCTCCCACAGGGCAAGAGCAGTAAATCTGGGTAAGAAGACTGATCAGAAACTTCTAGTGACACATCCACCCATATTCTGAAGACACAGAAAAAAACAAACCAAAAAAAAAGATCAGTGAAAGGCAACAATTAGCCAGCAGAATTTTCTATCATAGGAGACTATTGAGACAAGAGCTTGGACAAATTAAGCAAACGGGGCATCTCGTAATAAAAAGTGTTCTCAGAGCTTTGCAAAGGCCAAACAACACTGCAAATATGAGCTCAGACCGCTGGGCACAAATCACCTTCTGAATACTAAGGGGTCAGAAGAAAACTCTGCCCAGGGACAGCGTCCCCCATCGCTGCCCACCCCCAAACCCCCCCGCAGCCAGACCCCTCCTGTGACCGGAGGGCACTGGGCCACAGCCCTGGATCATTCCCAGAGCTGACGTAGCGGTGCAGGCTCAGAGTCACCTCGTACGTGTCACTGTTTGGAGCCTGCATAATCACCCAGCTCAGCCCATGCAGCAGCAACATGAGGAACACCTTCTGTACAGAAGAAATGCTCGAGATTTAAAGTTTTAACACAAGCTAACAAACGCCAGGGATGAAAGAAATCCTGGGATGAAAGATCTCCATGACACCTGCTTTGAATAAAAAGACATTGCTACAAAAATATCACAGACCTGCTGGTCTAGAGCCTTTGCTACATGTCATTCCCCAGACATCAATTTGCAATAGAGGCACACAAAAGCAGCATTACACAGATTACATGCTACTCCCCTGAACTGCAAACAAAATCCACCCAGCACTACTGCCACAGTCCAAAGCACCACTGAACCAAAGCCACCTCCTCGTGCTGTTCCTAAGAGGACTTTGTAAGGATAAGGGGTCAGTGGTCCCTTACAGAGCTGACAGCTCCTGCTGCAAACTTCGCTCCGGTTCAGCTTTGCCCAACACTCCCCATTTTATCTCGTGTCCACAGCCAGGAACCTGGAGGTACCAACCCCCTGGCACTGAGAGCAGGACGGGTTATCCTCAATTCCTGCATCCTCCAGGCAAACTCCACGCCCCACGCCTGGATGCTCAAACCTGTTCATCATCTTCAGCATCCGTAACTCCACCGCTTCCTGCACAACACAACACACGGTAATGATTTTGTTTTGTTGCAACGGCACCCAGGAGCCCTAAACTTAAAAAAATCAAAAGGCTGAGATCCCACCACGCCCCTCGCACCACGTACAGGTAACAGATCAAGTGGGTCCCTGTACTGGAGCAGCCCAGATTCCCACACAGGTGACACTGGGGGTGTGAACGACCAGCTCGAAGGAAAGAGGGAAGAGCAAGGTACCAACAAAACATGGTTTGCTCGGTTTTATGCCACATGGCTCATTTACTCACTGCTGGCAGCTTCCACAAAATCAGGCTCGTCAAGCACCTGACTGTATACACAGGTAATGATTATAAAGCCAACTCAAGCGGGGCTAAAAGTACACAAAGATCTAGCATAAAAATAAAAAAACAGCAACCCTCTCCCAGGTGGAAAACAGGACTTTGAACGTAACAGGTGGGTTATGTAACAATTATTTTGCTCCCAAGTCTCAAAATACTATTTTTAAAATACCCTCACAGACCAAAAATCGTCATTACTGAGAAGCAATGGTGATTTTACTCCGTCTAACATTGAGAGCACCCACCTCTCCCAGGGCCAAAGATAAACCCAGCTACAACAGCATCTGCACAGCCCCCCATGGCGAGGACTAGGGCAAAGCCTGGAGTATCCATAGCTCTCCTCCCTGGATTCTGCCCAAGGAAAAGATAATTTCCTAATGCTGCTTTTTGTTTGTGACAGGGCATAAACTTCATGGGGACAGCTCTCTGTCGTGCCTGGGGAAAGCAGCACGGCTGGTCTGTCACCACTCTGGCTACGATGGAAATAATATCCAAAAAATGCATCTCGCATCGATGGTTCTGTCCCACAGCAAGGATGCCAACCTGAGTTGGACTCTTCTTTGGGAACACTTTCTCCCCAAGCCCGTGGCCTCCTTGGTCCTGCAAGCACATTTGAGTCTTTTCATACGTCTCTTTGCAGAGACAGGAAAAAGATCCACACGTGATCCACCACAAAAACATCCACGAGGCCTCACCATCTCAGAAGAGGAGGACACCATCAAGGCACTGCCCCACACAGACATACTCTCTGTCCCACCTACAGAAGTTAAAATCCACTGGCCACAATCTTTTCCCTATTTTTCAATCTGAAAGAGGCTCCCCAGCATTCAGAACTCAACATTTAAATGGGCTGCTGGAGCCTCGCCTCCAAAAGGCAACAGCAAACACAAAAAAGCAAAAACAAAACCAGAGAAATCCCCCCTCCCCGCCCCCAAAGCCGAGCAGAGGGTGAGGTGCAGAAAGGAAAAGGGGGCCGAGGAGCTCGGGAAGCCGGCCGGGTGCTCCCCTTTTCTGCCTCCCTTTTATTCCTGCTGAGTGGAGTAACACTTGAACTGGCTCTCTTTATTTGCAGCCGGATACGCGCTTTCAAAGATACTGTACTACTGTGCAGGCCAAGCAGGGACTCTCTTTCTTCCCTTGGTTAGGGCTTTTGGGAAAATAATTATTCACCAGAACTGCCATCGTGAACAGAGCAAGCTAAATCAATGTAGCTTTGTATGGGCCATTGCCACTGCAAAGCAAATACTCCATCAAGACATGGATCAGTGAGAATTTTATCACTAGGAATCCTTATGCACATCTTTGTGTATTTTTAATATCCACCTTATTACTTGGCGTGCCCCTTCTCTCCCCACGCTCCTGCACCCCACCCTCCCCACGGATTCATCTTGTGTCACTGGCAGCTACGGGGCTTGGCCGTGAGATTCACATCAGTAAAAACACCCTAAATACACAGGTTTATTCTCCTTAAAAAATAATAATAAAGCACTGGTGCAGAGCAGATTTATTCACTGAACAGGTTGATTTATTTAACAGACCTGACATACATCAAAACCTACTATAGGCTTACATAATTGTTATCCATTTAACAGGTCTGATTTTTTTGTCAAGTATTTGTTTTTCAAAAGTGATTCACTAAAGACTGCTGCCTTCTGCACGGCTCACATACCTTAACAAATGCAGTCTTGCATGGGGTATTAGCTGGAGTGACTTTAAATTGCATCCTACCTGCTTGAGTGCTGCCGTTATTTTTTTTAGTCTCTGTATTATTCCATTACTAAACCGCACCAAAAAAATAAAATAAAATAATAAAAAAAAAAGGCAAACAAGAGGCAGAAGCGTGTGTAGAGCCACAGACGAGCCCCTTCCCAGCAGAGCCTGCCGCGGGCTCGGTGTTACCGCAGTCCCGCCGTAGCAGCGATCCCAGCAGGTACCTCCGGCCCGGAGTACCAGGATGTTGATGGCTGCACGGAGCTCTCGGGGCCGGCGCGGGGCAGGAGGGACGAGCACCGCGCCGGGCGGAAGCGGGGAAAACCTCCGGGAGGATGGAAGGGCCACAGAGCCGTTTTGTTTTCCCGCAAAAGGCTCACTGAGGCCTCGGCTCGCACAGGCGCACCGCTCCCTCCGGCCTCACGCATCCACCCACGGCCGCGAGCCCCCAAATACGCACCCATCCTGCGCGGGTCCCCGGCGGGAGGCGGAACCCCCGGGAGCATCCCCGAGAGCAAACGGATCGCCCCGGCGTTCATCGCCGGTCCCTCACGGCTTGTTTGGGTTCATCTATCACACGGTGCCTCGCTCGCTCATCGCGGAGCCGAGGATCTCATCCCCCCCCTCGCTCCAGCATCCTCCTCGCACACACACACCGGGCACATCCCGGGGCTCGGGGATGGCAGCGCCCGGGTACCGACCGCACGGACCCGGCGCTCCGCCGCCCGCCAGACAGATGGTTAATTACATTCACAGCCGCATTTTGCGCTGGGATAGAGTTTCAGACAATGAGCCAGTTTTATTTGATTAGCCAGTTCTCTAGTTTAATGCGCGCAGTGACAGCTACTCCCAGAGCTGGGGCTTTTTTTTTTTTGTTTTTTTTAATAGAAATAAAAATCCCATCCCCCCCTCCTTGTATTATGTTTTTGTTCTGGCCGAGGCTGAAGTGAGCGGCCCCCGCGGGGGCCCCGGCGGGGACCCGCTGCCCCCGGGCCCGGCGGGGCGGCGCCCCCGCCCAGCGCGGCACCTGCCCGGGGAGGGCGGGGGGGGGGACACGGCGCCAAGTTGCCGCCCCCCCTTCACCTCAGACCACCCTCACACACGCACACCCCCCGCAACTTCCCCGCAGGCCTCCGCGCAGGCCGGCGCTGCCATCCTGCCATCAGCATCCCCTCCTCCTCCTCCTCCTCCTCCCGCGCTGCCCCCGCGGTGCTGGCGGGGGGGTGTGCGGATGCGGCTGGGCCGCGGCGGGACTCACCTGAGCGCGGGGCCCGCGCTGGAGGGGGGTCCCCCCGCCCGGCGGGCGCTCCCTCCGGTGCCGCGGCGCTCAGCGCGGCTCCTCCATGCGCCCGGGGCCCGGCGCACGCAGGTGGACGCGCCCGCCCCCGGCCCCCGCCTCCCGCCCGGCCCCCGCCCCTTCCCCCGTCCCCGTCCCCCGCCGCCGCCGCCCCACGGACGGGCCCCCCGGCCCCGCGTCCCTGCGCAGGGACGGGCGGAGGGCGGGAGGGAGGATCGGGGGCGGCGGCTCCCGCCTCGCCC
>JAWMRA010000146.1:18279464-18294381 GCA_035584735.1 Pseudotriccus pelzelni | reverse complement strand
ATCCTCTGGGGCACAGGGGGGGACTCCTGGGGCTGGGCCTGTGCAGGGCCAGGAGTTGGACTGGATAATCCTCGTGGGTCCCTTCCAACTGAGAGCATTCTGGGATTCTGTATTTCAGGTAATCTGAAGCCCAAACTGGAACGTGCAGGTGCTGTGGCAGAGCTCCCCAAGCATTTCACAAAGCAAACCTCTCCCTGCAAGACCCTACAGAGGTCCAAAGTCACTGCAAAGGCCTTCACCATGTCCCACTAAGGTCACCTGAAGAGTCTTTGGAGGCAGCACCCCTCCACAGAACACGAGGGGAAAAGTCCAGCTCTAAGACAGAAGCTGCTCATATTTCCTCCAGTTTATAGACAGGAAATGTTTTAGGGAGAATTACAGGCCAGTTAGGGGAAGAGGGAAGAAGGAGAGGCAGAAGGAAAGTAAGGTTGTGTCTAAGGAGAAGTGATCGTGCCCAGCTCCAGGAACACCCCTGCAGCTGCCACCATTACATGAGGCCCAGATCAGTATTCAGAGTCTGCAGTGAGAGGACTGAATGTAGAAATCTTCCTTCTCCCCTAATCCAAGCTCAGTGCTCTGAATTTCTCTTCCTCTGACATTTAAATACCATAAAATATTGTTAAAACAAAAAGTCACTACAGTGTACAACTTCAGGTCATTAATTTTTTACCCTGGAAACTTAGCAAACACTGTGTGTATGTGTTACCAGCACAGACCTTGTGTGGGCTTTGAAATGAACCAATTTGCACAAAGCAGAAGCAACAACTCCAGCCTAAAATACTTGTGCCTTGTGCTCTTCCCCCTCCATTGGATCCTGCCAAATATCCTGCAATCCTATCTCAAGTAACAGCATCGACACACGATGTCACTCATCACCTTTTGCAGATTCTGCAAACGTTATTTTCCCCAGGAAACATTCCCTGGTTTAAATTGTAAATAAGCTGAATCTTTTATCTGTGTTTTTTCAAAAGCCAGGAAGTTTTTCAAAAGGCTAGAGAAATACAGATTTTTACACCCCTGTGTGAAAGCACATGAACATGTATTTCTATGCTTTAAATTCACAGCCCATTCCATAATTACTGCACAGGCTTGAAACATCCCCTCCCAATTACAGACTGACCTTCATGTTCCATTTTCTCTGACAAGAAACTTTTCATCTGTTCAACCTCCACTTTTCTAAATATTTGCTGGTGTGTGCACAAGGCACTAAATTCTTCAGCTGACACTTGCAGAGCACTGACAATACACTCAAAGGACACCATACCACCTGATGTATCCAGCTCAAGCTCTTTCTTCTTCTCCATAATGGAGCGGAAAACCTTCTTTTTCCCTTTCCAGCACAAGATTGAGACCTTTACAAGTGTACATTAGTGTGACTTAAATGCTTTACTCGATAATTTTGTGAAGGGCTACAAAGCATTAAAAACTGGAAATTAATGTGGGGGAGCAGGAATGTTTCAGGATTCTTCCAGCTTTGGGGATCCTGTGTTCAATGTGGCCTGAATATACCAGTACAGCATTTTTGCTCTTTTTCTTTTCGTTAACGCACTGTGCAACTTGGTACCACTGACACTTCTCATCTGAGGGAGATCCCACACCCCAGCCTGCAGACCTGCCTCCGTAGAAGTCCTCTCTCAGGCTTTCTGCAGTTTTTCCAAGACGGATAAAGTTCATGGCTTTTCCCCGAGTTTAGTCCCACCATCTGCAGGAACAGATCAAAAGTCACACGGCAGGAATTTAAAAAGGCATTTTTCAAGGACTAACCATTTAAGGATTTTCTTATAAAGACATCAAGTTTATACATTAAACTCAAGAAGTAGCTGAATTCTACAATATCCGTTCTAGCCATTAATACATTATCTACAATTTAGCACCTCCACCATTCCACCCATGACATGGCCACTCCACCAGTGAAACACCTATACACTGCAGCACTGCCACGTCACAACACTTGAAAAACCATGCAATTGTTGTTTTAAAAGAATGCCCTGGCTCCTTCCCAGAATCACAACAAACTCCTCAGTGTGCTGCAAGAAAGCATCCAGTGCCACCAACCCTCCTGTCCCATGCAAAGCTGAAACACTGAGCCCCAGCAGATGCCAGGACTAGAGGGTGGGAAGACAGTTCAGATGCTCAACTCACCAAAATAAACATAACTGGCAAGTTTTGACCGGGAAGCAGCACAACATCCATAGAACAGCGAATTGTCACTTCTGCACCCATTGTTTGAGCACTGATGGGATGTGCAATGACCATATTAACCTCAAGGTTATTCCTAATTTATGTGAAGATTTCCAAAAGCTGGATTTGCAATTACTGTTTTCCTTGATGCAGACACGCAACTCAAATTAGCACTAACAGAAATTACAGGTATACATGAAGACAAAGCCCCAAACATATTCCCATTACAGCTCTTACCCCTCAAAAATCAATGACTTGTTTTGTCAGTAACATTTATGGAGCACTCCTGCAGTATCACTACAAGATTTACAGGCAGAGCAAATGAACTCTTTGAGACAACAGCTGGGAGTTCATCCAGTCAGACTTGAAAAACCCCAGGCTGCTCAAGGATCTCCCATCCATCCATCCATCCATCCATCCCCTGTACATGATGACAAGCAGGACCTGTGGCTGTTGTAGCTCAAATCAAATACAGTGCAGTGCACTAGAAGAATGATCCGTATTACATGTAAATAGTTAATAATAATAATAGCAGCATTTCTTGCTTTCTGCTTTGAGTTTCAGCTGCTTAAAGCAGAAACTCAGGCAGTGATTACAGACAATGTCATGTCAAGGGCTCAAGCAGATTCTTAGAACTGCTCTATTTCTCCTGATCACAAGTTAAGAGTTTACATTTATAAAAATACAGTGTTTAAAGTAAGACACAGTCAAGCTTCTCCCAGGCATGTTCACTCCCATCAGTGTGATGCAGAAACACGAGCCCTTCCCCTGTTCTTACAGCTCCACACACCCAGTGCAGGGGATGGAAAAGCTGAGTGGGAGCAGAACTCAGGTGCACGCTGTGTACTTACCTTCCTGCTGGATCCCCTGGAATTCAGTCCCCTTATGCCACCCCACACCCCTGTGAGTGGTTACCAGCCCCACATTCCATAGCAGTGAGTGACTGTCTTCTCTGGGAATTGCAGCAAAGCTGCAGAGCCATTGTGACAGGACACCCATTTCTATTCACAAAGATAAATCCTTTATTTAGTAAGAATTATCTACACACAGAGGAAGGACAGCAGTCAGGGTAAGGAGTCTTCCAGCAAAAGGGTTACACAGTCTGATCTCAACTGAGCTGTCTTGTTCTGTCACCTTTCTGTACAATGTAAATTATACACTTCCATTCTGAAAAGAAACTTGAACACCATTTAAAATCTCAGTGTTGAGGTGTAGGCAGCTAATATTCCATGGAACAGAACAGCTGAGATAACCTGAGGGATCATCCGCAAGCAGCAAACTGGGAACATCCATTTGGGAAAAGCACAACATCCTCCCCACGAATCATTCATTAGGTTTTCTAACTTGGAGGTTCAAATAGCCAAGATGTTGCTTGTTGTAACTTCATATCCTGTGCCTAGTAAGTTCTTACATGGAAATTAGAATTGAATTCTCTAAGTTCACAGTTAACAGATCACTACATACTGCAAGAAGCAGCCCCTTTTTAATGTCCATTTTCCACAAACACATTTCCTAAAAACAGAAAATGAAGAAAAAAAATTATATGGCTTTTCCACACTAAAACTGCAGACAAAGATTTTATAATGGGAGTAGATAACCTGAATTTTGAAAAACAACCAACTACAAGTCCAGAATATGAAAAGCTGCTGTTTGGAAAATGATGTTCCAGGTTACAATGGAGCAGAATTACCAAGATCCACAGAGGCTGGGAGAGAGCTCCAAAATCAATCTGTTTTCTCTGAGAACCGTAAGGCTTTTCCAAGACATGCCATGTAGACTGTCCCAAGGCTCAGTGTGCTGCAGTGAGTCTCTCCAAAGCCATGGCTCTCCCATTCCGTGTTTTAAACATCTGCTTCCATGGTGACACTTTGGAGTCATAGGGCGGGAATAAAAACTCAAAATAAAAATAAAATAAAATTTAAAAAAGCACAAGTTTGCCTTTGTAGCAGACAGGAGACTCACCAAGTGTTGTTTCTGCTTCTCCACAGCAATTCACTCCAGCAGAGCCACCATCAAGCCAGGAATGCTCATCCAGCAACTCCACGACATGGGAAGTTTTCAGTCATCTCCAGAAAGTTGCTGCAGTTCTTTAAGAAATGCGTTCTACTGTATGAGCAGCCTCTTGTTTTAGGAACTGCCTTTGTTCAGAGTTGCCTCCTGTCATTCCTTAAAGCTGGACAGAGCTGCAGCACATCCACTGGCATCCAAAGGGTGGCAGAGACAGGGAACGGCCTCGGAGCTACATCAAACCCCTACAGATTTCAACGAATATTGATCCTTCCTGGCACTTACCAATGGAAAACAGTCCTCACTCAGACCTGTACTGCCCAAGACAAGCCCATTCCCAGTGATAAAATCCATCAGCTGTCTTCTGAAACTGGCCCCTCACAAACACAATCAAACTTGGCATTAAAACAGCTTTTGGTTCCGGACATCTCACAGACAATTCCTGATCCTGAGTTCTGTAGGGACCTGCTGGGATGTCCAGGCCCTGCAACAGGGAAAACTGTTCACTGACAAAACCCCTTTCCTCCGTCTTTCAGACCAGAGACATTTTTAGTCCTTGAAGCTAAAGGAAAAAGATCTTAGGCTTGAAATATTCCTATTTACAGCCTTTGCCTGTTCCCTGCTGCATGAACAGCAGACAGATAAGTTAATTCCAAAAATGAGCTCTTGCAAGGTAGTTTCAATAAACTTTTGCTGTTTCTGGCAGCTGGAACATAATTGCACCTTTACAGTCCCCTCACTGCTGTCAGCTAAACCAGGAGACCATTAGTGAAAATAAAGGGAAGGCTGCAAGCTGGAATTCTGCACTGCCACTGCATTAACAGGACTTCTTCACTCAGCTTCTGCACTCCAAGGTTGAAAATTAAAGTACACTTTTAAAATAATTTTTAACTGTAGATTGATGCCAGGTTGGGTTTTTTCACCCGTCATTTTAGAAGAGAGAAAATTAATAACTAGCAAAGGTTTTGCTCCTTTTAAGTTACTGTTCCTATATTTAGTAGGAGGGGAGGGTATAACACAAAAAAATAAGTGCTATTTGCAATTAAATTTCCAGAAGCACCAAATTCAGCCCTTCCCTAGTGCCCACACTGAGAAACCTTGCATCTGATTTACAAACGTAATTACATCAGTGTAATTATACTGGTGTAATTCCCCAGAAATAACAGTTATTTTTCAACATCCAAGAGAAAGATTTTAATTCTTGAATTCAACATGAAGAATTACTCCAGAATAGCTTGTGCTAAATAGAGATGGTCTCCCTGAAGAGACAAGGCCTAAAAATACAGTGGTGGTGTGGTGGGCTGACACTGGCTGCATGCTGGGTGCCCACCAAACCCACTCCATCCCTGCCCTCCTCAGCTGGGCAGGGAGGGAAAACATATGGAAAGGCTCCTGAGTGAAGGACAGGGAGAGATCACCCAGCAATTACCGTCATGGGCAAAACACTCATCTCGGGGAAATGCATTTAATTTACTGCCAATTAGAAGTCTGAGTAGGGTAATGAGAAAATGAAACCAAATCTTAAAACACCTTCCTCCTATCCCTCCCTTCTTCCTGGGCTCAACTTCGCCCCTAAATTCTCCACCTCCTTGCAGGTGGCACAGGGGACAGGGAGTGGAAGCTGCGGTCAGTTCATCATGTTGGCTCTGCTGCTCCTTCCTCCTCACTTTCCTCCCCTGCTCCAGTGTGTCCTTCCCACGTGTGGTCACTTCCATGGGGTCAGTCCTTCAGGCACAGGCTGCTCCAGTGTGTGTGTGTCTTCCACAGGATCCCGTCCTGCCAGGGCTCTGCTCCAGCATGGGCTTCCCAAGAGGTCACAGCCTCCCCCGGGCAAATCCTCCTGCTCCAGTGTGGGGTCCTCCATGGGCTGCAGGTGGATCTCTGTTCCAGTGCCTGGAGCTCATGCTCCCCTCCTTCCTGCCTGAGCTGGTGTCTGCTGCTGCTCTCACATATTCCCACTCCTCTCTCCGGCTGCAGTTGCTCTTACAAGCTTTTCCCTCCCTTCCCAAACACATTATCCCAGCAGTGCATTATCCCGTTGCTGGTGGGCTCAGCCTTGGCCAGCAGTGGGTCCGTCATGGAGCCATCTGGGATTGGCTCTGGCAGCCACAGGGGAAGCTTCTGGCACCTCCTCACAGAAGCCCCCACTGCAGCCCCCCACCAAAACCCAATACACCCCCAGTGTCCTGCACATCCCAGACACTGAGGTTTCCTGCCACTGGAGAAGTTCTGGCTGTTGAAATGAGGAGATTATTATAGCAATGCTTTCAGCATTATCCAGGTCATTTTCTCATACATTAATGAGATAATAGAAATTTATGGAAGTCTTTATTGAATCTTAATTGCTCCCTAAGACCGTGACTTAACTAGAAAGAGTGATTGCATTCTGCCTCGACTACTACAGCAGATGCTGAGGATACAGAATCCTAAACTCAGATTTTGTTCATTTTTCACTTAAAAATGCTATTAGTTTTCCTTTAGAATGATACCAATTTATTTCCTGATAGTGCAGTACAAAAGGTGCTTCTGAAGGGTGAGATGGATAATTCCAGTATTTAGTTTGCTACTAGAAGCCTCAAATATTTTGTTGAGGCTTTTCTTATTCTTTACGAGGAAGAACATTTTAAACCAGAACACCACTAAAGAATTTAAATGGCATCTTCCTCACTAGCAAATGAGTTCAAATTAGCCCAATTACAATTAAAACATGACATATTTATCAACCATTAATGATGAGAAATAATGTAAATCAAGGACAAACCTGCTTACAATTTAATAATCCACATCAAGTAACTACCAGGAGAATTTACCAATACCTAAAAATTGCCATAAATTACACTCTTAGTTGGGAAGTTTAAAGTTTTTGAAAGGCCCAGCTCTTGCAGATGCCACTGAATATTACAGATTTCTAAAGATGCAAAAATAGAACTCCTTTGGTTGAAATTATGTCCCCCTGTGAAACTGTAAAACCCCAAAACTGCAAACCCCAGAAGTTTTTTGAATGCTGACTTAAAAACAAGAGCTGCATTTCACTGTATTCTTGTGCATTTTGAACCTGCGATACACGACTGATCCAGGATCGTTCTCAGCATGAACAGTTCCCACAGCCTTTCACACTATTCATAATTTCTTCTTCTAGCTTCTTCCTCTCCTCCTCTTTGGATGTCTGGTTATTCCTCTGCTGCCAGGTGGGGTTGTTGTGGCTGTGGAGCACTCTGCTGCTCTGCGTGTGCCACATCTCGGAGTAGAGATTGCCGGGACTCGCGAGGAGCTGTGTGTGTGTGCCGCGTTCCGCCACCTTGCCCTGCAAAACAAGGAGCGGGTCAGGAATCCACATTACCAGATCTTTGGGAACACGCCAGCACAGGGACCACAACTGCACAGTATAGATTAGAGCAGTTATTCATGACAAGGAGCTTGGGACAGCGTGGAACGACTGAATGCACAGTTCACTCAGTAGCGTATCACGCTGCAAACATGGAGCTGTGCCTTTCCCAGCCCTAGAGAAATGGGAATCTACGTACCTCTTGTCCATCTGGGCAAAATTTAAAGCCCACCAGCATGGAAACTTTTACTATCTAAAATGGAAGAGCTACTTAAAGTAAACATGGACCTCTACATGAGGAGCAAGGTGCAAAAGCCACATGACAAACACCTGTTTGTTTTTGTTCGGTAACATATACGCAGGAAGAGGCTAAAAAAAAGAGCGATGAGTATTAGACAAGCAAAGCACATTTAAAATCAAATCCTGCAAACAATTAGTGTAAACTGTGCTTTTATGGGAGCTCTGTAGCCTGCGTCCCTCCAACAGCCACCACGACAATTGCCTCAGCAGTTCACTTCATCTGGGCTGTTCTCAAGGGAAAGATGATTTATTGACTATCACTGTGGAAATGGGAAGGAACAGCTGGAAAGGACAACTCAAGGGAACTCCAACCCTACAGACAGAGAAACAGCACCACTCTTCAAAAACCCAGACTGATCTTTTCACTTTGAGAGACACATTCACTGACTTCAAACTAAACTAATGTATTTGTTCTCTAGCTACCCTTTCTTCTGGTAAAGGACAGAATTACACAGACAACTATGTGGATCTGATGTTATTCTAAATTCTGACCTACAGTTAAATCTACTTCCTTGTGACAGCTGCTGATGGATATGCTGGGAAAAAATGCGGGTCTTGGCACTTCCATTAGAAGTTATGCCAGTGGAATCCGAACAAAAAAATTTGATCAACAGAACTGCAAAATTTACTTAAAACCTTCAATGTGGAGCTCACTGTAGTAGAGGCCAGGCTTTTGAATTACGGTGCTTTTTTTAATAACTCTTGACCAGTCATCAAAATGCACCTTCTCTGTCCAGCCTCATAGTGTAAAGATCTGCATCATTACTACGTTGTTTATTCACTCAGGAATGATTCTGGTTTTACCTCAGCAAAGGGGCTGGAACTGTGATTCCGTGATCGCCATGGCTAAGCAAAACCAGTCGCAACCATCCTGCCTCATCCCTGCTCCTGAGCCTCTTTATCTGGCTGCTCCTGCCGGGATGGCAGGAGGCGCTGCCTCAGGAGCCGTGGGCACTGCCCGCTGTCTCCCCTGTCCTGGTCTCACCAGCATCCCCCCGGGAAAGGAGCACCCCGGCTCTTCCACAGTTCCAGGCTGTGCTTTCATTTTTAATTTAACAGTTACACTCTAACACAAAACACACTCCTAGTAAGCTGTGAAAACTTGCATTGAAAAACAAAAAGCTGCAGATCACCCTGTAACACGTTACAAAACACTTGTGAGATGTTTTAACGTGCAGTGGGATAAAGGTTACACCTTAGGAAAGGACTGTTCAGCAAAAGCAGATCAAAACTGAATAAAAACTCCATGGAGCACTGCAAGTGATTTATTCCTCTACTTCATTCTGAGATTCATATAAAGCTGAGATTTGTGTAGCAAAGACAGTCATGAATGTCACCATTTCATAAGAGTTTGTTCTAATTCCCCATTAAACCACTGAATGTACGGTAGGAATAATTTATTTGCTTTTAGATGTGTATTTTAAGTCACTAAATACACCTATGATCACAAGCATATAAATAGCAACTGATAAAAATGAATGCAGAGATAAATTTAACATCTATTATCGGCAGATTAGAGCACTGTACTTTCAGCATTATCAGTTAAAAGAGTAATTACGAAGTTATCATAAGGACATTTGTTTATTTTAAATCTCTTGCCAGGTATGGGTAATAGAGAAGAAAAATGGACTTTGGACACACTGAGCACGAGGTAACAGCTCAATAGTGGTATTAGCAAATTAAATGTTGAAATTTATTGGTTTTTTCTTAGAAGAGAAAGGGAACAATAACATTTTTCTACAGGTACAACAGAGAATGGTGCTCAGATTTATAACAATTAGGCTGAACAATCCTGCAGTAGTTCTATCTGCATGGAAACAGAACATGCTGTCCTGTCTCTTTCCACTGAAATAAAAAAATGGATCTATGTGAAAAATAGACACTCACTGAGCATCGGGAGTGAAGCATAAATTGGGGGAACACTTTAGTAAATTGATCTGACAGAAGCATGTGATAAATTAGATCAAAACCATGCAACAGTGAGCCACGAAAAATAACAACATACAAGAGAGTCACATGTGCAAGTTTGTGAAGAGAAACATAAAAAGCCAAGCTTGAGCTACAACTTTCCAACGTGGCTCACCTCCAAAGAAAGAGCTTTCAGCAGCTTGGTGGGAGCTGGACACAGAGAGTCCCTAAAGCAAACACTGACGGGCTGTGGAAGCCCCACAGCCTCAGGGAATCCCTCACCTGAGCCAGCACGATGATCTCGTCTGCATCCACCACCGTAGACAACCTGTGAGCAATGAAAATCGACGTCCGGTGCTTCACCATGTCCCTCATGGCTTTGAGGATGTTCTGCAAGATTGGAGCACAGACAAACTCTTACACACTCCTGGGTGGGATGAGGAGAAATGAAATGCTGCTGGAAATATGCAAATTACTGTAAATAAGTTTTAAGAAACACTTCTGGTACTGCTACAGCTTCATAATAACAAACAGCCACAAGCATCTACCGAAGAAACAGAAGAGTCCCAAGCACGAAATATCTGTGGTTCTGATAAAGCCTCAAACTGCAAAAAAGCCAAGCTTGTATTCACAGAAAAACACAGCTATCCCCAGGGACAAAGGAAGAGAAGGGTCACTGGATTTCAAGAAAACCTTCCCACGGAACATGGTACACAAGCAACAGACAGCAGTAAAAGCATGAAAATAACTCATCATCATGTTAATACTTTCTAATGAAAGTTAAAGGAAAAAATCCCCCTCAATACCATGCCAATGTGGAATATAAAGTTAGAGCAATTCTGGGAATTATCTATCTATGCAGTGCTTCCTTTGTGAGCGCTCTGCCACCTTCCCAAACCACATTCCTCTGCAAGGAGCACTGATGGGGAATTTGTGCCCTCACTACCATCAGTGAGCGTCCTCTTCAGTTCCCTGAAAAACTTCCTTTTTTGTCAGAAACCATTTCAATCCCCAGGCACAGCCTTGTGGAAGGGGCTCACTTTCATTTGCTGCCTTTCAAGTGCATTTCTGCTGTGAAACTTCCAGCTCCGCTTACGACTCTTGCAACAGATGCGGCAAAACAAGAGCAAGAGCCCACGTGCTGTTCTGCAGAACTGTGTTATGGACACTGCTGGTCCACCAGGGAGCTGTGCTACATTCCAGTGCTGTGCTAGATGGATATACAGCTCATACCCCGATTTCTTTGTATCTGGAAAATGAAAGTAATGCGGTGATTATGGGTCAATAAATTCGCTCAGAAATCTGCGTAAGCGAACACAGCCCCAGCTTTGCTCTAGTCCTTGATGACTTTAGTGTGGGAAATTACTGCTGGGGCTGAGGGTGCTGTGCTTAAACAAAGATGTTGTCACGAAGCCTTGATGCGGTTCCTGTCACAGTGTCACGACGTCCATGCCACGGCCCTTCCTGGGAAATGAACACAAATACCAGCACTGCAGCTCACACCTACCTGATCTGCATCTCAGAAAGATGCCGCACGACAAGCAAGAGGCTTTCTGTCCTGCATTGTGTCACAAGTATTTATAGGACATTTTTAATGGATGCTAGATGTCATCTAAACACCTTTTCAAGTGGACTGGAAAGCGTCTTCACACTTTAAGGCCACCTGAGGTACTTGCAGCAGTTTCAAGGGACGAATGTGTAAAGGTGAAGGGGACCTCCAGAGTGCACATGAAAATATCCCAGAGGCAGCTGATACCACTCACTATGTCTCCAGTAGACAGACTCAGCATCTCTGCTCTGGTCTTTAGGACAATGGCTTAGACACAGAATCTCTTAATACTACTGACAAAACACTCACAGTAGTTTGGCAAAAAGAACAGAATTCTTTCGAAAGGCAAAAGAACAGGGAAAAAGTATCGGAGTCAGACACCACTGCACCACTTAAATTTTAGAATTTTATATCCCAATTTACCTCTTCTGTAATTGAATCTAAAGATGATGTGGCTTCATCATAGAGAAAAATATGTGGATCCTTTAACATTGCTCTAGCAATTGCAACTCTTTGCTTTTCTCCACCTGAACGAGGGGAAGAGGGGAAAAAAAAAAATTAAGTTAGAATTGTGATAGTGTAAATTCAACAGCAGACACGACTTTTGAGGGCTGGTTCTTGAGTTTTTTCTTTTATTTTTTTAACAGGCATCATAGTTACCGCTGACAAAGGTCTGACATGTTACATAAGATACCACTCAAGTTCCTGCTGGCTGGTGATTCCAGATTGCTAATCCTTCTGGAAAAGGACAGAGCTGTTTTGTATCTGCCATAAGGCAGGGCCTGGCCCAGGGCAGTAGCAGTGCTGCACGCTCAGTCACTCTGCACACCCGGGAGTACGAGCCCTTTTACCTGGCCTGAGTCCTGCCCCATCCAGTAACTGCACACACCCCCCGTTTTCTCTCCCAAACAACCAGTGCTCTGTCCATGCTGCTGCACTGGATTTCATGCATCTTGCTCACACAGTGTGTCTTTCAGGTCTCCTTGATATTTATCTAACTTTCCACTCCACGATGGTAAATGTCATTCAAGAACACAGTTAATATGGTACTGAAAACCACCTTCAGTCTGCACTCTACAGCCTGTTGGTTTCTGGTGTAACCCAGTTTCTGACTAGTTTGCCTTCCTTCAAAATTCTTACAGCCAACATCTACTTAAGAATAACTCGGGGCAACTTTTACAGACAGGAAAACAGGTGCATTTGAGAACTTAAAATCTGCTAAACATTTGGTATACAATGCGTACATGTCACATTTGTGCACTTGTCCTCCTTTGTTTTACTCAAGACTTCAAAACATTCCATTTAATACCATTCTATCTTTGTTAATGTTCCATTCCTATCAGGAGAGAACATGCTTTCAAAAACCATTTAAAAGGCTGATGGAAATGCTGCAGTTCACATTTTAGACTGTCTTTGGCAGGACTCAGAGCAATTAGAACTGTACAATTTACTCAGTCTATTTTAATGTGCTCTTCCTCCCTCTTTACAGCATGTTCGGAACTCACAGCTTGACAATATCGATGTTTGAAAGACATACTGCAACAACAAAACCCCTTACATTTGTAGCACATCCTTATTCCATGCTCTTCCCCATCCACACTCAGGACAGCAGCACATTAACAGCTGCCTTCACAGAGGCAGGAGTTTGGCTCTGCCTCTCCCAAACCTATTAGAAAACACTGATATGGATTCTACTTGGAAAAGCCCAAAGAACTTGGTTTTCACCTACTGTTAAGGAGTCAATCACTGAGACCACTGGGAACTGCACTAAATGCTACTTCAACATCTAAATTAGTAAAGATCTCATTGCGACTAAAACCTTGCTTTTCCAGCATGCACATAAAACACCTGGATTTCAAAGAGGACCCTTCAATTCACAGGCCTTTCCCCCCCACTATTTCTGCCACAAAATACTGTTTTAAAAAAAGACATAAATCAGGACTTTGTGCTTTCCTTAGACCAGAAGTACAGGAAGCCTCAACCAGCTTAAAAAACTCCCCAAGAACAACAAACCAGATGCAGAAATTAATCCTTTATAAGAATAGAAATTAAACTTTTATAGGAATTTAGGGAGCCATTCTACTATTCAGAAAACTAGAGATTCCAAGTAACAGATGCCATATTTTTACAGAGCTACTGAAGGACCTCAAAGACTTTCATTTGGTATCTCCAATCCTCTGAACAACCAAACCCCTTCTGAGAGCACTAGTCTAGGACTTCTGCAGCCTGACTGCACACATTCCTGACACTTGGTTACTACTGTTATTTGCCAGTGCTCATCTAATTGCTGAAAATAAGAAACTGAAGCTGCTGTTTCAGTGGCAGATACCCACTCTAAGATCTTTTTCTGTCCCCAAGGAATTCCATTGTCTTTCTCCTAAGTATTTTACATACTCTTATTTTCCTTAAATACAAACAAAGCAGGAAAGGAACACATTTCCACACTTCCCTTCGCTTTCTAAACACCCTTTTGTTGAAGCACTGGCAGATGGGTGTTTATGACCAGCACAGTGGCAGCACAAAGTGAAGGATGGAATAAAGGCAGAACACATTTTCAGACAGGCTCTGTTACAGGAGTCTCGAGGTCAGAAGGGAAATCTGACATCCCCACATACAATGCTCCAGATTTAGAATGGGACACAGAATGATGGAATTGTTCAGGTTGGAAAAACCCTCTGAGCCCATGAAGTCCAACCATTCCCCCAGCACCGCAAGGCCACCACTAACCCACAGCCCCATTGCCACATCCACAAAACTTTTAAATCCCCCCAGGGATGGGGACTCTGCCACCGCCCTGGGCAGCTGTGCCAGGGCTGGGCAGCTCTTTGGGTGAAGAAATTTTTCCTAAAATGCCATCTAAACCTCAACATAAGGTTAAGGCTTTGAGCAACCTGATCTAGTCCCTGCTCACAGCAGTGGGGGTTGGTCTAGACAATTTTTAGAAGGTCCGCTTCAACACAAACCATTCTGTGCTTTTACAAACACCAAGACATTTCAAATCTATCGTTAGTCAAATCCTCTTTCTAGAAATTACTGGTGTGGGAAGACAGGCATCGCATTCCACCAGTACCTACCTACTGTGCATCTTTCTATTCCCTCACCCACATTTGTGCCTAATATCTTTTATTTCCCTTGTCCCCTTCCCTGTATTCCCCTTCAGCAGCGTGCACACTGTCCTGGGGACAAGCTGTAACCTCTGATACAAAGAGACCAGGACTCCTGACTGCAGCAGCTGCACAGTGAGAAATACCCCACAGAGCTGTCCCTGCAACCAGCAGGGCCTCTGCTGCACCCCCTGCACCCCTCTGCTCCTGCCCTCCAGCATGGGCAGGGCCCAAAGCACACACACAGACAGTTCCACATTTTATGCCACTAGCCAGATTATGAGAAAGAGCATTCTGACACAGATGCATATCCATGCTTACATATCATCTCACTCAATAATATCCCCTGAAAATACACTCCTTTAAATATCTTGCACACTCCAGCTGCCTTACACTGTGGATCTTCATAGTAATATTTAGTATTTATAGTTATGTTTTTTGGGCCCTCTCTATGAGAATATTGAGGGGCTGGAGCATATCCAGGGAAGGGAATAGAGCTGGGGAAGGGGCTAGAGCAGCTGAGGGAGCTGGGGGGGCTCAGCC
>JAWMRA010000146.1:18246319-18272068 GCA_035584735.1 Pseudotriccus pelzelni | reverse complement strand
TTTCCCTGCAGGATGAAGATGAGCAGGACCGGTTTGAGCGGATGCAGGAGACCTGCCTGCCCGAGTGCCCAGGATCCACCCCCTTCTACAGGGCCAAGATGAAGACTGAGCAACAGGTAACCCCAGCCGGGCAGAGACTCCCACCAGGGGCTGGGCTGGGAGGGACATCAAGGATCATCCCCTTCCACCCCCTGCCATGGGCAGGGACACCTTCCACTAGCCCAGGTTGCTCCAAGCCCTGTCCAACCCGGAACGGAACCCCCAGAGAGAGCTAGGGGGGTTCTCCTGGAGAAGAGAAGGCTCCAGGGAGAGCTGAGAGCCCCTTGCAGGGCCTAAAGGGGCTCCAGGAGAGCTGGAGAGGGACTGAGCACAAGGGATGGAGGGACAGGACAAGAGGCAATGGGTTTCCACTGCCAGAGGGCAGGGTTAGATGAGATAGTGGGAAGGAATTCCTGCCTGTGAGGGTGGGGAGGCCCTGGCACAGGTTGTCCAGAGAACTTGAGGCTGCCCCATCCCTGGAAGTGTTCAAGGCCAGGCTGGAAGGGCCTTGGAGCAACCTGGGCTAGTGGAAGGTGTCCCTGCCCATGGCAGGAGGTAGAATCGGATGAGTTTTAAGGTCCCTTCCAACCCAAACTGTTCTGTGATTCTAGGAAATAACCATCCACCGTGCTCAGCAGTGCTAAGGTCAGAAGCTCTGCTGTTCCCTCCCTTCCCGAAGGACATTAACCCACCCCCAGCTCTGGGAATGCCACTCACAGCCCACAAGAACAGCAGTTGCCAGGGTCGCCACCGTGCTCGGTGCATCGCCGAGGTTCAGCACGTCCCCAGATACCTGGTTCAGGTTGTCCACTGCATATTTAAACATGAAAGGAACCAATATATTCATGGCCTGAAAGCACAAGAACACCAATTAGTCCATATGCATTAAAACATCTGTGTCCATGACTGTTGTTTGTGAAATTGCTCTGTTGTTATATTTAGTCCTAGAACACTTCGTGCAGGTGAATGACTTTACTTCACGCACAATATTCTCCACCCCGTTAAACCTTTCCTGCTGGGACTGCAGGGTTAGTTTGTGTCTCTCACTGTCTCCTTTTAAGTATCTTCTATTCTGAACAAACCCTACGCTGCCAACCAAGGCCCTGAACTGGGGCTGAGATCTCAGGACAGCAGGGCAAGCCCCGGAGAGAACCGAGCAGCAGCCACTGCGTGACACACACTCCCAGTGCTAAGAATTATGTTGTCATTACCGGCTGTTTGTTCTTTGTGGCACTGACAAGATTCAGTACGAACAACCCCCGTTAGGAAGGAAACCACTCACCACATGTCGCTGCCACGGGGTCAGCCACGTGTATTAATCCAGAGCTCCAGCGAAGTCAAAGAAAACAAGCTGACCCACCCTTTGCCTCCCTGACTGTTAACACCACCTTAAATGCTTCCCATTTGCAACATCACTACAAACATTATCTACACCAAGCCTGGGGTCTGGCGCAGCAACACAAGAGACTTTCTGCACAGTCTACCAGAAATCACAAATAGCTTTAAAAATCGGAGTTTTCAAACAAAATCCCCAAGTCACATCCACAGCCTGTCACTGCACAGCTCTGAAAGAGCAGCAAACCCCAAATACAGCTCCTCTAAGAGGGGTCCCTCCTGCTTGTAAAACCCCAAACAGCTGGATATGTGAACACGCCAATTTTAGGATTTTTTTATTTGCATGATGTAGCACCAGAAAATACTGAAAACCTTCCAGAAAACATCAAATTCTCAAGTCTTGTTAATATTCCATTGTTACATCACCAATTCATACCAACAAGACGATTTGCTGACAAACTTCATATAATTAATTAGAATTCCTTAATTCCAACTGCTTCTAATTGTCAAGATTTGCAAACATGGACAGAAGTTTTTTAGCAGTTGAATAAGTCTGTTATGACCTACAATCTTACAATCATGGCAGACGTTTAAATACTTTACAGTAAGTTAACTTTGTTAAAGCTGGGTCTTTGTTTTTTTTCAGTATTTGGAAAAAAATTGTGGGTAGATGATAAATTGTTTTATATGAGAAGAAACAAAAACACAAAGGAGGTTGAGGCAGATATTTCATTTCTCTCCACCAAATGTTTTGGATACTCATTTAGATCTCAACTGTATTTAGAGACATTTGTCAGAGCTGAAAGTCTAGGGAAAAAACTGGAGATTAACTAGATAAAACCAGGTTTTGAGAGAAAAGAGTGCTAGTATCCAGTGTCCAACATTCCCAGTGTAACAAATTATGGCAAACAGTAGAAGACAGAACTTCACCGGGGGAGTAGCTGGAGTTTTGACAATATTTTTGTAAACTATAGGATGAGAAACAAACAAGTTAATTTTAGGAATCTGTGCTGTTAATTTTTTCAGACACTGTTTCAGGCAAAAGATTTAAATGCAAATGAGAAAGGAATCCATTTTTTCCTTTTCCCCTGTGTCTCTCCTATGAAATACACTAAAAAAAACCACCTCCAAATTCTCAATACAGCATAATCTGGACTACTCCTGAGAGGAGCCAGATGAGATCTGAGGGCACATGGGTGAGGTTATTGCTGGTTCATTTGTGACTGAAAAGAGAAGCAGCTGAAAGATCGGGTCCCACCTCAAACACGTCCTTCTGAAATGTACCCAGGGCAGCCTGAGAGTCCTTCAGCAACAGCTCCACTTTTAATAGACTGGTATTATGGAAGTCTCAAATGTCCCCTCCCTTCCCCAGTATAAACAAAAACCCCACTTCAGAGTTACCAAAACTCCGCTTTGGGGGGGGGGTGTTTTGTTTTTATAAAGACAAATCTACTACGTGTTCCAGTGACAACCAACATGACAAAGTACAGGTTTTCTTGGGAGAGACTTCTCAGGAGAAAATAAGAATATTTTGTAATGCAGACTGCCTTGATTTGCTGCACATTCTCACAAATCTCTCTGCAGGGATTTTATTTTTCACTAGACTACACTATGCTACAGGTAGTTTTGAAATAGAACCACATATATTTTAAAGTCCATTTAAAGAGAAGAGATGTATTCTTTAAACTGCTGTTCTCCACTCACAATTAATTTAACCAATAACAGCCTACAATTTCGCAGAAATGTCTTCTTTTACATCGATATAATTCTTCCCAATAGAGTTTTAAATGAAATTTAAAGCCTGGTCTCAGGTTATAGTTGTTCTGACTCCTGGAGGGTAAAGCTTGAATAAGAACAAGGCAGCATGGTATTGCATTTCATTAGCAATCAAGACAGTCTGCTTTCCAGTAATTTAAAAAAGAAAAAAGTTAATCTTACAAAGTTTATAGCAAGAGATGAGAGGCCATTATTAGAAACAGGCCTTTCCTACTCAATTTGTTAAGTCAATGAGATCACGTTCACAGTAATGGAAACAAAATTTCATCCTTCTGCATAAATTCACATTTCTCTCTTTAGATTTGCTGGCAGAGAACAAAAAGCTTTAAGCACACCTTGGTAGACTGTGAAAATCTACCATGAAAAACAATTGTCTTACACAATGTATCTATACAGGCATCCCTCCTCTGCCTAATGCCTGAAAGCTTGATAACAATTCCCATTAAAGAGACTCTTTTAATATGAGTTTGTACATTTGCTATTTCTGGGTTTGAATTAATAGCTTATCCTTGCCTGAATTTATTGGAAAGCAAATCCAGCACCCATGAAGTCATCCCAGCTCAACTGCCCACATTCAGCAGCACGTTGCACTGTAATGAATCATGTTTAAATGAGTTCAAACATTTTCTTTAATGACTGCACTGTTTTAAGTTGACAGTGCAACATCATCTCTGTTCCCCCGTGGGACTCCACTACTTTTAAGGCAAACAGCCTCATCTTTCATTTCGCTCTTCCCAATGTTTCTTGTTTAATAAAGATGATGAATTAGTGACAGGTTGAGCCCCAACAAGATAAAACTGGTACACAGTGAACTCTTCTTCTGTCAATAATTCAATGAGAAACGTTAACATGAAGATGACTGAATTTATCTCTGCACCAGTACAAAGGTACACATCGAGCAACTCCATTTGGGCAGGTACAAACAGAAATCTCCACACCCCTTGTGGGGGAGAGGCAGCTGTATATGTGGTCCAGATCAGGGAAGAAGCACCTGCCTTCAGGGCTTCTTCACATTTAAATGACCTGAATTAGACTTTTTCCAGTAAGAAAAAAAACCCCAATTTTAAATACTTCTCACCTGAAACTTCTCAAAAAGCTAAAGGTTTATTCCAATTATCTAACTCCACCTGAGCCCCCAGAAAGGGCTCAGACACCCAGGTCACAGTACAAGCTTCACTGATCAGATAGATTTTGTTATCTTTGCACGCAGTCGAAATTTGCAATTCAACCCTTGTGTCCTGCTTCCTCAGCCAAGCCATTCCTGCTCCTGAATTAGCAGTCAGGAGAAATGCAGATAGTCTGAAAGACTCCTCTGGCTCATGAATAACACAAGCCTGGTCTGTGACCACCACACCAAAAACCACTGCAGGCTGACAGAGGTGACAAGTGATTTTGTCATACTCATGTGTTGAATCCAGCTCCTCAGCAGCCACTGCACTTCTCCTTGTGGCACAGAAGAAGGAGGGATGAAACAGAAAAGTGAGGAAGCTTTTGCTATACACACCTCAGTTGAGAGGACAAAACGTGGGAGAGAGAATGTGGAAAACCGAGATATACTGAACGTGAGCAGGCTAATTCTGGTGTCTGACAACACAGAGACTGTCTTGTGTACTCCTCTCACCTGCCTTCCTCTGGCATCTTTCAGATCACACACACGTCTACAGAGGCTATAAATATTTAAGGTAGAAATTTAAAGCGTGTCATAATAATACAACAAATCTTCCAAGGAAGAAAAGACCTTACTAGCCCCAGAGCAGACTCCAGCCTGTCATAAAAAGCCAGACTAACAGCTGGCTTTGAAGGCTCACAATCCCACCAGCGGTTATGTGGAGACAAAAAGGAACCAAAAATCACAAGCATTTGCTCAATGACAGGCAACTGGGCCCCACAAAGGGAGTCAAGACAGCTTATAACTGCAGGCTCTTCAGTAGTAGCTGCATGCAAACTGGCTTTTGTTTGGAAAGTGAGTTTTAGTGAACTGGAAGATTTAAAGAGACAAATTATTTCTCAAGCAGCAGGAAAAAGAGGAATGATCTCCAGCTGTTTTGTGGGTAAGTAACCAAATCAAACGGGGTGTGAACTCCTAATACCTTTCTTGTGGCTGAGAATTTCATAACCTACCTGTCCTCTGTTATTCCTCTGGAGTTTTCTTAGCTGAGGCCACCCTACAGCTTCCTTCTTTTAACTGGAAACCTAACTTTATCAATACAGAGGTATAAAACCTCACCAAACTCAGAAGAAACTGGCCAAAAGGCTTACAGAAGTATTTCGTACCGGGGCATGTGACTGGCAGAGCCATCACGATCACACAGTCTCTATGAAGCCCCCTCAGGAGCAGCAGCCTTTAGAACAAATCCTTCAGGTACAGGACTCACTTTGTTCCACAGCGAACAAAGAAATGCAGTGAGGAGAAAAACATTCTGGTGCTCTTGTGGTGACACAATTAAATTGCAGAGAAACTTTAACAGACTGCACGTGTGGTCTATGCAGTACATTGTAATTAACCTCACAAGCAACCAGAACAAAGGGCTCCCAAATGGCATAATGAGGAAGCTTCACGGAATTACACATGGCCCAGGAAAGCTCCAGGTAAACCACCTTGTACTTCGTTTTCCCTAGGACACAGCGACCTTTTGTTTGCTCTGGAAGAGCAGCAGATGTTCAGGGCTCAAAGACATGCCAGACTTACCACAGCTCTGTGACCAACTACTGCACATCAGTTCTGTCCCAACAACTACACGCACACTTAGCACATGTAAAGCCTGAAGCAAGTTAACAGAAGTTCTTTCCACAAAGTAAGCACAGCTCAGGGATGAGGGGTAACTGCTTACATTGCAGATATTCAACACAGCTTTGGAAAGACAGAACAAAACAAAGATCAAGAGCAAAGGATAGATGGAAGACATCCATGAAATTTTTCACTCTAGCCAGTTATAATCTATATTTTCCACAGAGAGCTTGCTATGTGTTTTCCCAATGAAATCCTTGTTTGCCAAAACAAACATTCTCACAAACACTTCGGCTTTAACAAGCATCTCCTAAAACCTGGGCAAAGCTCAGCAGGTTTTCTGCTTGGCTTCTGGGAACCTGCTCTGGACATCAGAGCTTCCAGGCTGCCTTGTACAAATCTGAAGGGGGAAATTTAAGAGAACACTTAAGAGATCCAAATGTCCAGTTACTTCTCCAAAGGGTAATTACGTGTCTGATTTTTTGATGGGGAAAACACCTCTATCTCCCAGGAGAAATACAATAACTCTGTTTTACACCAAATACAGAGCTATTAGCAGGCCTCCTGGTCATCAATTTTGTTTTCAGAACACTCCAGAAAGCTGCTTGAAACATAATAGACTTGTTAAAGGCAAGGTACAGAGCTGCCACATGCAGGACTAGACCCTGGATTCACCTTCTCCATCATATTCACATAACACTATAAATTAGGGAAGGGGAGAGAAAAAAAAAGGACTTCAAACACTTAGAAATTGCTTTCAGTTTATTATTATTAACATTACTAATAAGAGGCTTTAAAAAGAGCTAGAAGAATTTTCAAATCCACCTGGTAAATCTACATTACAAAACCTCAAGGCATGTGCATTTTGAGCAGAGTTTCCCCAAGGGTTTTTAACTGATGGAAAGCATTACTGTGTATTTTGCACAAGGCACAAGAAGGGGGCAAGTTCACTTGCACAGACCTGCCATATTCTGCATGTCATCACCTGCATTATCAGCAACGTCCTGAACAGCAGCACAACCCAAAATATCTACCGTGGACAGCACCCACGAGTACCTGAGAGATAAACAGCTCTTGAGAGAGAGCTGCAGACCACAAGACTGGACTTTCCTCTGCAGCTCAAGTGAAGGAGCACTTTTTTCTCCCAAGCACTGCTCTTTTAACACCCACAATAGCTGAAATTTGTTTCTTCTCTCTTTCACAACATGGCAATGGTGCTGAGTGCTCGTAAGTTGCCAGTGCCACGAGCTAAGTGCTACAACTCCTTGCCAAGCAGTACTTACTTTGGCTCAGGAAGCCACTAAGATTAGCTCTATGTTGGGTAAAAATTGCCACACTTAGAAGCAACCCATTAGAGCCTGTATGCCTCAGTGGAATCCACACAATTTTCTCCCAATATTTTGCAATCAAGTATTTCCGGGTTTTTTTTTTTACAGCAAGAATTTTTTTTGCACGAAGTTAACATTTGCACTTCTGACCTATTTTAAAAGGTTTGCACAAAATTTGAAATATATCCTCCGTTGATGTGCAGGAAGCTTTTGCAGGCCAAATTCTTTCTAAGAACAAATGAACACTAATTTTGTTGCAGGCAATAGTATAGGAGACCTTTTCACACAGTGAAGTACAGGTAAGAGCAACTCTCCATTTCATAATCAAGGCTACAAGAAAAATAACTTGAATGAAAGCAAGGTTCTTAAATACACAAAATCAGTTACACAGCTTCTTTCATATTAAAACCAATAAAATTGCATTGCCATCTCATAGAGAAATATCAAAAGACTGGAGCTCAAATCTCCTTTTCCATAGCAAAAGCAAGAGCTCTGAATAGGTACCACCACATTGCTCAAGCTCAGGGTTGAGAATGAACACAGAGCCTTGAAGAAATCCTGTTTGGCATATCCAGAGTCATACAAGAAAGTCTGTAGGCAACCTTTAACTCAGTTTCCCATAATCTTTGAGGTAAATGATTCACAGAGTCATAGAATGTGCTGAGTTGGAAGGGACCCACAAGGATCATCCAGTCCAACCCTCAGCCCTGCACAGGCCCAGCCCCAAGAGTCACCCCCTGTGCCCCAGAGGATCATCCAAACCCTCCTGGAGCTCTGGCAGCCTTGGGGCTGTGCCCACTGCCCTGGGGAGCCTGGTCAGTGCCAACCACCCTCTGGGGGAAGAACCTGTCCCTGAGATCCAGCCTAATCAGCAATGAAAATCCCGAGCTAACCTAATGGAATGGAAATAAAGCAATGGAAAAAAAATTCTGGCTGTCACCATCATCTCCCTGAAGACACACCCTGTTCAAAAATCCAAGCTATTATTTTTATCACTGCATGCACCTTGCACAGGAAAGGGACACCTGAAGAGTGTAAATGCCTTAAACACTAAGACAGCCAGCCAGCCGTGGTGCAGATGAGCAGTGACAGGGACACAGAAGGGGGTGTTCCTACCTTGGCACTGGCCAGGAAGCCCAGCGACAGCGCGACCCTGGCGCGCAGGTCCGGCCTGTCCCGGGGCCACACGTACGACAGCATCGCCCTGATGATCTTCTTGGCATCGATCTCCCTCAGCTGTTGGGAAGAGCAAAGGCACTTTGCAAAGACGCTCCCCTCAGGAAGCAAAATAACAGTACAAATAAGAACAGATTTTATGTATTTAGATCACTTCTGTATTTCATTTGATAGGCAACAGACACTTCACAGTGTTTGAGACCAGGACTGCCCATTAAAATTTCAAGCTGTTTGTGTGTTTATATCCATCACACGCTGCTAAAGCTCGTGAGTTGTTCTTAATTCACGTGTTCTCCAGAGTGCAAGTTTAGCTGGCTGGAACTGGAATATAGAGAGCGCCACAATTCACCACCCTGAAACACCTCACAGAGCAAGTAAACCGACCCTTCTTTATCTTCCCAATATTTCTGTACGAAAGGCAAGGCCTTGTTGGTACTTCTTTTTGAAAGGTGTTTTAAAATAGCTTAGAAACAGCATGAGGGAAATGCAAAAAAGAAAGAAAAAAAAATCAATGCAGGAAACAGAAAAACCTAAGGCAAGAAGGAAGTCTGAAAGGTCTACAATAAACCTAAATATTCTGGAGAACATTCCCTGATGTTGGATAACCAGGCTTCTGGAGGCAGGTGATGTACATGGCCACATGTTGGCTTCACTGATTACATCATTTTTAATTGAACTCTTCAGTTCTCCTCCAAACCTCCAACTTTGCTCTAAAGACCACAATCCAGTTAACAAGCCATCTTGATTTTGGTTTGGGTTGAAGTTGTGCTTTGGTGGTCGTATTTTTTGTTGTTGTTGTATTTTTTTACAGAAATGTAGGTTATTTTCCAGATGGGTAGACGTGGGTATCACTGACACTTGAGATATATTCCACTAAACTCATGAGCTAAATTCTCTGCAGCCTAAACAACATTTCCTAATCAAGAATAAGAGAATGTGCAGTAATAAAGCACAGGTATCAACAACTTGCTTTTCTGAGTTGGCAGCACTGAGGTTAACATGAAAAGAAACAAGTGTTATCCAAAACTGAAGGGAGGGCAGCAAGGGCTGCTAATCTCTCCATTTCAGGCAATATTTTATAGTTTGGGGGGAGACATGGAAAACCAAAATCAGTGTAACACCTTTTAAAGATGACTCTTCATGATGGAAGTCAGTACAAAGGGGGAGTCTTAGAATGTATCTTAAAGCTTAATACTCTGTTAAGGTCCAGGATGAATAAGCAAGAAAGGAGAGGTCTGTTAAAAGGCAACATTGCTGAGGCAACCAGGGAAGCCAATCCTATAAATACAGGCTTTTAAAAGCACCAGGAAATTCATCTCAGTGTTTCTAGTCACAGCTTCAAAGAAGACCAAAGGTGGCATTTTGTCAACAACTGCAAATGTACTGGAGCATTACCCAGGAGAAGCACATCTCAAATGACTAGTAGAAAATGGATATATGAAAGATTTGTAAGTGGGGAGAGGACGACCCACTCAGGAGATGGAGATACACACGGATCATTCCATGGGAGCCAAGCATATGCATAAAAAGCAGTTCAAACGTTTGGAAAATATCTTTGATCACCACTTAGAGGTTAAAAGGAAGTAAAAAAAAATTGATATTACATTAACACAAAAGATACTGCTGCAATCAGGGCAGTTCTAATTATATGTTGCTATTGGCTAGGCAGACTTTGCCCAGAAAAGCTATTAAAAGGAACAAAATACACTGGCTGCAAACAAGGAATCTATTTCCTTTTTTCATGGCTCTGAATGGTGACAGAAGTAAATCTGTTCAGAAAAGAGTCAGAAGGCAGCCAGTCATTTGCCAAAGGCCTTGCAAAGGAACAAGAAGAAATATCAAAGGATGCAAAATGCACACATATTACATCAAAGTTTACCATGAAATAAATGTTACTGTTATACAGAAACATGAGTTAAAAATTGTTTAAATATGCAAGTGGCAACATTAAGAATTAAAATGAGCAATCTGTTCAATGGACTCAGGCCCTTTTTTGATTCTCTGAGGTAAATAAAAAGGTTAAGAGATACATTTATTTTACCTCCTTTTAAATGGCAGTAATGTTTTATGTTTCCTTTCAAGGTCTCTTTCTACAGAGGTTGAAGGAGTGGAAGGAAAGGTATTATAAACTTAATCCAGCAGAGAGCAAAGAAGAAAAGTCTTTTTCTCTCTTTGAATGCAGCATATTTTCAAAACACTACCAAATACTGAAAACTATTTGCAAAAGAAAGAGCACTGAACATCTTGCTGTCCCCTCTACCCATCCTATGCAGGTTCTGGATCTTTTGAAACACCTAAAGAGTGGGGAAAAAAAGGTGGTCATCATTCCTCTTCCCAGTCTCCAAGGTTACTGAGCACTGCAAAGCTTTCACTGGGCTGGCCCTGTCACTGTGTGGATAAAGCCAGTGCCAGGCAGATGAGCTACCAGAGGTGTGATGGAAGGAAATGGTAGTGTGACTTGCATTCCAGCTGCCACTGCTGATGAAGGACAGCCCTGGTTGTGGCTCCCTTTGTGCTCACTCTGTGTTTTCCCAGCACCAGCACCTGCACCGGTTATTCTCCCAAGCACTAACAGTTGTCTCCTCCCCTGCTTTCTCCTCTCTTTCCTGCATTCCACTGGACCATTCCAGCACTCCTCTGCACCTCGGGAGCCATGAAACACCTTGATGAACTGACTCAGTCTATGAACCCGGCAGAAAACTCTTTGGGTGGTTGTTGCGGGGTTTTGTCCCAGTAAAGAGTCAGATAAACCTTCAAATTGAGCAGCATGAGGAAAAACAAGCTGAGAACAGAATATTTATGTTACAGCAGGAGGCAGTTGCATTCCTTCAGTCCAGGGCCTGCAGCCTCCTGGGAGAGAAGCAGCACTAGTTGTCTGGTTCCCACCATTTGGGCAGTTACTGTTCGGCTCCATCACTTCACACTGGCCACTGTCTGACCACACCGTGACCCACAGTACAGAACATCGAGGTGGGGAAGGATTCTCACTTCAGTTGCCTTATCAGCTTCAATAAATGTCAAACCAGGGCCTGAGTTTTCTTCCAAACTTTGGGGAAAAAGGCACTTAGTCCCCTGTCTTTGTACTATCCCTCCCCTCCACAGAAAGCAAGTGACAACTAGAAACTAAGGAGCAGCTGAGTGAAATGGTGGTAGGGGCAGGCAAGTTATCAGGGCTCCATCCTCATCACCAGTCTTTCCATAGGAAAGGAATGTATGTCTGCTCAGCATCATGCCAGGCACCAGTTTTCATTTCTGTCTATTCCATGTACAAAAGACTAAGACACAAAAAAACCCCAAAAGCTGGTAGAGAACAGTATTGGTTTCAGTTTCAGCACTGAGCACATCAGTCACTGCTGCACGTCAAAGTTGTTTTGCAAAAACAGGGAGATGTGTAAACTTCTCTCCTAGTTACACCTGAGACGAAGGTAAGGTGCCCTTCACTCTGTTTATCCTCAGTATTCACTTCTGTACTCCTGAAGCTGCTATAAAAGGGTCAATTTAAAACATCACTCCCAAAGTCGGATTCCAAATGAACTGGCTGGTTTGTCAAAAAAAAATCTGGAATACAGAAAGCTGTAATACAGCTGACACGTGTATCACCTGCAGTTCTCCTAAAAGCATAATCCTAGGGGAAAGATTGGTAAATTGGGTGCCAGTATTTTTATGCACTGAATACAGGTACATGTATACATTAAAAACGAGAATTGCACTTGGAATACCGGACTTCCTTCCCTTCATATTTGCTGAGAAGCTCCTGGCATTTGCACACAATGTTACTTTGTTTTTTCTTCCACTCTTCCCACATTTTACAACTTCTACAACTCTTGCTGCTTTCTCCCGGGCAATCCTAACAGTTGATATTTGTTTAGTTGGCCAACTGCCTTAACTGGCAATGTCCTGTTATGCTTTATTGGAATAAAAAACTCAGGGAATTGCTTTACACAGGAATACCTGCAGGGAGAATGCCACTGGAATATTTACATTGCATAGTAAACTTTAAAAAAAATAAAAATCATCTGGCATCAAAATTTCTAGATAATGTATTCCTAGTGAGTTTTAAAGTTAAGGAACATCCAACATTCCTTAAGGCTACCTGTATTTTGAACGTTCCATTTCCTTTCTGAGCAGAGAAAACCCTGAAATGTAAATGTGAAAGAGAGAAGGATAACCTGCTAGCTTTGAAGTCTGTTTTTCCTAGGAAGACTCTGAAAAGAGCCTCTACCCGTCACAAGGAGGGTCTCAAAATGAGTCTAAAATTAATGTTACATGCAGAGCCAGTGGTGCCACTGACTGGAGATGGCCAATTATTCCATTTCCCCCTGTGCCTCATGCAGAAAAGATCACAGATGTTTGCCAAAACAAGCTGGCTACACTTCAGGTTATGAAATTCCCTCTTACTATAAAACACACACCTCTCCCAACTTCTGCCTGTAACACAAACAGCTCGGAATTCAACGAAGGGACAACTCTGAGGTGAAAATTTAAGAAGAAAATTTAGGTACAACTGTTCAGTTACTTTACAAATGAGGAAAGGCATCCTCAGAGCAAGGAGCCCTGAAAGACTTTCCACCGAGGACTCAGTCTGTCATCAACGTGGTCCTCACTAATTTTAGGAAGATCCCACCCGAGTTTGAACAAGTTATACCCATCAGACAGAATCATTCTGCAAATACACAGAGCACCAGAGACAAGTTTGCCCAGGAAATGAGAAGATCAAAGTTAGGTAAATACAAGAGCTTGGCTTTGGCAATTTTAATCACACAGCCTGATCCCATGTTGTTCTAACCCAAAGCTGCCTCTAACTGGAATCATTTGGGCTAATAAAAGATACTTCTTCTCCTTACATAGCACCATCACTACTTTAACGTGTGCTTCCTAAATAGAAATACAGTCAAAATATAACAGATGCCTTAATATTAAATTCACCTAAAAATATACACAGTTCAATTACTTCTCCCCCCTCCTACTGCAAGTGTGATTTTACCAACTGGTGCACTGACTTGTACCCACAAGCTGATTTCTACTACCCTGAATGTCAAGTCACAAACAAAATGAGCAAACCACAGTAAAATACTGGAACACAGTTTCCATCAAAAGAATTTTACATAACACAGGCTAATTTCAAAGGGGTGTGTAACATTAAACTGTATTTTTAATAAAGCAAATCAAGCCCTTGAACACAGTTATTACAAACACTTGGTGATTTAAGAGTTAGCAAGTCTACATTGACAATTAAACTGTACCTACTCCACTACACTCCTCACATATCTACCAATACAGTTTTGCACAAATTGCTGCTGATAACATTTTTTATTTAAAAAGCAATAGTAATGAAGCCATGTTTTACCCCTTCCTTTGGATCTGTGTGAAGTCCTCCACCTGCATGGCCATGCCAACACATCCTCTTCTCTATCAGTCGCCACCTCGGCAGGATCTGGGTGGGAATGAAGAGTCAATTTGCAAGAACCTCGGGAAACAGGCACATAAAAGCCAACAGAAAGAGCAACTCCTGGCCTGTTTTCCCTCCCCCATCCTCCAACTCTATCAGCTTGCTTTAGTCAAAGACTTTTCCTCTCTCTAAAAACCTTGCCTTGCTTAAAAAGACAATAATAAGAAAGGGACTATAATTCCGGCAGCAAAGAGTACGTTCCAAGCAGGCAGGAGGTAAAGACAACAGACCTTTAAATATTTCAGTTAAAAGGACACCTAAAAATTGAAAATGGACTGAAGAACATAGGAAAAAAACCTCGAAGTTTTGGGGGATAACCATACTCAGGCAGATTAATATACAAAGTGGAACACATTTCAGCAATAATACTCTTTCCATGTACATAAGGGTAACTTTACTTGCGGGCAAAATAAATAAAATAAATGCACTTTACACTTCTTTTTCCTACCAGCATGGGAATGGCCTATTGGTGCAGTAAGTCAGGTACAAATTATCCCAGCCCAGAGCCCCTGCTGCAATCCATGTACAGGGGCAGTCTGGAAAAGAACCTGCTTGTTAAAAACAAATGCCCACTTCTCTCAGCGTGCAGTCAAGGCTCTGCAGAGAAAAGTCCTGAATTTATTCACACAGGGAGATGCACTAAAAAATAACAACTCCCTACCACCAGGCATTTCTTCAAGTTCAATTTCCACGTGCCTGCCACAAACAATGGATGTGTTAAAGCTTTTAAAAAAGTAATCTGCATTTTGTTTAAAAGATTTGCTATGTTGTTGACAATTTTCAGGTTCAAGTTATGTAAAAGCTCTTTAGGAATCCCATTTGATGTATGTTGGTTGATAGCAGACTCCAGGGTTTCCCAAATCAAAATGTCACTTTTCACATTTTAAAGAAAAACATTATAAAAAATAATCTAAGCAGATTTTATGCTTAGAAGCCCAAATGACCCTAAAAGATTTCAGCTACTTAAGTCAGTTCTGTGATAACCAGTGAGTGGTTATTATTTTATTATTAAAAACCAAAAAGAAAAGCAAGATAAATACATTTCTATGTGTCATAATTATTGCAGGAACAGCAAAAATTGCACCTTCCTTATGTTTACACTAGTTTTAAGGCAAGCAGACCTCCCAGGAGTAAGAGCCTGATATCCTGGCATTCAGTAATGAGAATATTCTACAGCCTAAGCAGAATTTTAAAGTAATAAGGCCCTGCATACTCAAGGCAAACTCACAATCTCCTGTGCCTGGGTATTCCTTACCTGGGTATTTCCCATGCTCGACAACATGAATTTAAGTACCAACACACAAGACCTGCATTTTTAAGGACTCTTCTTTGAAAGTTACTGTAACATCATTAGTTTCGGAGATTCAGAAAGACTTCTAGGGGCAGAAACATAACTTGCCATTTAACCTGCTGTACTTCAGAACCATAAATAGTGAAATTAAGAAAAAAAACCACCACAAAACCAGCAGATTAAACTGAAAGATGCTCCAAGGGCTTAAGTTTCCTGTGACCTGCAAGTAGGAAGAACCAACTGTACCCACCTCTGAAGGCTCTAGGAATGGCCTTGAGTAATCCCCTGCCAGGCCATGCCATGATCTTTGCCTGCAAATGGGTGGAATCTACAGGACAAAAACGGAGAAAGAGGAGTGAAAATGGAGTCAGACAGAACATGCATTTCACAGGCAGAGAATATTCATGTGGTTCATGTAAACAAGCATAACACGAAAAGAAGGCAGATGGCTTTGTTTTTTAACAACTGACCACAGAAAAAGCAAACTGGTGGGGAGCAGCTGCAAAATAAACTCCATTCACCCATTAAAATGCTCAGTGACAATGAACCTTTCCCTTCCCTGAATCCACACTCCCATCAGACTCTCTTTCTTTTGTACCATGGAAGCCCAAAGTTTTCCCTTTCGTCTCATTTTAATTTTCTCCCAGGTTGTCTTTTGACTCCTTCCAAACAGTGTTTTGTTCTATTTTTCATTATGAAATGTTATTTTTATGCTTATAGGTTCTGCCATTCCCAATTCCCCTTAGCTCAGCTCATGCCACGCTTGTCTCCACAAGGCAAACCGAAGCTACAGCTCTGGACTGGGAAGCACTGGGACCATTGCAAATTGGAGCAGGGCTGGCAACAAGTTTTAGGTTATTAGGACACAAGATACCCAACATTCACAGATCCATCAACCTTAAGAGACTGCTGGCACCAACTGTGCCATGCTCTACATGTTACCTTGCAAAGCAGTCCATGTTCCAAAGGACCATTTATTCTCCTCAGATGGACTAACTGGGATTGCTTCCCCGGTGGCAAGACACAGGGAGCTCTCTTCTGGTCAGCTATGCTGGTGCCACATCAGCTTTGACACAGTCTACAGTAAATCTTTTACTGCTCTGTTACAGAATTAACCATCCACTGTGCAACAATCACCAACACAGAGCAAAACGGACACATGGTGCTCTCGAGCCCACGGCAAAAGACAAATGGTTAAAAGGGGAAAAAAAGAACTCGATCATAAAAAAGCATTTTTAACCTTGACAAACAGCAGCACTGGCATCTATTTGATCTCTTGCCTTAAACATTCCTTTGTTCTTATCCTGTGACACATACCCTAAGTTATAATTTTAAAGACAATTAAAACCATTTCTGCACAAGTCACCACATGTGATCTGCTTACTCCAAATAATGCCATTATATGGCATTATATACAGAGGAAAAGTGAACATCCCGATTACACATTTTGCCCTTAGCAGAGCTAACTGGGCTGGGTGAATTGCTCTGATGCTCCCAAGACCCGGGTAAAATGAAGGAGCAGCATTTCTAAAGCACTTCATTGGAGATACACTCATAACTTTACAGCTTTCTGTCAGCACAGAGGATTCCATCTAAACCAAGGCACCCTCCCCAGGAACAGTGACAGTGCCATAAAAAGAAAATATCATAGAAAAATTATAATGCTCCAACAGTTATTGGAAAGAGGCTAATGACTGCCTTTCTAGAGTTTACTCATAGGACATCATAAAAACATTTTACTAAGAATTCATATCCTTTGATAACCTGGATAACCTCAAAGTTCTCCAGGTGAACTGAAGTATCAGGCAAACAACATCACAGAAACAGTTTGTAATGAAACACCAGCAGATCTGGTCTCAAATCCTGCTTTAGAAAAGCAGCCCAATTCCTTGACTGACACTATGAACTGCCATTGGGTCAAGAGATGAATACAGAAAAAAAATTAAAAGATTTGCACAAGATACACAGGAAAACTTGCTCTTATTTGCAAACTTGAGCCTAGAAGACCAGAGGTTTCAATCCTCTCCTGTCTCCTCCTAAAAATCAAATCTGAGTGAAGAAGTAAAGAATTAAACAAGGTGAACAACTGACTTCACTGATAATCCCTCTGACCATCAGCAAAACTGCCCAGAGGAGCAGGGCTGGAGCTCTCCCTGCCACTCTCCACACATGCTGCAGGAAGACAACTCCACTCTCCCCAGTGTGTTTTTCTCCCAAGAGATTTTGGACTATAAAGAAAAGCCATACTTGAATCTTATCATAACAGATCAAAGAAGCAGGTTATTTCTTTACAGGAGCAGGAGAGAGTCCTGCCTATTTCTGCATTTCTGACATTATGCAGGGAACTTGGATTCTGGCATTTCCTAACTTCTGAATGCCTGACTCGGCACCATTATGCCCTTTTAATGCATTTTTGGATGTGATTCTATAAACCCTGAAGAATGAAACAGATGTCTAGTACTGACTGCACATAAAAGTCATGTTGCTCAAGTGTCATGACTGTGAGTAGCAGCTTAAATACTACAAATGCAAACAACCAACAGGGATAAAACACATTTGCACAAGGTCAAATCCACACTTAGAAGGTTCCCTCTGGAATATGATATGTACCGTTCCAGGCATGCTGCACTCATCTCATGGGGGATTGTTTTTTTTTAACTAACTGTAACAGCAAACAAAACTGAAGGTAGGATTCAAGTCCCCATGCAGTATTCAAGTCCCACAGTTAATTTTGCTGAGTTTGCAAGGCAAGAAAAGAAATTATGAGTAAGAAAGAGTGGAGGAAAATGAGAGGAAAGGTTAAAATATTCCGGTATAAAGCTAAACTGCCATCAACATGAACAGTATAAACTTAACTGGAGCTCCATTTAACAATGGCCAGTGTGCCACTGCTCTCCACGCTCGGATAACGTGCCCAGAGCAAAGGAAGACAAGGAGATGAACAAAACGGTACCTTAAGGAATTTCCCCCACAATACCTTCTAATACACCCTCACATTTGGCTTGTCTTGGTAAAACACATCTCAGGGGCAGAACAGAAAACCCAGAGAGCACCACAGCCCCCAGTGCAGGGAGTGCAGCTTACCCTGTGCCCCCCATGTTCCCCAAATGACTTTCAGACCAAGATCCCGTATTTCCCTCTGTTCTATTTCAGAGAACACTTTGGGCTGGAAGGAGCCTTAAAGCTCATCTCATTCCACCCCCTGCCATGGGCAGGGACACCTTCCACTAGCCCAGGTTGCTCCAGACCCTGTCCAACCTGGCCTTGGACACTTCCAGGGATGGGCCGTCCTTCCTTGCAGCAATTTTAGATGTTCATTTTTTTAGGCAGACATATGGGACTGCTGATCTGCTCAGCAGCAATACTTCCTCTGTAAAGGGATTTTAAAATTCAAGGAACTTCAAAGACAGGTATCTGCCAGTGAAGGCTGCTGACTACCAGAGACACATGATTTATAGTTCCCAGGCATTGTGCTGGTCAACTGCACCTTCAAAGTCTTGAGGAGAGAACTTAGCAACACACACCAACTTATGAAATGTCTGGACAATAAACAGCAGTGTAATTTCACAGAACAGAGGCTTCAGGTAAAAATAAGTAAATAAATAAGTAATTAAACTGGGCAAAATATAAATAAAATTAACAGAAATACCTGAAACTTCTCTTAGAACTCCTTCCAGAGCAAGGGATAATATTAAGTTATGCAGGAGAACATGCTCTTTATCACTGGCAGCTGGAAGGGCAAGATAATGCAAAGAAGAAAAAAAGTTTCTTCTGCTTTTTACCGTTACAATAGTTTACACAGCCCTGCTTTCTGTCACTGCCAGTGTTCTCCCTGAAACTCCTCAGTGTATTTCTTCACTTATACAGATTTCTAGCAAAATAATTATCCTTAGTTAAAGGGTGTTGGACCTTTCCAGTCAAATGCTATTTTCTTTCCATTTAGCTCATTTAAGTTAATTTAACTAATTTTTAGGTTCATTTAATTGCCATATTTAGATTGAACAGAATCGGCCATTGTTTTTATTTTGGACACAGGCAAACTGTTCTACAAAACAAACAAATAAAAACCCACAAGCTTCCTAGAAAAAAACCCCACAGCAACTGTTTGGTTACTTAGCATAGTTTATCAAGCCAACATGCCAATTCTCTATTCAGCAGAGACCCCAAATTCAACACACAAGTTTTGACAGGAGGAACCCCCGCCTACTCCAACTGCGGGGGGGGAACCAAAGGAGCTGTGGTTATGGAAATACAAACTGATCTCAGTATAAGGACATGAAATCTGATCCCAGATCCACAATATTTATGATACCTGTCTTTGCCCTCTGTAAATTTAGCTGTTTTCAGGATACAAATGTTACAAGACTGCAACCAAAAGTACTGAAAAACATAAGTGAGAGGGAAGATGTGGATCTGTGATGTAACTGCACCCAAACAACTCTGCTATGTTTGACTCTCATGGCTCTAAGTGCCATAGAAAATACAATTAGGCTTCCAATTAATTATAAGCTTAAAAAAGGTTACAATTAGCATGAAACTTTGAAGACAGGGGATCAAATACCACCTGGATGCAAAGTAGAGTAGAAGGATCACAGGCAAGCCTTTAAAATCACCTTTGTCAAAAAGAACGGTTGGCAACTTTGCTCTTACGGTCACATTTCACCAGAGCTCTTCCTTCCTTTAATCCTCACGAGCTCAGCTATGGCTGTGCTGTTTGCCAGCCTGAGCTGCACAATGCGCCGCTCTTGACACAGTTATGTCGTCCCAAAGCTCTGCCATTTGTGCAGTTACACCAATTAAAGCCCAGCTGTGGCTGCAGAGTTGATTTTACCCCCAGCAGTGAGAAGTGCTAGTGTAACCCTGTCACATTAGGGCTGCCCTCCCAGGAAGGTCCTTCCTGTTTAGGAATACTTCAGGGAAGACAGGCCATCAGAGCCAACTCTGCATTCCACAAGTGGTTGGGCCCTGCCAGCGTCCCATCCCAAGGGGGATTAAAACGCTGGATCAGGAGCACTTATTTCACATCGGAAATATTGAACAAACCAGTGCAGACTCGACCCCATATCTCACACCCACAACACAGCCAGGCAGGTAGCAGAGGGCAAGAGCTTTCCCCCCGCCCCCGACTCAAACACACGTGGCAGCCTGGAGGCTTTCACCACAGCACCTGCTATAAAACACAGCTTTCCTCACCTCGGGCCCGCTGCCTGTGAAACACACAGCTTAGGACCACGGCAAGCAAGATTAAGTTACTTTAAATGCAAGCCCAGCTGCGCTTCTTCAATTTTTGTAATATATAGAAAAGCTTTCAGAACAAGTCCGTTGAAAATACTGACAGTCCCCGTTAGTGTATGAGCACAGCAAAATAATCAAACAACTGAAGCTAAACCAGGATGCACGGATATGCTTCCAGAAGGTTTTTTTAATTGCTGAATTACCTAATTGATAAAAATCAATGGCTAAGCACCCTGAAATACAACTGCTGAAGTGCCTGGCCAACTTCTCAGGGTCCCCTCCCTTTGTGCAGGCACAGTATTTCTTGAACTAGCTGAAAAATGAGAAGAGGAAACTGAAATTGCAGGACAACATAGCAAATTTAATTAAATGTTAAAAAAAATCATGTCCAAAAATTTTGAAGGTCGTTATAAGCAAAAATCCAGAACCCTCAGGTTTCAGCCTCCTGCTAGATAAGAGTCAAATAATCCATAAAATGGAAGTGGCAATTTTTATCTAGCAAAATATAAGACCTTGCTCCTGAACTTAATAAATTGTAATTTTCAGTCAAATAGAGCTCGATGCAGAAGTGAAAATTCATCACCAGACCATAAAAAATGCATTCATTGACCACTTTCTAACAAAAAAAAATGCCAGAGAGATAAGCATATATATATACATATTCCACAGACGCAGCCTTGGTTTTCTAGATCAGAAAATCTAGTGCAAATTCACATTTAGTGACATGTGGCAATTAAAACTGATCAGCACGGACCCGCATTCCCAACATGAAAATAAAAACATTCAAAAGGAAACCAGGGATATAATTGATGCTTCTATTCATCACCATGATAACGCTGCTATTTGTTCACTCACAGCTGAAACGGGGTTCCAGGAAGAGGGGCAATACTGAGAATTCAGGTATATTTTAATGTATGCAAATACACGGGTAAAATATTTGATCTGCATCAACGTTAGCTCTCACCTTCTTGTCTTGCTCGAGTTTCTAAACTAAACACCCCTCAGATTTACCACTTCAGCCCTGCCCATCTCAGCTACCAAGCAACATGCAGCTGAATGTAGTCCCTGGCAGAATTCTGCCTGTCAGGGAAAACTAATCAAGGAGACAAAGAAAAGCTACTCATAAACAGTAGTAATCTGAGGAATACAAAAGAGTTGTATTATGAAATCAAAGCTATCTGAAAGCTTATGGAAAGTCTTTGGGATAAGTTCATTCCCTCTATCTTTGGGATACACTTCCTCATTCGCTTTGAAAAATGCCTAGGGCTTACACAGTTTGACGTGTGTGCTCAATTCTTTACTTCTAACAAAAAAAATCGTTCCCTGGGACACGTTACAGCCCGCCCAGCTGACAGAGAGCATTCCAACACCAACTCCCTTTCCCTACGGAGCGGCAGAATCCGCCGTCAGCACAGGCATTCCCCGCGCACACGCCCCGCATCCGCGGGCAGACACGGCGGTTCCCAATGCTCGTCCCCAAGGAGCCCCCGCAGGGCGTCCCGGGGCCCGCCCGGCCGGGGGGCGCCGATTCCGGGCAGGCAGGGACGGACCGGGCCGCGTTCGCCGTGCCGGGGGACAGAGGCGCGGGGACCGGCGGCCCCTCCGCGACCGCCCCTGACCCTCCCTCGGGGACCGCCCCTCGGTCCCTCAGGGACCGCCGCTCAGGGACCACCCCCGCCCGCCCTCCCTCCCTCCCCGGCGCCCCCACGCACCTGTCCGCCCGCCGGGGCACTGCGGGCCCGCCGCCCGGTCCCCGCTATGGCCCCGGCGGCGCAGGCGGCGGCGGCGGCCGGCGGCGGCCGCAGCAGGGCCAGGGCGAGCAGCAGCCGCCGCTTGCGGGAGGCGGCGGCCACCAGGCCCCGCGGCGCCCCCAGCACCGCCATCTTGCGAGGGCCGGAGCGCAGGGCATTGTGGGGCGGCGGCGGCCCCGCGGCGGGAAGGGGCGGGCCCGGCCGCCCGAAGGGGAGGCGGGGCGGGGGCGCCATGGCCACCGAGGGGAGGGCTGCGGTGCGTGTCGGGCATCGCCCGGAACAGCGCCGGGGCTGTTCACGGGTCTGCGGCAGTGCTGCTCGGCTCCCGCCCGCCGAGGCTGCTTGGTCTGGCCGGTGGGCAGCTGTGGAGCGCGAATGCCGAGGCTGCCCTGAGCCCCGCCATGGCCCCCTTAGGGGAGCGGTGCTCAGCCCCGCATGCTGCCCCGCAATGAGCTGCCCTCAGCCCTCCCGACCCACCTTGAGGGGCACAGACACCTCCCTGCCAACCCGGAGCAGCCAGACCCTTCCGAGCCATCTCCCCCTCAGGAGGGTGTGCGTTCTGACTCTGCGAATAAAATCCCCCTCTTTTGAGAAACCGGACTGTTGAAACGCGGGGCCCTCAGCCCAAAGCGAGCGCCGCCGGTGCTCCCTGCGGGTGCTGCTGCCCAGGGCGGGCGGTGCTGCCGTGCGGCCGGGCACCGGCACGGCTGCAGACGAGACGAGGTGCCCGAGCTGGCACACACGGCCCTGCCGGGGGAATTTGGGCCCCCGCGGATCAGCTGCCCCGGCAGTTTCCTCGGACGGGGCGCAGACCGGCCCCGGCCCGCAGCGCCGGGAGGGAGCGCTGGCCGGAGGGGAAGGTGGACGCGGCGCTTGGGATTGGTGGTTCTGTGCATCCCATCTGCACCGACCTCATCCTGCATTCCACACCCTTCCCCGGGCTACCTCACCGGCCTCCTTCGGCTCACACAGCTGAGCCGTGGTTCCTTAGCGCCACAATAACACAGCAAGATTATGGTTCCCAATTAAACACCCATTTAGGGAGATGGAGCTGTGCATGGAATACGTTTATGATGGCGTATATACTCCCATCCGATTGGCATGCAGAGCCGGGAGGAGGCTGGAACTCTGTGTGGCGTTTCTAATCACATAAAGATTTCTTCAAAGCCACCAGAGCTTGACTATTGATGCTCTTGCCTTGAGGGAGAGTTGTAAGCTCGTTTGCAAGGGAGAGAGATAGACATACAGACAGACAGAAAGGAAGAGGACAATTGGCTTAAAGTCAATTTTTAATGAGGCAGGATTCCTCTAGCTTGTGCTTTGATACTCAACTTTGCTTCTGACCAGGATCCACTTCAAACGACACAGGCGACATTTCTCTGGCACTAATCTAATTCTTCATCCTAATTGCATTTGGCAGAGCCGGGTCTGAACAGTGCCGCCTTGTGGCTCCGTTCAGAGGGATCAGCAGGAATTCTGGGCATGGCTGCCATGCATCTGCTTCCTTCGGCATGCTCTGCTCAACAGGGCGTTTGACCAGGCAACAGGGGATAATCGTGACTCTGCACGGGGCAGCCTGAAAAGGCAGCTTGGCCAGCTCGGCAGCATCTTTTGAGAGATTTCAAATGTCTCTGCCATTTCTCCGCTTGAAAATCCTTCATGTACACAGGGTTTGTACGCACATACAATGCCTTCTGGGTCGATCCAGCCTGCAGCACAGGCTCTCAGTTCAGCCCTGGGCTATGTGTGCAGTATTCCCACGATCTCAAGCTCTCTGGACACGAGCTGCATGGAGTATCCTGCGTGTGGAGAACAGAACCCTGAGCTGTGGTATGGCAGGATCTGACAGAGCTCCAACACCTCTAACAGAGATGTGCAAATCTCCTGGCAAACATATATTGTCAAACTTCCCAACACCTTCCTGAGACAGCTGCATCATCACAGCCTTGTCATTCAACGGGGAGAGATGACATCCAACAGCTGTGTGGAAAATGTTATAATTAATAATGTTCATAGTCCATTATTATGGCCTGAGCAAAAAAATCAGCTTTGCCATTTCCATTTGCTGTGCTAATGTATACCATTTTAATTTTTTCTACACTTTTCAGTCATAGATGGTACTTAATATATTTGATAGGAGCATTTTCCCTGCAAATTTTGTCTTAACTACTCTTCGGTCTTTAATAACTCTCCCATGCTACTGGTTTTATTTCCTCCTGCTACCCTTTCAGTCTTGTTTCCAGTTCTGATCTTCTCTTTCTCCTTTTGATTCCAGTTTATGTGATACCAGACTACTGATAGCTGTACAAGGCACTGCAGCAGCCCTGAGAGAGACAGAGAACAAAGAAGAGCCCATATCCCTGTTGTGGGCAGAAACATGACCCACCCTGTCCCAGAGTGACCGAACGGGGAGAACAGAGCTCCTAATAGAGACAGAAAGCCAACAGAGGAGTTTGATAAACTTACAGTGTTTAAAGTAGCTTGCCACAAAATAAATATTTATTTCTCTGCAGATTTAGCTGTGGAAGCAGAGGATCTCCTTGGAGATAGACAGAAATCAATGCCTGCTCCAGAGCTGGCACTCTGGAAAGATGACAGAAGCAGCTTAGTCAAAGAAGTAGAAGCTCTGGGAATGGAAAGAACTCACCACAGTGGAAATTTGTGAATAGAGTCCTAAAAGATACCTAATCTGGCCTTTTTCGAGGAGCTGTGAAGACAACAAAACAGGGCTTGAGAACAAGGTCAGTTGATTGATAGCACAATATCTGTTTAGTTAGAAAAGGTTACAGAAGCAGCTCAGCAAAAGAAGTACAAGACCCATCCCATCGAGGTAAAACAAAACCTTATTTAGAGTGTATTAAAGTTCTTAAGTTCTTTCTTATTGAAGGTGTTTAATATGATTCTAACATTGTAATGAACATCACTTGTAGCAACAAGTATCTATTTCTTGCAGCTGTAAAAAAGCAGAGTACAATTGCATGAAGATTACTCATAGAAGTAGTCCCAGAGCTGTGGAAATCAAAATGAATTCAGGAGTCAGGGTAAAGAAAAGTGACCATATTCAATGATAATTTTGGATCAATGGTATTGGAATAGCGTGAACACAAGAAGGGCAATACTTCACCAAAGTATATGAAGCAAGAGGGAAAATTAATGAGAAGAAGATAATGAGAAAAAAATAAAAATAGGCAAACAGGACAATGTTGGGGGAGGCTAGAACCCCTTGTTTAGAGGTACAAATTAATTCTGGCAAGTATTAATTTGAAAGCACAGTGCTGATCTGGAGATAGTGACTGTTACACTTATTTCTAGAACTATTAATTCTCAGACTTTGCATTTAAGAAAAAGCATCCGCACACACACTGGAAGTACAATGTGAATTGTATTTCATAGTAAAATAAATAACTAGCATAAATGAGCTGTATTTAAAAAGGTTTGATCATGTTACAGGCATTGGAAGGGGCTGCTCAGGGAGGTGGAGGAGTCACCATCCCTGGAGGTGTTCAAGAAACAACTGGATGTGGCACATCAGCCCAGTGCACAGCAGAGGCCTCGCCTCGGCCGTGGATTTACTGCCTGTGAGTAGATCAAACCTGCAGTGAACCCACAGCAGCTTTAGATTTGTCATGTCCTGATCCCTT
>JAWMRA010000146.1:18230838-18245371 GCA_035584735.1 Pseudotriccus pelzelni | reverse complement strand
TGGGAAGGGGCTGCAAACAGCCAGGAGTGCTGGGGCAGTCTGTCTGCAGCCAGGGGGGGTCACCCTCAGCAGCTGCTTTGGGGGGGCTGCATTTCTCCTGTGAGGTACTTTGAGTCCAAAACTCCAGGAATTCCAGACTTTAGATTAGCTTCTGGCAGAGAATTGATATCCTTTTCCTCTTCTTGTGTTTGGATGTGTGTCTCTTGGAATGTTTGGAAAATTACTGCAAGTTTCTTGAACAGTGTTCAAAAGCAGACACATGTCAGGGAAAGACAGTCCAGGGTTGTTGTTTATAAAAGAGATTTGGTACTTTTTCAATACACATTAGGGTTTATCAGGGCTCACACCACTGACGTTAGAGGTGTCACAGAGGGATAAATTCTGCTTGAGTTAAGTTTGGCTCTTGGTTAATCCTTCCAGTTCCAGATATAGCTGCTGTTCTCTGGCAATATCTCCATACTTAAAAGATGCCCATGAATTTTTACTGATCATGGAAATAATTATTTTCAAAGTAGAATTCTTAGCTGTCAACATTTGATGCATTTAATGTGGCTGGAAGAATACCTCCTACATGTTTCATCCATATTACAGGAGACCATGCATTGTGGGTGGGTTGTTTTCTCTCATGTTGCTTCCTGAACTGCCTGGGCATATTGTTCTTTTCAACCTTCTCGGTATGGTGTCTTGTGGGTTGTCTTTTGCACTTAGAGAGAGAGAGCAAATAAGGGTGCAGATCCTGGGGTTGGTACCCTACTGTTAGCTGTAACTCACAATTATTTGCTGGTATTTATATTTAGCTTTTCTGTATTTAATTGGATCCTTCCTACTTTTGGAATTTCTTCTTTCTATCATCATTATCCCCCTTCTTAAATGTTTACAGCATGGGGATGTTTACAGTCCCCCCCTTAGCTCTCTGGAAACCAAAGTGCCAGCATTTAGCAGTTTTAATCCCTTTCTCATAATTAATCACCTCCCTCCAGCAGTCTGCTGATGTGTTTTTTTCAGTGTTAGATGAATGGCAGAATGTCACTGTCAATGTTCCATCAGAGCACAAAACGCTCCTCTTTGTATTCCATGAAAGGAATATATATTTCTTATGCAGTTGGTTCTTCAGAACTTCAAAATTGTATTAGACAAAAAAATTAGGGACTGTACTAAAGAGAGCATGAACTGAATGATTAAATGCGTGGTTTCCGACTTCAGTTGTAGGGTCTCATTGTGAGTTTGTAAGAGCTGCTGTCCCTGACACAGCATCCAGGTATGTGGACCCTGCTCCTCCCTCCCTGTTCAACGGTGACGAGATTGTCTCGGGATGGTGTTGTCAGATTTGACAAGACATGTTTGTTGAGATATTAGAGCTATGTCAGATCTGAGATACAATTCAGGCTTCTTTTATCCGCACGCAGCATATTCCGTGTAGCACGTTTCCCAGGAGCTGGGCACGGTGGAAATGTGGACGCGTATCCGTGCCAGGAGCTGCGCTGCGGGGCGGAGCTGTCCTGGGTGTCCCTGCAGGCATCGCTGGGTGTAGCTACACCTGGGCAGCTGTACTCAGGAAAAAACCACAATTACGTTTTTGGACTTCCTCGAATCCTACCTCATCTCTGACCCTGCATCTATATTACAGTTTCCCGTATCTGTAAAGGCCCCCCAAACCGAATCAAATTAAGCGGGATAAACGCCCGCAGCAGGACTCGGGGGTGCTGCGCTCCCGGGGGCTCCAGGGACACTTCCCCGGTGGAATCCGCGGGGCAGCGGAGCGGGAGGTGCGGGCAGGGCCGGGGCCGGAGGGGCCGGGCCGGTCCCGCCCCGGCGCTGAGCGGCGGCTGCGGCCGCCAATGGAGCGCGGGCGGCGGGCGCGCTCCCCCCGCCCCGGCGGCGCGCACGGGGGCGCGGCCCCGGCGCATGGAGGCGATGCCCTGCCAGAACCAGCGCCTCGGCCCGCGGCCGCAGGATGAGCCGCCGCCGGCCGCCACGGCCACGGCGGGCGGCGGCTCCCGGCTGATCCGCTTCGCGGAGCCCAGCGAGGACAGCAGCTGCCCCAGCCCGGACAGCAGCAGCAGCAGCAGCGGCAGCAACGGGGTGGTGGCGGTGCCGCCGGTCCCCGCGGGCGAGGGCGGCGCGCCGGCCATCGGGCCGCAGCTGAAGCTGCTGCCCATGAACGACCAGCTGCGGGAGCTGCAGACCATCATCAGGGACAAGTGAGCGCCGCGGGGCGGGCGGGGATCGCGGGTGCGGGGCAGCGCGGGCTGCGGAGGAGCCGGGGACGCTGCGGGGGGATCGCCGCCGGTCCCCCTCAATTCATCCCTGCCTTCCTCCCTCTCTCCCTCCCCAGGCAGCCGCAGCCCCGCCGAGCCGCTCTGGGCCGTACCCCGGTGCCGGCTCGCTGCTCGGCGCGGCCGCCGCAGGGATGCGGTGCTCGTGGGGTCCCGGCGCGGCCGCGCTGTCCCCGCCGGGGCCGGGGGCCCATCCCGGGGCTGGCGAGACGCTCCCGCGCCGGGTCGAGCGCCGGGCCGGCGGCGCGGCCATGTCTGGTGACGCGGGGCCCGAGGGCTGGGCAGGGCAGGGCAGAGGGCGGGCAGCGCTCCCGGGGGTCCCCTGCCCGCCCCGCCTCGGGCCCGCCGGGCACTGCGACGGCGGCTCGGCGGGTCTCGAACCCCCTCGCAGATCTTTGCCCTCCCCGATGTGAGGTTTTTGCTCACCCCCGCGCCGTGGGCGGCTCGGAGCTCGCGTGCCACATCATCATTCCACGGAGCGTGCGGTACAAAGGACTGTAAAGCCCTGCAGGGAGGGGGCTGTGCCTTACGGTCACTCCGGCGGGCCCTGCAGGAGCTGGGCTAGTTCCCGCTGTCCGGATATCGTGTATCCTGCCCGCAGGATGGACAAGGAGCCGTTCCCGGGCTCTGGCTGTGGAGACATGTGAGCACGGTGTTCCACAGAGCATCGCGGGTGGTGAACACATGGCACGTCTGTAGCTTTGATTGTTCAACACTCGGAATGCTATTGTAAGGTATTAAATTTGGTATGCAACATAAGACAAACATAAGTAGCATCCATCTATTAAAAACATAATTTACCACCTCTGATGCAAGAACCACTAGCAAAGAGGTGTGAAATCAACTGTATCAATAGAGTGATCAGATTCTGAACAGAACCTCTTCCCACATCTGCAATAACTAACTCATTGCACTGTTTGTCCCTGTGCTTTGTATCTTTCCATCTGCATAGTCTATGTTTTGGTATTTTCTGCTTCTTCAGGCTTACTTTGTAGCTAACAGCAATACAGTTTTTAATGTCAAACTCTCTCAAAAACAATACCTCCATTAATTTTATTAGCTTACCTGAGCTTTATTACCTTAAACTAGTTGTGGTTTTGAGTTTTTTGTCTATTTTTGTTTGTTTTTTGGTTGGTTGTTTTTTGGCGGTTTTTTTCCCCTCTTAATTTTCAAAGTATTGTGGAAAAGCATAATCTCCTGGCAGGCAGAAGCACCCAGAGGTAGTATTTGTGTCAGGATGGCACTTGTGGCAAGACCACACAGATCTCTGCAGGTGAGAACGGCTGCCTGGCATCTTCCCTGCAGAGCAGAGAGGGAGCTGTAAGTGAGCTAAGCAGAGAAAGACAGAGAGGAAATCCAAACTAGGCTTGGTGATGGCCTGCAAAAGGTTTTGAGGTTAGTGAAAAGGAAATAGCATATAGTTTTGATATCTAGGCGAATACTAGCAATGTAGTTAGTGTACTGAGGTATCATTATTTTGTTGTAAGCTGATTTTGAACTGTTGCAAATCCATTTAATAGGTTTCTGGTTATAGTGAGCTTATCTGGAAACCAGCAGCTGCAATTTTAACTTGGAAGACATTTTTTTAGAGTTGCATCAGCTTCATTGCACAAGACTTTGGTAAGAGGAAGTCTAGAATAAGACTTGTAAATAATGAATTACTCAGAGCAGCTGCAGCAATTGCATACTGTACTTTATTCTGGCCTGGCAGTGGAGATGTAACTGTCACTTCCAAGCTCCATTCCCAGCCAGTGAGGAAAACTGGACAGCAGCCTGCTCAGAAAGGCAGGTGTAGACTTTGTAGGTAAGGACAATAGGGAACCATTATTTTTGTGTTCTGTCCCAGAAATTCAGCTGCATCTCATTAAATAAGAGACCTCAGGCTGGCTTATTTTAGTGCCTGTCATTCAGAAAGATGCTGGGACATGCTTAGCTGTGAAGGGGAGAGGCTTTTTTGGGCACTGTTTATTAACCTTTCCCTGGGCAGGTGCAATGTGCCTTAAGAAAACTCTGTAGCCCCTGTAGCTTTTAAACCAAGTACTGAAAGAAACTCTTCCTCAGAAGTGCCCCGGGTTGTGAATTGCCAGCTGAAGAAAAACCCACCTTCATTTGGCTGGTCATCATGTGCTGTGGGGTTCAGAGACAGCTGAGTCCATGATTTAGCCTGGTAGAGTACAATGACCATGTATTTCTTTTGCTTCCTTAAAATGAACAAGAACTTGGTCTGTGTGCTGGAGAGGGGGAGATCACCTCAACTTGCCTGGGTTTGCTCATTTTTCCTCAGGCTTGTCACTTTTCCATCCAGTGAATGCTTAACGGGGGCAGATGCCTTTTTCACTGGGTGCTGGATATGAACCTCGAGTGCTCTAATGAGATGTGAAACTGATGCATTAAATATTGAACGTTCTGGAACAAACAGTTACAGCCTCTTCCCGAGGAGGGAATTATCTCAAAGTGATTTCTGGCCTTACAGATGAGAACCAGAGATCTGGAAGCTGAAATGAGTTGTTCAGCAATGTGTTTTATGTTGAAGCAAACTCATTAGTTCAGGTTGGTAGTGTCATTTTAACTCCTAATTTAACAATAGACGTGATTTAAATCCAGATATTTAAAGGTTCTTGTGTCTGTTAGGTGAGATCATTCTGTTGTGCTCTACTAAGGCTTCTCACTCCCTAGGGAACAGTGATGCCATGGAAATGCAGATGGCAAAGCAGTGGGACACACAGTCCTGGCTGCTGCACAGAGCAGAATGATTCAGGAGTGTGTAATTCACCTGGGATGAGTAAAGCTGACTGCTGCAGGCAGGGAGGGTGGGATCCCTTTCGCATCCCACCACCAGCCCAGACACTGAAAAAATTAGGTACTAAAGGATATTAAGTACTGAGGCACTGCAGGTAGAACATGGACCTGTTTCTCAGCTGCATCATCTCCCTGAATGCCAACAGTGTGTCCAGTGCCTTCGGCTTTTTTTAAAATGGCCTTTTACAAATTCTGTGGAGAGAAGTGGCTTTTTTCCAGCCTTACCATCACAGTGAGAAAGTGGAGTTAAAGCAGCCCCAAAGCCTGCAGCCCTGTCTGTGCTTGTAACTAAGTGCCGAGTGCTAAAGAAGGAAGAATCCCTGCAGTTATCTTGTGCAAATCCAAAAACCCCATTTCTTCTCTCAAGACAGGCAGGTGACTGTAACTGTACATCAGCCTTGCTCCCAGGCCTTCAGAAGCAAGCTGAAGTGACTTTATATTGTTCCCACAACGTTCCCGTTGTTATCTGCCTGCTTCCAGTTGGGTTTTAATGCCTCATCTTTTTGAGATGTTGTCCTGTTACTTGATCAAGAAACAGTTTCTAGTCTGCCATGGGTTGTTACTCTCTATACTTCTGTCTGGTATTTCAGGGGAACAGTTACAGTGTTTTCACAGAAAGCTTTGGTTTTCTGCTTCATGGGATGTGGAGCTTGAAATGTGGTCACAGCTTTGCAGGTGCCCGTGTACACGAGGTTTTTCATTTTCAGTATCGCTCTTCTCATTTTTATGCAATGTGGTTTTCTGTTGTCCTTCCCCTCTCAAAAACCAGGCACGATAAGGGTGTTAGTGAACTGGGCATAAAACCATCTGTGTCTTTGCAAGGGCAGAGTAGTTAGTTTAAAACCTGTAATAATAATCTGTATTAATAACTCAGAGTATCCACCCTAAATATGTATCACTGTACTGTAGACTTGACATTGTCGGGTTTGTCTTGCCACCCATTTCTGAGATTCGGGTAGATTTTCTGAAATGCCATAGTCTGGAAGAACCTAAATGTGCCACTTTGCTACATTCCTTTTTTTAAAAATTGCTAACACACCATAGATGGAAATATGAATCCTATCAAAAATCTTAATGAAAGTAATTCTTATAAATGCAGGGGGTTGGGATTGTTTTCCGCGGTTTTGGGGGTCTTTTTGAGTATTGCCTGGTGAGTGTGAAAGTGACAGAAAGTTAGGAATATCCTGTTTTTACCAGAAAGAAGGAAAGAAATAAAAGCAAACAGTGTTTTTAGTAGTGTGTTATTAGTATAGGCTGACACTCTTTTTAAACCTGTTTTTTCCAGTGACCAATTCTCAGGCAATGAGCAGACAAACCTCTTGCCTTTCCCTCATGTTAATGTGAGGTGTCACAGAACCTCAGGGATTAAATGCAGAACTCTCTTTATGGCGTTAAGGAGACCTGCAGAGTATCACAGTTTGACAGTGACAGAGGGGTTTTCCTGCTGTGATTAATACAACATCCATTTAAAAGGACCTGGCTGCCATGTGGGTGCTGTGTCTGAGGGTTTTGAAGGTGTGTCCTGCAAGCGTGAGCTCCTTGGTTGGAAACATGTCCTACCCTCATGGAGTGAGAGTTGGTCTTGTTATGGGAAGCAAGGTGTTAAAATCTGCTCCTAAATGTCAGACTTTTAACCTTTCGTTCTGCCTGCTGAAGGGGCCAAAAGCCGCACAAGTAAAAAGTTGTGCCCAGGCTAATCAGAGGCAGAGAGGTGTTTTAATGGGAATGCTTGTTAATCCCTGCTCACTTTAATCTCAGGTTCGCTGATCTATTCACACTCTGAATGAATTCCAGATAAGATAGGATATATCTCCTGCTTATCAGGTGTGTTGTCAGTCTCAGGGCTGGGGATCTGCACTGTCATTGTCCCATGATTTTTAAACTGAAGAATATGTGGAGCAAAGTTCCCTTGCCCAGGGCCACGATGGTGCCCATCTGAGCTTGGGAGGTGTTTCGGAACTGAGCTGGAACAGCAGTACAATGGAAAACCTACAGAACATCATCCCTATGTGTTCATGCCTTATTTGCTGCTGGGACAGAGCAGCAGGAAGAGGCAAACCCCAGGTTTTACTCGCTGCATCCCAGTGCCTGCCACCAAGCAGGAAACCCATGGTGCAGAATCTCTGGGATAAATTTTGTATACAATAGGAGATTTTTCTCTGAACAGCCTTAGGATATATTATCCTTGAATTAATATTATATTTAATCAGTGTTCTTAAAGTTATTCCCCAATTTAAAAAATAAATTATTACTTTTTTCAGGAAATCCAGTAGAGGAGACTTCGTATTTTCTGCTGATCGTCTGGTAGGTGAAGAATTTCTTCTTCTTGGCATTGCACTTTGTAACTCTTCCATTAAAAAGGTCTTTCAGGATAGAATAATGGTGGTGTGAGAGCAACTTTTCTAACTGAAGGAAATTGCTATTTGACAGCAACTTTCTGTATAGGGACTTCTGTTCTGTTTCTTCTCAATGGGTTCCAGAAACCACGTTATTATCAGGCACAGCTACGTGAGCACAGGGAGCAGTAGTAATAAGAGACTCCTATTTATAAACAGATGCACACAGGCTAGAGATAATTGAGTTTTACTGCGAAACAGCACTTTTGATCTCGTGAACAGAGCACTACAATTTCTTACAGCCTAGATGTTAACAATTGCTTGCCTGCAGAAGTGCCTCCTGGCACTTGTTGTGCGTGAGATTAATAGCTCAGGGTGCATCCACGTGGAGAATTTGTTTTTAGCCATATGGTAGTTACTGTCAGGGATAAAGCAGTTGGAAGTTTTTAGTAAGTCAGAACAAAGACTGTTGGGAATGGAGCCTTTTTCTCATTGAAATTACATGCTTAAAGAAAACCACAGCACTTGCTACCACACAGATACTTCCTTGGATGCATGAGGGTGTTTGCTTTTTGCAAATCCACTCTCATTAACAGAGAGTCCAAAGACCATTCAGTTCCCAGCACCATTTGCCACAGCAGGCTGGTTCCCTGTGGCAAGCCCAGTCTTAATCCAGGCCTTATCCAGGCTTGCTCGGGGCTTAGATATGACCACAACCCCAAAGCTTTTTATCTTTGTGGCTTTCCACTTTCCTCTCTGCATTCCTCTTCTTGAGAACGTTTCCTGCATTCCAGTAGCTTATTGTGAGGGATTAGTGTGAACGGCCTCTCCCAGTTACCTTCTCACTTTACGTGGATGTTCTGAAGAGCACAGTGATTTTTTTTACTTCTTTCCCCCCCCATCATTGCTAGAAACTGCAGTGAGTTCAGGCCTTGTATCAGCATCTTCTGTGGCTGGGCAGCACAGCTGGAGAGCTGCCCTTCACAGAAACATCTCTGTGTGCTGGTCCTGCAGCTGTTTGCTGAAGAACCTGCTGCTCTGTTTTCCATTTTTTTAGGAAGAATTTTACACGGAATAATATGTAGGAGTCTCACTTCCTCTGTGTTATTCCTAGGTGTGGCAAAGAACAGTCACAACTTCATGTGGCACATGGTCTCTGCTAAACTCAGCAAGGTGCAAGCTTAGGTATGACCTGCCATATTTTCCCCCCAGTGAGCAAACAGAGCTTAATGGCAAGACTCAAAACACGAAGAGCAGAAACGTGTGTGGGATTGCAGGGGGACAAAATACCCCTTTGCTGCAGAGAGAAAAGGAGAATGAAGTTAAGCTTGGTATTAGCTTGGCAGCTGTCAGTGGCAGTGTCTCATAAGGTCACCACAAGGAGAGGTCTTAAAGAGGGATTCTAAAGCTGATGGATATCTGGCAATTTGCTCCACGTGTAAGGGGGTGGTACAAAGGAAATGTTCAAAGATACTTGTGAGCAAAAGCAGTTAACACGTGCTGGAGGTTATCAGGGAGTGTCTGAAAGCCACTGCCAGGGCTGAAAGATGTGGGGTTAAAGTTAGGAGGATGAGGACGATCCATCTGAGGCATTTGTGAAGGAAGGAAGCCTCTGGCATGGGAAACAACCAGTCATTCTGACTTGTGGTGGGACAAGTAGAACTTAGGAGGGGTAGAGGGACTGGCAGACAGCTCCTCTGGGTGCAGGAGGCTCACACTGATCCCAGCACTCACACATTGTGGAGGCACTGAAGTGATGTCCCCTCAGGTCACAGGTACACCAGTGCTTTGCAGCAGAAAGCAGATTTTGGGGTGTGACTGGAGGCCTCAGGGTGAGGAATGAATTAGTGTCTCAGCTCTACCAGCAGCTCCCTGTGTAACACTGAGCAGGTCCCTTCATCTTTCTGCCCACCTGCCTCTTTCAGGGGGTTCCAAAGGGCTTTGAAATGCTGAGCTGCAAGGAGCTGTACAGACAGGCAGCATGGCTGACAGCCCTGCTGTCCTGCCTCCCTTTCAGCTTCCAAGAAAAGCAACACAGAATGGGTTGGAGGATCCCCTAGGAATTACTGTGATTTTGGAAATGAGGTGATGCACGGCTGTCACGTAAAAAAGTCAGCCTGCTGTCTGCCCACAGCTGGGGGAACATGGTAATGGTCACTCCAGAATTTATTCACAGTCCTGTTTCTTGACCTTTAAACGCTTCATCTTTTTCCAAGTTGCAGGCAGGCAGGAGGGTTGGAACAAGCAACTGCTGAGATCACAGATACCTGTTGGGGTGGCTCAGAAAGGGCTCCTGGTTTCCCAGTTTGATGTGGTTGGAGCAGCACCACCTCCCACTGCACCCTGACTGATTCCTTGTTAAGTTTAGCTCCCCTTTAAATGAGAACACTGTCACCTGCTTGCTTTAGTTGCCTGTATCCAGATTTCTCTGTTCCTGGAATCTGAGGAACTGGTCAAACCTGATTTCTTCCCTGGTATTTGTGGTAAGGAGACTTCATTGATGTGCTTAATTGGCTGAGAAAAGGTAGATTTCACTAACATTTTCATATCCTTGAAGTGTTTGTGTGGTAGTTGGCTAAAGCTCCTTGGACCCTCCATTAGCTCTTGTTTTTGCTGACAGCTCTAGCAGATCTTGTACTAATGAAGGTTCAGAGCAAATAGTATTTCCCTTTGTTTACTGCAAAGGCTCTGGGGTAAATCCTAAATGTAAAACTGTATAAATGAGCACCTTGACATATAATTCTGTATATCAGCATTAAATGCTTAATCTAAACCTTCAGCATAACTCTGGGAGCCTTGACAGTTTAAGTAGGCCTGTCAGGAGTAAACATCCCTTTCGGCTTTGTCTTCGTTTCCCAATTAAAAATAGACTTTATTTTTCTTATTGATAACTTCAATTAAAGGTTTGAATTTCTGGTCAAACTCTTTTACCTCGGGATCTCAGCTAAAACAGGGATTATTGTGGTCTCACATAAAACGTGTTTCATGTGAGGCCATAATAATACCCATTTTAGCTGAACTTCTGGCAGATGATGTAGAGTGATGCTAACCCTGTCAGCAAAACAGGAGTGTGAAAAAAACGTGTTTCTTCCAAACCTGGCTCATGGGTTGGGGATTTTTTTTGTGTGAATCAACTTTAAAAAATAAAATACAATTGGGTACAGATGTCCCAGAAACTGGACACCACCTCTGAGTAGGGCTGCCATAAACCCGACTCTAGGAAAAAAAGTTGTACTAAAATGTTGAAAAAAAATATTCAGAGAGGGATTATAAACTTAAGGGAGCATCTCTCATTTCTGGCAGAGGCTGCCTGTGTGCCAGGCACTGGGGCAGAATGGAAAACCAGAAGAAACCTTCCAGCCTGCCCTGTTTCTGGGATAGGAAGTGCCTGAGGGGAGCAATACACCTGCAATCCCAGGAGCAATCCCCTCGCTTCTGCCATCCTACAGTGACTTTGGAATAACAAGTTTCATCTCTGGCTCAGCTGTAGCTCTCCTGGAACAGTTCTGGCCTACAGATCTTTGGATCATGAACATAGAGAGAAATTTCACATTTTTAATACCCAGAGCATGTTTCAGGGGCAGTAATGATGAAGATATTTTGGGAACTTTGCCTGCGGTGCAGCTGCAGGGCAGCCCCAGGAGAGGGCTGGAGGATTTGTGGCTCATGAGCTGCACTTCCACCTGAACCATCCAGCAGTGGGGGCACTTGGCAGAGCATCCCACAGTACCCACAGCTGGCAGGGGCCAGGAGAAGGTGATAAAGAGCTTTCTAGATCTGCTGACTTGTCTTTGAGCACTCACTCGTGTGTTTGCATTGCTGCAGCAATATAAAAGTGGCTGTTCTGGCAGCCCCGCTGCAGGTTAGTCCTGGAAATACAGATGTGAAAACAGACCTTGGAGCTTGACTGGGGGGGAACTGAGAGGGGGAATTTTCCCTTTCCCTCACTAGTATTTCCTGTCAGCAAATGAAGTTACATTGGTGCCTCATTCACCTGTTGAGAAAAACTTGTCTGTGATATCTATGCCTGCCAGATATAAATAAAGTCAGTTTTATGATTGCTTATGAATCCCCCTTTTCCCCAAATTGGTTTTTCAGTGCCTTCATTTGCTCACCCCAGAAAGGTCTCTAAATTCAGTCCCTAACTACTATTGAAAAGACCCTTCTGGACCCTTTGGGCTGTTAAGGTGTTCATCTGGTGCTGGTAAAAGCTGCTGACATGGAGTATCTTGTCTCCATAGATAACAAATCCCTTTTGGCTGACCCATCTCTTTGGTTCCACAGATCAGACTGGTGGTTGAAGAGGGACTGAATCAACTGCCCTACACAGAATGTACCGTGACCACTCCAACAGGTACGTGGGAAGTGACTCCTCTCCTGGGCAGGACAGGAAGTGGAAGTGGAACTAATATAATACAGAACTGTTACAAGAATCACGTCATATCTCCAGGTGGAGGGGACTCACAGGATCATGGGATCCAACTCCCTGTTCCCCCCAGCACTGCCTAAAACTGAACCCTGTGACATCCAGATGCTCCTTGAACTGTGATGGGCTCAGTGCTCTGACCACCTCCCTGGGGAGCCTGAAGCAGTTCAGCATGCAGGCAGAGCACTGTCCCTGCTGTGATTTAAAAAGCTAGAAGGTGTAACAACACAACTGAGCAGAACATACAGTCACCTGAGTGGCATTTCAATAGGTTTTAAATTGGTCTTGCAAAACTGTCACAAAAATGTACCAGTGTAGGTGCAAAATGGGTTTACTTGCCCACACCACAACCTTGAATCAAAACTGAGGACATTTCACATGCCCATTAAAGAAGTAGTACTTGGCACAAGCAGTTTTGCCTTGCCAGCCTAAATCTGTCCCTGCAGCTGGGGCCAGCTGGGACTGATGATGAGCAGGAAATGAGAAATGGCTGTGTTGGCACTAGAGGAAAGCATGGCAGTAATTGTGGTTTGCTCCCATGAGCTGTAAAGATCCATAAGTTGTGTGCATAAAGCAGCTGCTGAGAGCATCACAGGTCAGTGGGAACTGAGTGCGTGGTGTGACCCACAGCACTCCTGTAAGACATGCACCAGCTGAGTCCTGTTCCCCTCAGAATTCCATTTGCAGTTCTGCAGGGTGACGTTCCCACCCTCTGCCCTCTGGCTGTAAATCATGGGTCTGTCTTTGCTTCGTTAGAGAAAGGATGGACTGTGAAGCTCAATAGAGTTGGGCAGCACCCAGGGGGCACCGTCCCTTACCTGTGTTCCTCTGTAAGTGAAACAGCAGCTCCTTCAGCTCTGGAGCACTGCTGTCACCTCTGCTCCCATCACTCAGTGGCAGGTCAGTGACCATCTCCCCTCTGTGTTTGACTGGCAGGTCTCCTGCAAGTGACACCACTTGGAAGCTCTACAGGTGTTTTGAGTGGGAAGTCTCATGTGCACACCATTGCCCCTCTTTTATTTCAGTCATCAAGTGGCACTGTAGGATCGTATTTCAGTTCTGACTGTCACCTGCAGCACTGGACTGCACTTACCTGGCTCCTGGGGGATGCACTGCCCACCTTCCTTTGGCATAGTGTCCTTTATTTAAAATCCCTGAGCTTCAAACACAGCCCTGACAGGATCCCGGCTGTGCTGCTGTTCTGATATGACTTTCAGTGATAAAAAGAGCCCAAGTTCTGTACCAGTTGGGTTTTGCCCTGTTCCCATTGCTCGCTGGAGGGCTGCAGGCTCTGGGGTGCAGAGGTTTGGGCCACCCGTGCAGACCCACGGGCTTGGTGTTGTCCCCTGGGTTCCATTCCCACCGAGGCCACGTCACAGTGTCCCCAGAGAGGTGTCCAGAAGGGAACTGCCACTGAGCCCTGGTTTCTTTCCTCACAGGACACAAGTATGAAGGAGTCCGATTCGAAAAGGGAAACTGCGGGGTCAGCATCATGAGGAGTGGTAGGTACTGCTGGTGTTACAGGACTGTGAATGAAACCCTTTGGAAACCTGGAAAAACTTCCTTGCAAAAATGTCCAACAATATTTCTCTACAGCAAAGGTTTACCCTTTACCTGCCAGTTCTTTCTCAGATATCCTTGATCACAAATGTCCAGGAGTATCTTTCATTAACTTTTTAGGCAACAAATGGCTGCAAGGGATTTATTTCCTCTGGCCTCTTCTCCTCCCTGGGAGGGGCCAACTGCCCTGCCCTGGTTCCCACTGCCCACTGCTGCCCAGAGCCAGGGCCCCACTCCAGCCATGCTCTGTGGTGGCAGAGTTATTTCCCAGTGCTGTGCAAACCTTGGGATCTGCTGTCAAATCCATCGGCCCCGCAGCTCCTGCCCCACACTCTGCACCGGGGGGGGCTCCGGGCAGAGCTCACAGATGTTCCCCAAACCCCTCACGCTGGTTCTGCCACTGCCAGCTCTGCCCTCTGAGAGCTCAGCTCTGCTGGGTGGGAACACCAACAGCCAGGGATTCAGGAACACCAACGGCCAGGGATTCAGGAACACCAACAGCCAGGGATTCAGGAACACCAACGGCCAGGGATTCAGGAACACCAACGGCCAGGGCTCAGGAACACCAACAGCCAGGGCTCAGGAACACCAACGGCCAGGGATTCAGGAACACCAACAGCCAGGTTTTCTGTCTCAGCAGAGAAAAAAGGAAAAGAACTTCAAGTGTTTTTAGAACTGAGGAAAAACAATTTCCCTTTGGAACTGTTCACCAGCACATAGGAGGGACTGTCCCTGTCCCTGTCCCTGTGCCTGTCCCTGTTGCTGCAGTGAGGCCGTCTCAGCAGTGCTGGGACTGTGCCTGTGCCTGTCCCTGTGCCTGTCCCTGTGGCTGCAGTGGGGCTGTTTCAGCAGTGCTGGGACTGTCCCTGTCCCTGTCCCTGTCCCTGTCCCTGTCCCTGTCCCTGTCCCTGTGGCTGCAGTGGGGCTGTTTCAGCAGTGCTGGGACTGTCCCTGTCCCTGTGCCTGTCCCTGTGCCTGTCCCTGTCCCTGTCCCTGTGGCTGCAGTGGGGCTGTTTCAGCAGTGCTGGGACTGTCCCTGTCCCTGTGCCTGTCCCTGTGCCTGTCCCTGTCCCTGTCCCTGTGGCTGCAGTGGGGCTGTTTCAGCAGTGCTGGGACTGTCCCTGTCCCTGTGCCTG
>JAWMRA010000146.1:18204132-18230626 GCA_035584735.1 Pseudotriccus pelzelni | reverse complement strand
CTGGGACTGTCCCTGTGCCTGTCCCTGTCCCTGTGGCTGCAGTGGGGCTGTTTCAGCAGTGCTGGGACTGTCCCTGTGCCTGTCCCTGTCCCTGTGGCTGCAGTGGGGCTGTTTCAGCAGTGCTGGGACTGTCCCTGTCCCTGTCCCTGTCCCTGTGGCTGCAGTGGGGCTGTTTCTCAGCCTGTCCCCCTTGGCTGTTGGGGCCTGTGCTCTCCCTGCAGGAGAGGCCATGGAGCAAGGCCTCCGGGACTGCTGCCGCTCCATCCGCATCGGGAAGATCCTGATCCAGAGCGACGAGGAGACCCAGCGAGCCAAGGTGTACTACGCCAAGTTCCCTCCAGACATCTACAGGAGGAAAGTCCTGCTGATGTACCCAATTCTGAGTGAGTGTCTGCCCCCTTTGTGGACAGTCTGACTCCTCTGATCCGGGAGGGCCTGAAGGAAAGGAAACCCTCCAAATGTCTGGGGCCTGGATGAGGTTTTCTGCTTGGTTTGGGTGACAGAGCAGGGAATTATCAGGCTGTGCCAGGACACACATTAGTCAGCTGCACCAGTGGGAATGCAAAGCAAATGCTTTGGCCATGGCAGAGTTTGGGAGAAAGGCTGAAGATTAAGACTTGATATAAATTGAATTATATTAACTTTGCCATGAGAAAAGATTCAAACAGTATTTTTCTTATATTATTAAGAAATATATTTGGATTAATATTATAATCTGAGAAGTAAATTACTTTAAAATTAAATCCAGTTAATACTAGAAAAAAGCACTACTCTGGTAAGGAGTTTGTTGGGATGAAGTAACTTTTCCAGTCTAAGTTCCTTCATTAGGAGTCCAACGTTTTCTGGTTAACACATGCAGGAGTGATGGCTTTCCAGTGGGAAAGGACAGAATCACCTTTCGGTCACACACCAGCACTGCCACAGATAGACATGTTCCTCATCCAGGGGAAAACTCACGAGGTCTGTCCCTCTCTCCCCTCCAGGCACTGGTAACACTGTCATCGAGGCCGTCAAGGTGCTGGTGGAACACGGGGTCCAGCCCAGTGTCATCATCCTGCTCAGCCTGTTCTCCACGCCCCACGGTGAGTCAGGGGCGTGGGGGGCACAGGAGTGTCCTGGGGAGGTGACAGCAGTCCCAGGAGTGACACAGGGGGCAGAGCTGAGCCTCTGCCACAGCCCCAGCACCGGCACTGTGCCCGGAACGGGGGGTTTGTGGCTGAACTGTACAGCAGAGCAGTGGTGTGGGCACTGAGTGGGGCAGCAGAAAGGAACGGCCTGTCACACCCAATGGGAAAGGATTTCTAAAAGCAGGATTTTGCAGCACTGCCAGGTCCACAAAGTGCTTCCCTGGCTCCCAGAGCAGTGGCAGTAGCCCGTGGAACGGGATGGGTAGGTCCAGCACCAAAAGGACACCAGTTCTGTCACGAGTGGGAGGTGAACAGAGCTACAGAACAGTCCTGTCTGCATGGTTGAGCTCTTATGTGGGAAAAGGGGATCTAAACCAGGGACATCTGCCTCTGGGAAACACCAAAATCACTGCCAAAACACTCCCCTGGACTGCAGGGAGTTATTCCTGGCAGCCTGTAACCACTTTGGTGATTAGGTGGGGAATGCACATGTACCGTAAAGGAAAAAAAAATCCCAAGAAGAACCCCCCAAAAAAGCAATCCCCTGCAGTCAGGAGGTTTTCCTCACAGGCATTAGCCAAGGCAGGAAGAGGAAGTGGAGACAGGAGCACAGAGCCTGACTCACCTTCAGAGTGCTGCTGACCCTGCTTTGGCATGTGCTGAAGCACTTGCAGTTGTCACTGCCTTTGCTTTCTCTTCAAAGGTGCCAAATCCATCATCCAGGAATTCCCAGAAATCACCATTTTAACTACAGAAGTGCATCCTGTTGCACCAACACACTTTGGACAGAAGTATTTTGGAACAGACTGACAATCTCAGAACAACTGGATGTGACTCTATGACATTACAAGAGGTTTTTTCTACGTTTTGTTATTGTTGGGTTGTCAAGGGCATGTTTGGGAACCTTTTTGGCCAAAGGGGGAAATACTTGACTTAGGTGAGGTCTGGCCTGAACAAGGATCAGGTACAAAGCACTCTGGTTACATGGCCAAGCATCTCCATGTTGGGGTTGTTAAACTGCCACACTCTGCTTTAACTTATTTATTCTTCTCTCTCCTGTCCGTGCCTGCCTGCAGAGCAAATAAACCCACTGAATTTCAGCGGAGCCTCCTTCATTTCTGGGGTCACTGTCCATCACTCCAGGTCAGCCACTCCCACTGCCTCCAGAACCAGGGGTGCACTGGCACCTCAGTGTCCTTCTGAGCAGCCACAGGGAATTTTGGGCAGAATTTTTGGTCTTTGGCTGCTGGCTGAGAACCAGAGGTACAGCTCTTGGAATTTTGCTCTGTATACATTATCTTCAAATAGTAAAACAGCTTCAGTTGTCTTGCTCAGTGGTCCTGAATAAAGAAGCTTCCTCGTGCAGCAGACATGCCCTGGAAAACCGGGAATTGGGGGTAGAAGCAGCAGTGCCTGTGGAAATTATACACATACAGCACTTGGGAATTTTAGGAGTCAAAACTTGTGGCTGGATTGGTCTCACCAACCCTTTTAAATGAGGAAAACTGCAGCAATAAACTGGAACTCCATTTCTAGTTCTGTTCAGAGAGCACCAGGACTTAAAGCCAGCAGACAAACATGGCCCTCAGAGCTCAGCAGCCTTTCCAAGCCCTCCATGCACTCATTGTATGGGTCACCTTACACATCAATCAGGGCCAAATTCCTTCTGTCTTTGGCTTTAAATCCCCTGGCCCCAAGTACCTGGTGTCCAGCACTGCAGCTGGCACTGGCCTTGCCTTCCTGTAACTGTGGGGAATGTATCTGTAAATACAATGTAGTCCATTATTCTTTTAAAACCATCTCCACGTTCTAACAAATGCAGGATTAGGGAAGGTTGTCTCAAGTGTCCTTCGTACCTCTGGGCAGGTGAGCAGAGTGCCAAGGCCCCACCAGTCCAGCATTTAGTGAATCCTTCTTTGTCACAAATAAAGAACCTTCCCTGCTCCAAGTGGTAATTCCAATTAATTAAAGTTGTGTGAGGCTTCCAGAGAGGGAACATTTCGCCCAAGCATAGGAAATAACCATTCACAAATATAATAAATTAGCCAAAAACAGTTTTAATGCAGTCCTTGCCTGCAGTACAGTATAAAGCATAATAGAAAACAACAAAGCAGTACATACAGGATATTCAGCTGTAGAAACTGTACAAACACTTGGAAAATGCCAGTGCAACTCCACAGAGCATCAGCGTAGTCAGAATGTTTGTCCAGCAGTAAAAACAAGTATCCCAAGCTTTTGTAAAAACCCATTTGATATCAAAAGTCTCAGTGTTAGCAGCAGCATTAAACTCCTGACCCCAACTCAGCACCCCGAAGGTGGGCAGCAGTCCCTTTGTGACATTCACTGGAAAACAGTTATTTCCTATTAAATGAAGAGGTGAGGAATTTGTATGAAAGGAGCTGGCTGAGCAGCACAGACCAGAGCTGGGCTAAGGAACACCACCAGCCCATGCTGGTTCCTGAAGAGCAGCTGGATGTAAATACACCAATCCACTGGAATTCTGTTGTTTCCCCTGATTTTGCTGGCACAGAGCCTGCTCAGCCCCCACAGGGGGTTCCAGTGGAGGGAACCCTCATCGTGGTGCAGATTTTGATATCAGTTGGCTCCCCAGAGCCCCCCAACCCACAGCAGCTCCTGCAGTGGCTGTTCAGCCCCATTTTCACGCCTGGAAAAACTCCAGCAAGTGAAACTCGCTGGTTTTCCTGGGAGGCAAAGTAAAAACTCCTGCTGACATTGAACAGCACAAAGAGACAGGGCTGCCACTGTCTGATCCTGAGATTTAAATTTAAGTTTCATCTTTGAGGGAATAAACATCATTTTCAGATGAAGATCAGCCATCTGATCAGACTATAATTTATAAAATAACAAGACCTTTTCTATTTCCTGTGTTCCTAAGCGAAAGGGAAGCTGTTACAAGTTCCCTGCTCCAACAATGGATTTGGATTCACTCTGGAGTAGCTCCTGCTTAGATGGGCAGTGAGTAGAGCAGGAAGCTACTCCACAGTGTAATTCATTCTGAGGAAGAATAACCACACATGGAGTTAGTTCAGAACAGCAGAACAACAGGTTCCACCTCCTCACACAAGTTTAGTCCCAAGACTCCTCCTCTGGGATCCTGGGCACCGAGGGATTTCTGTCTCAGACATCCAGAAGGCTCCTGGAATCTCCAGAAAAGGAGATTCCAGAGGAAAAAATATAATACGCTGACCTTGTCAAAAAACCCCTGGATTTTGCTTTCTCTAACAAAGGGAAGTGCTGATCTGAGAAGGGGCAGTACACACCCTCTCCAGGCCAGGAAGGAGATGGGGAGGACCATTTTGTTGTTCCACGGGATTTAGTCCAGTGTTGAACTCAAGAAATTAAGTACTTTGGGAAGTACTAAAACAGCAGGGATGCCTTCAGGTGAAGTCCCTGCATGTTCCAAGAGCTGGCTGATGCAAGCAGGCATTTCTTTTCAAACACGGCTGAAATAAGAAACAAAGATGATCCCTTTGTCCTTTTTGTTGGTTTTTTTTTTTGCTGCTCTTTTCCCCCCCTTCATCATACACTTTTTTTAACACTGTCTGTTACCCACTAAAGCTTTACAAATGCTGCCGTAAATCTTAAAACCTTACACAGAAAAAAAATACTTTAAGGAGCATGCAGGCATGACCAACTTACAGACTTGTACTTGAAATGTAAACTCAGATTTTATTTCAGAAGGTTTCCATCCCAAACTGAAGGGAAAGAATGAAGAAATGAGTTTTTTGGTAAAGAGAAAATGCAGGAAGTGGGATCCTGGTGCTCTAAGCAATGCCAGCTGGGCCTGATAATGAGAATCACAGATTACCTACAAATAAAACACATGCACAACTAAAGAAAATGACACCTACTCACCTTCACAGTATCCAAAAACCAGCACAAGCAGCTTCAAAGCTGAAAATATCTTAAGTACGTGTGCAGGAGGAAGAGAGAAGAGTCTCAAGGGGAGATGGAGAAAGGACAAGACTCAGAGCCTGCGGCAGTGGGTGCGAGCTCAGCGCTGCCGAGCAGGGCAGGAAACGCAGCGCTAAGCAGGGAGAGCCCCTGGCGAGGCTGCCCCGCCAGGATGTTTGACAGCCCATTGCTGGCAGTGAAAGCAGCCACTCTACCGTGCAAACGCTGTAACTGATCCCTTCGCAACGAGCTGATTTTTGCAAGTGTTCTGCAACCAAGCAGAAGCTGATAGAATGGGGAAAATATCGATAAACTTGAGGTATTTTCAAGTGCTATGGATCAACTTCAAAAATCTGTACCACGGGAGTCACTGAAATGAAAACGTGACCCTTCTGAGTGAATTAATTCTGGCTTAATAAACAATGTCAGCAGTGCCTCCCTCACCTGCTTATTAAACCCTTGGGTGAGTGAGCTGGCTCTGCAAGGAGGAACTGCTCTGCAGAGTAACCCTGCTCTGCAGGGAGGCAGTGGGGGTCTGAGAGCAGCTCAGCCTGTCCTTCTTCAGAGCTAAATTCAGGGAGAAAATGGTAAATTATCCGTTATTTTATGTTCATATTATATTACAGACTTTATGCATCAAGCTGTGCTTTCAGAGCTCCAGCTGCTGAATCCACTCCCGTTTCTCCCAGGAAGCAAACAGTCATTGCATAGTCCATTAGGAAGCTTCCTGCACAGCCAGTGGCTGGGCACCACACACACTGGGTACAGCCTGCTAAAAACAAGAAGCGCTGCTCCCTGCTCGAAGGAAAACAGTTATCCTGCCCCAAAGATCCAGCTCAGCCGAAGGGAACCCACGGAGCAGCGGGGTGGGGACGGGTCCTGCCCACAGTCCTACCCAGAGAAACATCAGTATTATGTTCTCCCTATTTTTTTTAAGTGTACCTGAATGTAAATGGGAGAGAAGGGGGAGAGGCGAGGAGGTGGTTCTTAGTGGTCAGTTACTTTGGAACACGAAACCAGGACCGACACTAAGGCAGAGAAAGCAGCCCCCCACCCCCGGATGGGGTCAGCCAGTCGCCTTCCTGCCCCCACACTGCTCCAGGCTGCAGTTCAGCACTCAGCACGACAGTCCCATAACTTACAGCAGCAGATTCAAACCTTCCCACTTCACCACATTCTTTGGTGCAACTGGATTTCCAGCACCGGACCAGGCACCGACAGTAACATCCCGAGGTGTCAGTGCCAGGGGAGCACAGGCTGCTCCCGGGCACACAGAGCAGACTGAGCAGTTGTGCACCAGCAAAGCAGCACGAGAGACACCCAGGATGCACTGGAAGTGTCGGGCAGCTCCCAGAGCCGCAGTGGGACTCGGTGGGATGAGTCCCTTGGTGGGGTGAGTCCCGTGCCTGCAGTGCTGGGACGGAGGGAGCGGCGGTTCAGGAGGGGCTGGCAGGGCAGGGGAGGGAGAGGTTTGCTGACACAGCCCTCACAGTCGGGGATGATGGCAGAGAGGCTCTGGGTGAGGATCAGGGGATGGGAAATAAGGGAGGTGTTGCAGTGGGTATATCCCTTCAAGAGCCATTTATCTGCAGGTTAAAAAGCCTGCCCTACACTGGGCCAGGTACCTTCTGAGCACCTACAGCAGTGACCGCAGCAGCTGAGCAACTGCTATTTTCCAGTGCCTTTACCCGGCACAAACAGGGCAAGTGCCAGGGCAATACACGGATATCACCTTAAGTGAGGAGAAGAGAGCAAAGAGCTTGTTCACTCACTCAGACGTGGGGCTCCCTCATTTTGTTCTGCCTCGTTTTTACACACCTTTTTTTGTTTCGCATTTCCTGAAGCTTTCCAACACCTGACATGTGGAGATAGATGGGGAGTGGTTCTGAAATGATTAAACTGTATTTTTTCTATCTGGGCAAGAGATTTTTACAACCATGGGGGGCTGAGCAGCTTTTAAGGAAAGGGAAGAATTTGCCATAACTATTTACAAGAAAAGCAACTGAATAAAAGTTACTTGGAAACGTTTAAAATTGCTTCTAAAGCTAAGCTGGGTAGCTGCCTTTTAAAGACATCTGGTTTAATAATTATTAGAAGACAAAACCTGATGTTTTGTACTACCAAGTGGGCAGTGCTGCAGCAGGAGCAGGCAGGGATGGTGCCTGCAGAACTTGTGGCCAGCTCTGCTGCTGCCTGGCAGAGAAACAGCTCAAAGAATGACACAGCTGTAACCAGAACCAAACCCAGGAGGGATACAGGAACCTGCTCAGAAAACTCCTGTAAAGCCACACAGCTCTGAAAAACACACTTCAGCTGACAGAATGGAACAGAAAGTCCCCAGATCTTCCTGGTTTCATACACGAGGAATTTTGAGGTTTTAAAGGCACAAACAGCACCTCTGTTGGTGCTAAATTCCTGCACACTGCCTGTTGTGTTTAGCTGCCACCGTCCTCTCAAACTCCTCCTCCAGAGCACCTCTTACCAGACATGAGGTGATTAATTCTGCTGCCACCTTTCCTCACACACAGGGGAAGGTCCAGCTCGAGATTTACATTAGAAATGCAGGTTTAGATGGTCAGGAGAAACACTGAGAGCCGTTTTGTGACAGACCCACCCCACAGCCGGGGCTCCGGCGGCTGAAGCAGGAACATTCTGAGCGTTCAGGAGCACTCAGAGCACACAGACAAAGCACCCCGAGCCTGGGTGAGCCCACCCTGACCCATCACAACCCAACTGAGCAGTAAGACACTCCAGAGATCCCTGCCTGCTCTGCACGGAGCGGCAGAGCTGAGGATCCCTGTCCCCAGGGCGGGATGACACCAAGGAAACGCCGCTCCTGAGGGCGCAAAGCCTCTGCAAGGCTCTCCCATCCCACAAACGCATTCCCACTGCCAGCAAACAGAGGAAAAAAGGATTTAGTAGTTAGGCAAAGCCTTTGTCGCCAAACTCGCTTCTCAGGTCGTTTCTCCTGACAGGCACAACTGCTCTGCAGTCACTGTCAACACAAATGGGCTGATAAACACAAAAAAGGGAGAGAAAATGGTACCAAATGATCTTAAAGGCAGTACACTAATACTGTAAGCATGCACCTAATTCAGACATGAGTGATGGAGCTGCCAGAGCTGAATCATGCAGATAAAAAAAGACTCCAGTCTAGAAAAATGTGTATAATCTGGCCAAAGTGTCAGTTCCCTTCCCCAGAACAGAACCAAGGTACATCCCTTTGCCTGCAAATGGAGCAAATGGGAAAAAATCTGATCACCTCCTAGTGCTGAAACCCCTGGAACCACCAATCAGTGCACTGGCTTGGGAAGAAGTCTGAAAAACTCCTATATAACAATTGTCTCTTCAGCATTTTGTGCGGAGTGAAAGCTCCAAACATCACTGTTGGAGCTAAACTTTCTGTGTCCTTTCCAACTCCTGTGTTTCGAATTCACACCTTTTTTTCTGACTCCACAAACACACAAATTCCCATCAAACACCGACCCAGGAACCAGTGGACATTTTGGCTCTAGGAATTAATGCCAACTGGACTGACTGCCTGAAGTTCCTGTTTGCATTTTAGGTGCCTGCAAGTAGGACTGGGCAAAGAGCACTGTAGCCAAACTCTAAGACAGTAACACCCTCCTAAAAAAAGTTTAAAAAAAAATAATCTATGGCCACAATATTCTTGAATCTTGACACTGGCAACGGGAATATTTTATTTGCATTCACGGCTGCACATGTCTGTGTGCATGTTCAGCACTTTTTCTTTCAACACACACCCAACTACCAATTCAGTGCCAGATTTAACTGGGTCTGTCTCATACTGGGCTGAACTGACTCAGAACTTCAGACACAGCAGAAAATGCCACTTGTCAGAGAAGGTTGGAGAATCAGTCTCAAAATAAAATAAATAACCATCCCCAACAATATTATGGCTTGGTAGAATTTCAAGAACCCGGGTCCCTGATGTTTGCAAAATGAAAAGGCCTTTGGAAGTGCACTCTCATCAACATTTTTACCTTCTTTTTTGCATAAAAAATAGATAGTCTTTATAAAATAAAGAGAGCAGGCCAAAGGAGATTGGCCACAATCACTCTATAAAACTGTTCTGTTAACTCTGTAACTTAAACTTATAAAGCCTTGGGCCATCTGGACAGCAGGATTCCTGGAGAAGCACCCTCAGATGCAGACTCCAGTCGGATGATACTTCAGGACATTTTCTCATCTTGAAGATCCACTTGTTTTCTGCCCCTCAAATCTGAAGTCCATGTCAAGAGAAGGTGTTGGCTCCTGAGTGGGAAGCTGAAATTTAAAGAAATGAAAATGTGCAACTCTAACACCGCTGTGATGAGCATCAAGGGCTGATCTGGGGTGTTTGAAAGCCGTGAAGAACAACAAGGAAAATGCTGGTTTTCCCTCCCCAGCTGAAGGGCAGAATTCAGTCCTCACTACTGACAGAAAAAACATTTTGAGGTTTTTCTTAGTGGAAGAAAATGGACTGGTATCCACAATACACCAGAAGGCCATGGGTAAAAGTCTGGAGGTGCCCTGTCTGTGAGCACAGCCAGGCAGTGCTTTGCCATACAATAGTTATTAACAGCCATGGAAAACGGGGTGAATTCCATCTGCCTGTTCCACCTTCTGCAAGTGGGACAGCAGATTCCTACTCCTTGGACCTCAGTCTGTTGCACTGCTCTGGGAGAACATCCCCCGGAGCCTGCAGAGAGCAGAGCCTGCAGCTCCCTGTGGGTGTGCCCCGTTCCCCAAGGCAGAACAGATTTACAGGCCAGGGAATGTTTTGGGAGCAGCGTCTTCCCCACAGCGTCATCTGTTGTTGTACCCACGTTTCTCCAGGGTGGAAAAAAACCAGATCAGGGAGTAGCAGCTGATGTGACATTGCAAGTCACTTCCATTTTCTCCCAACTGCAACTTGGCTGCCCTCAGCTTTAGTTTAGACTGCACCTGCACCTTCCTACTCCTTCCACGAATCCCTGCACAGACTTCCCACTTTGGAATTGTACAAGTAGGTGCAAGAGTCGTTCCTGCCACATTTTGCAGAGGAGCTGCAGGCTTTGTGTGCTCTACACGCTGTGCTGGTGGCTCTGGAGTTACCTGTGCCAACCCCCAGCCCAGGGCTGCTGAGAGCCACCACTGCCCTTCAGTTCCCTCCAACAAGGGATTTCTGGGCCAGCTGCAGAATATTGGTGAACTCACAGCTGCATCCACAGTGACCGTCCAACACCACGGGTCCCGTTTGCCTGCAGTGTGGATCTGAGGGAAAGGAAGGAACACTGACCTTTGTGCTCAAGCTTTATCCGGCTGCACTGTCACACTGCTATGTCTCCCTTTCTATGACAAGGGCTGAGGCTTCACCAGAACCTGCACAGTGAAAAGCAAAGCAGTCAGAGGTAAGTAAATCTGGTTTTCTCACTGAGAATACATTTGTCACTAAGTATGGGAGTGTGTTTTTAAGAGCCATTCCAAATGAAAATAGACAACCACTTGTCAGAGATAACTGAACAGCTGCTTTCAAACCGAGATTGCTCTATTATTGGTTTTATTTATTTCATAACCATGTCACCAGCTTTAAAGCCACAAAGACAAATGAAGATCTTTCAGTTTTAATGTAACATTTCAGGTCTTTCTGACTGCTCAATTATAGCGGTTTACTTCTATTGTTTAAGAGGGAATATGAATATTTCAGCTGGAAGAGACCCATAATGATCATCTAATTCAACTGCCTGAAGATGTCAGTTATTCCATAAGCACTGCAAATTGAGGGACTTCATATAAGCTCCAGATCATATTCTGGGGTCTGATCTAGCAAAAAATCATCTCACTGTCAAATGTTTTTATATGTTATTTATTCAGATAAGTTATACTTTGTAAAAGTTGGAAGCAGTTCTGACTCATTCCTAAAGGACTTGTTTTAAGCATCAGAAAAAATTCACAGAGATGCCATAGTTTGTGACAATTATTTTTGTTATTTTGTTTATTATTTTGTTATTTGTGTTACCTTGTAACTGCCAGAATGTATACAGCAAACCAGGAAGAGCGGGTAGTTTTCTAACACACAGATATGAACCAATTAAAACAGTTCATCTGAAGAAAAGCTGAAATGAGCCTCTTCAGTCCTATTGGCAAACTCCCAGAGAGTGGATTTTCCCAGCAGGACATGAGGTCAGTTGATTTTGCAATGGAAAACCTGAACAAAGAGCTGCAGGTAAGATCTGAGCAGCAGGGCATGTGCTGGGAGGATTAAAGAGCTCACAGCACAAAACATGGAGGAAAATGTTCAGGCCAGAAGCTTTTTGACCCTTTGCCCAAGGCTAAAGGCTCCTCATGGGGCCTCAAACAGAAATTCTGCATGTGGGTGACTGAAATGTACACCCTGGAAGGGAACTTCAGCAGCAAAGTTCCTGAAAACTCTTCTGAGGCACCAAGGAGCACAGCTATGGAAATCACGTCTCCGGTGTTCGATCCGCTAATTATAAGTAACCTCAGAATTAATTCACACTATCACCATTCCTTAAAGGGAAAAAAAAGGGGGGGGATTACCACCTTGATTTTAAAAGGAACCTGTGAATGGCATCCTTGCTCTACAGGAAAAACCAGGAGCCCTTGCTGACAGGATTTCTGAAACCTCAAACAAGGGGACTGGGGCCTCTGATATGAATCCTGAGATTCCAACACATACCGTACTCTCCAAAGACTAAAGCTTGCAGGTAAAGATCCAAGGGGGAAAAATCAACTTCAAACACAGAAATGTAAAATCATTAAACTGATTTTGGATCCATCTAACAGAAACCATCAAAGAATGTATATGCATATAAATTCTGGTTTATAATAGGATTTCCATGGCATAAAAGGTACCTTTGAATGCCAGAAACTGATCAAATCTAAACTGCTCCCAGCACATCTAGTTCTTCTATGGAGATCAGCACATCAAATCCAGCATTAAATGAACTGCTTTACTCTTGTAATAAAGCTGGACAAAGCATAAAGGAGCTTCTTGAACGTATCCCTGCACTCAGGTGTTTGCATGCCCGCTTTCACAACACTCTCAGACTGCCCTTGTAAAAAATCTTAGTTTAGTATTCTCCTTTTTTGTGTCCCAGGGAATTGCACTGCATGCAACAACATTTACAGGTAAATATGCTCAGTTTGTGGCAATCTGAGTTTCTCTCTGCAGCTTATACCACCCTCTCAGTTCATTCACCTGCAAGTAGAAAGCTACTAGAAAAACCAAAAAAGTTGACTCCAAAGTAGGGCTTATTTTCAGTCTGTGCTCATTAGTCAGGTCAGAGCTGCCCAGGGACTCAGCCAACACCATTTTTATTTGATCAGGGCACTGTAGGTCAGGACACAACTAATTTCCTAATAGTGATACCTTACCCTGGGGCTCTTCATCTATTCCATCCTCTTCCCACTGCTCTTCATTTGCCAGGAGAGGGTTCCGAGCTTCACACGAGGCTCTCATGGGGAAGAAGTGTCCATCGCCCTGGCTGCATGGAAAAGGCAGAGAGACACTGGAGAAACAGCAAGTAGCTCCAAAGGATGACCATTTCAACACATTTTTATCTGCAAACAAAGTTTTCTGCTGCCTGTATTTCCCATATTTACTTAAAATGATCTTTCATGGCAGCTCAGATGCCAAGTTTGACTAAGAGAGCAGTTTTGGACCTCAGTCCCTTCAAGCTCACTGGGGAACAAAAGTTCAAATCTAAAGCCTGGAATTAAGTAATTTTTAGCAGAACTTTAACGTGCTAACTTGATCAAGTCATTTGGATACAGGAAAAAACCCAAAACAAACAGAAAAAAAATAACTTGTGTACAGGCAGAAGTGAGAGAGGAACTAAGGAAAACAATTACGAAAAAGGAGCAATTTATTCCACAGGTGTAAATTTTATCAATTGATACCACAGATTCTTCAGGGCAGAAATCACACATCTGTGTTTGAATGACACCCAAGAGGAAATGGCCTCAATCTTAGTCAGATGTTACCGAAAGACACATAAAACCCCCCTTTTCCTGTGACCTAAACCTATACACAAAATTGTGTGGGGAAAATGGTATCAGCTTTTAGCACTGACTTGATTATTACTTACCTTGAGGCAATAGGCAGCAACCAGAGCTTTTTTTCTTCCCCAAACACTTGCTGAAGATTCTTTACAAAGCCAAGATTGAATCCATTTTTATCTGGGCCATTTTGAAACACCGGAGCTGAGAAAGCCTCTGCACACAGATGTGATTTCAGGGAAAAGAATGAAAATCAGTGCCAAACTCTCTGAAACAGGACTGTGCATGAAGGGGCCATCTACAGTCAACGTGATTTAATCGATTACACAGATTCAGCTCTACAAAGTTTGAGAATAATTGAAAGCTTTTTCTCATTTCGCAAAGCCTGTAAAAACTTCCCAACCAAAGGCAGGAACTTGGTCATGCAACTACAGAACAGTCAAATCAAACCAAAAATGGTCTGTGTAATCTAGAGAACAAGAGTTAAAAGCTCTTTCTGTGAGACTTGTAGAAACTCAGTGGGTGAAAATTTCTAAGCAAAAAATTCTGCAGAATTAGGTAGGTTGGCCTTCAATGAGTATTCCAGAAGTGGCACCGGAGATTTAAATTGCCTCATTCATTAATGATATAATGAACAAACAAATGCAAATAGACCCTCTGTTATGGTGAGGCACAAAACTAAGAAAAGAGAGGGGAGGAGAACCTGGAGTGCCTTAGAAACAATTTGATCTACCTTCTGATGCACTGGGACAGATGAGCTTCTGTGCCCCATGAAATGAGCTTTAAAGTTAATAACTAGACAAACCCAGAATATTTGCTCACTCTTGAGAGTGTCTGTTTTGTTATAAAACTTTATCCAAAAAGCTTTAAAAACTGAACAGTGTTTATCTGAGGAAAGACAAAGAAACTGTTTGGCAAAATCATTCAGTTCTAGATAATTTCTTTGCCTTTTTCAATGAGGATGGACACTGTTTCCCAGCCTCACTAAGCTGGTTTAGGATGCACACCAGCATCTGAACATAACAAACCATTATTCCTGAAAAGCTGCACTCATTTCAAGCATAGTTATACATATGCATGATATTTTTATAAATGGACTTTTAAACTGTAAGACTCTTGTTTCCCTTTGTGCTTTTTGCTTCCCCGTGTGCTTTTGTCACACCACCTGATAAATGCAACTAATTTCAAACGGCAAATTTTTGCAGCGTTGTGCCAAGATCTTAAATCTTCCTTCCCTCATAAGGCAGCAGGAATGCACAGAAATAGAACAAATGCCTTTTTGGTTTTTTTTCTTTTTCTTTTTTAGTTCTCACAGCACCTTCGGTGTGTCTTACTAAAGGAAGAGGGACACAAAGAGCTTTACCTAAGGTGGATCTGTTTCTGCTGACGAGCCAGCAGTGGTATCCAAACAGAAACATGAGGCTCACGAAGAACATGATTGCCACGAAGAGAAGGAAAAGGATGTGAAATTTGGAACGTCCATTGGTCAATTCACCCTGGAAAGAAAAGCAACACAGAACAAGTGACAGGAACAAATTAAAGCCGGAAATTCTTTGTTCTTAAGAGAGAAGAAAAAGAGCTTCTAAAACTCCTATTGGGAGTTCTCAAACTTGTATAGACAAAAGTCAAGCTTAGTATAAACACCAAGGAGAGACAAAGAAATGATGTGGTTCATTTCCCCTCCTGTACCCAAAGCCCAACTCCTGGTGTGCAGCAGAGGCAGTGCAATCACACTTCCCACCTGGGCACCAGGAGCACACCCTGTGCCCACGGGGAAACGAGCAGGCAGGAGCTCTCGAAGCCCTGTTTGTGTTCTGCTGAGTTTCCTGTGCATTCATTAAAATTCTGCACCTCTTGCAAGCCCAGAGAACCTGGCCTGCACAGCTGCAGCTTTTGGGGCTGTTAGAACTGAGCAGAGAGGGAAAGCTTAAAAGCCAAGTGGGACCTTACAGGAGGCGGAGACACCCATTTCCTTCTACAGCAGAGCAGCCAAGTGCCAGAGGTGCCCAGCAGCACACACAGGCAGGCTCTGGGCACCTCCAGGGAACAAAGGCACTTCCCAGCCTTTGCTCATCCCATGGGAGCAGCACAGAGCTCACAGCTGGGCCGTGCTGAGTGTGAGGAACAATTAATGCCCAGCAAAGGTAAGGGACTTGAACAGAGAGTCAGCAGCAGAGGGGACAGAGAGGCCGAGGGCCAGCCTCTTACTGGAGCTGTCAGTGGCACTGCTGCATAGGAGTGACCATCAACAGCCAAAGGAAAAGCTACTTCAGTTCAGTTTTAAACTGAAAAAGGAGTCCTATGGGGATTAGAAAATGAGCAGGAAGTTTTGACTTTTTTTTCTCTTTTCAGTAAATATGTACAGATCAATGTCAGGATGTCAAATACCAATAGCAGCCCCAAACGTTCTGAGAGACACCCATGCAAACACAAAGGAAAAGGATATAACCTCTTTCCCAGAAGCTGGTCTACAGTTTGGAATTCCTGAGGTCTACCTGCTTCTTCCTTTTGTGCATTTTGGACATATAATGGGAGTTTTGGACTCAAAAAGGGCCCAGGAAAGTACCTCACAGGAGAAATGCAACCCCTCCACTCGACTGAGAGCAAAAAAGCAACAAGAGTGACTAAACCCCACGAGACTCACAGGAGATGAAAAAGTAACCAGATTTCACAACTTACTGTCCAGTACTTAATGAAATACTTGAAGACTGTTGCAGCAATATACAAGCAATACAACAAAGAATAGGCTAAGAACAGTAGAAAGAATTTGTAGTTAGAAAATCCAATGCAGTTATTCACCCTAGAGGACAAAAGCAAAGTTGAAATCAGGATTTGTGCAGCACATCGGTTGTAACACAAAGAGCACGACCAGTTCTGGGGGGTTCTTAAACCTCTGGCTCACACAATAGAATCTGTCAAGAAGCAGCTCCCCTTAGTGGCCAGAATGGAACAGAACTCAAGTCTCTGCTTTTCACCCCAAGGCTTCTTGCTGGGCCAACACAAGCACAGTTCAGGTTTCAAGGTTGGTACCACAGGAAATGTGTCCCAGAGGCAGCAACTCATTCCTCAGGAGCCACAGTCACTGCTGCTCGCTGGGAACATCCAACCCAGCTCAGCCCAAATTGGGGTCTAATTCTCCAGGCACAGGACAACTCTAGAAAGGAACATGGGGATGCAGGAAAATATAGTGGGTGTTTGTCTCAGAGCTCAGGTTTGGAAAATCCTCTCCAATTTTGATTCCCAGGGAGGTTCAGGTGGGGAAATGTTTGTGTTGTTTCTGATTTCTGAAATCTTCCTTTTTTTTTTTTTTAAAAAAAGGAGGAGTTTAATAAATTTAGTGGCAGCAATTCTCAAGAAGTGTAAAGCTCAATTCATGCATGCAGCTTTCTGCACTGATGGTCTCTGGCCAGGCATCAGTTCAGAAACAATCCACATGCAAATGTTACTATTGAAAGCACCCCCAAGTACAGCTGAAATGATGACAGACCCCAGAATCAAGGCTAAGGTTAAGTCCCTTTCAAATCTAAATAATAGTCAAAGAGTAAATTAGCAGCTGGGGTTTAAATGATATCAATATCACAGCTTTTCCACATATAGTTTATGGGACAAACACGAATAATCTGTCTTTCAAAATATCAAACATTTCAGGCAATTTCAAAGTGGAATTATCTTATAAATTTCCCAACATAAACAGATGGATGGTGTAAAATGAGAGAGGCATACAGAAATACGTGGCAGAAATATATATATAAATATAAGCAACCTTTATTCTCAGAAAGCCACAAACCAATATCTAGGACATACCACGGACAGTGATGATCCATTTTTAGCACACACCTGCAAAAGGACAAAAAAAAAAAAAAAAAAGGAAGATTTTTAATTGGTACTGAATTGCCAACTGCAGATCAACAGCAGAACCTCTGGTTTTTGTGAGACTTCTACATGACAAAAAGCCAAAATGATACTAAGTTTTTTAAGGTAGTATTGTTTCAAGATAAAACTCTCACTACTTTTTCAAGGCCAACTGAAGTCCTTTGTTCTCGTCTAGAGAAAGAGACGTGACAGTGGTTTCTCACTGGAGCACTGCTGGCTGCAGCTGGAACAGAGCCCCCTGCGTACCTCGATGTGTAAAGGGCCAAGGGAAGGCCCAGCCTGCTCCCAGAACCCCGTGGTGACGCAGTGCACCTCAGAGATACAGCCCTGGACTTACATGGCACAGACAGAGCAGTGGTGACAACGATCAGGTTTGATCAGCTGGCATCTGTCACAGAACCGAATACCTGAGATTAAAGACAAATGGACACCAAATGATGGAAGAGGCTTCTTTTTTCTCCACGTGATAGTTGATCTCTGTGCTCATTTCCTAACTGTTCATACTCTTTCCTCTATCACTTCAGCAGATGAGTACATTTGCTGCTGGTTTTTGCTGCCAGGTCTCAATGGGATTAGCAGTGCTCCTAATTCTGCAGGAGACCTGCAGACGGGGGGGGAGCAATCCTCACTGAAATTACAGAATGATTTGACTTGAAAGGGACCTTAAAGATCATTCATTCCACCCCCTGCCACGGGCAGGAACACCTTCCACTAGCCCAGGTTGCTCCATGCCCTGTCCAACCTGGCCTTGGACACTTCCAGGGATCCAGGGGCAGCCACAGCTCCTCTGGGCAACCTGTGCCAGGGCCTGTCCACCCTCCCAGCCAGGAATTCCTTCCCAATACCCCATCTATCCGTGCCCTGCGGCAGCGGGAAGCCATTCCCCGTGTCCTATCCCTACGTCCCAAAGGTGGAGTCAGACGGATGGAGGCTCTCCCAGTCTCCTGATTTTCCACTCCCTACAGCAGCTCCCACTGCCTGTGCCCCCCAGAGCAGGAGCTGCTCCCCCGGCTCGCGGTGCCGGAGCCTTTTCCCATTTTCCCGAGGCCCCGCGCTGTTGGAAGGGGCTGAGCCCGTGGCTGCCAGCTCCGGGTACAGCCTGCGATCCGTCTGCGTGAGCCCCGTTGGGTGTAATGGCTCAGCTGCAGGAATGAGCTGAGCACCCGGCGCCGGAGCTTGGCATTGGGAGCCGCCTGACAGTTCCATATGAATATTAGCCATCTGCAGGGTAGGAGGCTGCAGCTCTCGATTCCCCCTTTCTCCTACTCTTCTCGCCTTTCTTTCCTTTATTTTTTGGTTTTTTGGTGGAGCAAGCAACTGCAGAATCGTGTTTGCTGGGGGTCTCTCCCATCCTGGATTGAAACAGACACTCTCCCACTACTTGGCAAATCTTCATCTTCCTAAAACTAACCAATTTTGGTGGATAATTATTATGGATAATTTGACAGATCCTTATTGTAGTTATCCCACTTCCAGGGGGAAGTGTCCAAGGCCAGGTTGGACTGGTCTTAGAGCGACCTGGGCCTAGTGGAAGATGTCCCTGCCCGAGGCAGGGGTGTGGAACTGGGTGGTTTTAAGGTCCCTTCCCACCCAAATCATCCCAGGATCCTCGGATTCTATGGCTACATCCCCCAACAGCCTTCTGCTTTGACCCCAGGGGGCATCCCGTGGTTAAAATCTTCCCGTCTCCAGCATCCCCAGCCTCTCTGATGGAAGAGAATGAGTGTAATTCCCTTCGAGAGCACAACTGAAAAATCACTTACTTGGGCTTTGTGGGATTTTGCCACAGATGATCTGAGCAGGATGGGATGCGGATTCTGTGCCTGGAAAACATCTGCTGGGGCATGGTGGCACATGGAGAAACTTAATCCAGGGCATTGCTGTGCATCTAAATAGGAAATATCTTGGCTCTGTGCATGGGAGGAATAACCTCCCCTGGGCACAAATGGTGCTCCAAGAAAAGGTTTCTCCCTGTAGTTACATCAAGTTTAGGGGATGCCATGCCCAGAATTCTGGAATAGTTTGGATTGTGAGGGACCTTAAAGCTTATCTCATTCCACTCCCTGCTGTGGGCAGGGACACCTCCCACTAGCCCAGGTTGCTTCAAGCCCTGTCCAACCTGGCCTTGGACACTTAACCAGGAATTAGGTGCAGGAACACCATCACCGGAGTGGATTTGTCACTCCCATCCTGCTCCAACCACCTGCACTTCCCAGGACTCTGCCAAGGGCTCCACTTCCCGTCCTGCTTCCCCATCCTTTGGGTCTCCACATTCGCTGTCTCCCAGGAACTTTGCAACTTCCCCATTACCGCAGGTTGTATTTAAGATTCCTGTGCCTGTGGCTTAATAACCCCCAAATTAGTCCCGCTGGAATTAGCCGTAATTAAGGACATTGTGAAATACGGCGGGGGCACACAGAATTACACTGTATTACTTTATTAATAATATTCTTTAACTACACTGTAAATTGCTATTAGGCCTGAACATTCCTGCCTGGATATGGAAATAGTCTTTTGCTATGCTAATCTAACACAATTTTCTTTTAAATGTAAACAAATTATACTCTATTAATATGCTGTTCTACTTGCATAGTTAATTATTGTAACAGTAAGGAATAAAATGGTTCGGCTTTCGCTGTTTCTGATGGAAAAAGGGCTACATAAATAGTTTAATAGGGAGCTAATTATGCAAAAAATTCCGATGCCGAAAATGTGTTTGTAATTGCATTAAAATGGTCTTCTGTTCAAATATTGGAAAGCCGGCTAATTGGAGGCGAGCTGCAAATTTAAATATTGTGAATCGATGATTTTCATACAGTACATGTTTGGTTGCATTTCTGTTCATATTTGTCTTTGGGAAGGAAGGGAATATTTAACGGTGCTTAATAAGAGGAGCTCCGGGTCTCATACCAATGAGGGAAATCGCTGGGAAGCAGGAATTCTAGAGGTCCATGCCATGGGGGTGGCCTGGAGTTGGGGGGTGGCTCCTGTGGAAGCATCACAAGGAGAGACCTTCTCGCTCTCTGCAGCTCCCTGGCAGGAGGCTGGAGCCAGGTGGGACTTGGTCTCATCTCCCAGGTAACAGGAACAGAGGAAAAGGCCTCAAGTGGCACCAGGGGAGGCTTAAGTTGGATATGGGGGAAAATTTCTACATGGAAAGGGTTGTAAAACATTGGAAGTGTCTGCCCAGGGCAGTGGGGGAGTCCCCATCCAGGGAAGTGTTCAGGAAGTAGGTGGATGTGGCACCTGAGGACACGGATTAGTGGTGAACGTGGTGGTGCTGGACTCAATGATCTTGAAGGTCTTTTCCAGCATTAATGATGGAGATTCCCTGATTCTATGATCCTACCCCTGGCATAGGGGTGCTCACAGGGGGTGATGCTGCGTGGCCACCAAACAAGCTGGTGTGGTCACCAGCCCCCTGATTGACTGAGGGACATGTGGAGACCCGACAGTGGCCATCCCACGGGGATGGGAACGCAGGGAGCCAATGTCCCATCACCACCACACAGCTGGGAAAGGCTCCCGGCGCGGGCACAGGAAGGTGACAGCAGGGTGGTGGCGAGTCCTGCGTTGTCCCCAGAGGGCGGGAGCACAGGCAGGACCAGGGACAGGAGGCCCCCCAGCCCAGACCGTGGCCCCACCGCAGCACACCTAAGCAGGGCCCACGGGGCGTCGGCACTGGCGCGCTCGCATCCGGGCCCGGCAGTTTGGAGTGGGAACAGGCAAACAGCTTGTGGTACAAAGCAAAGGAGAGAATTCCAAATGGCTAATCTCCAGCCACCCACACAAGTTTTGTCTCTCTTTAGCACCTTTCCCTGTTGCTAAGTCTCGCATCCAAAAAACCGGAGAGGAGACACTCCAAATTATGCAGCAATATTGTGTCGAGCAGCTGAAAACAGGCTCGGGGAAGAGCTCTGGGAACGCGGCACAACCCGTATTATCTGTGGCACGCTGGTGACTGCCCACAGCTACCGGATGGTTGCCCGCAGCCAAAGAGCACGGGGCACGCCGCACCAGCAGCACCGGGACCCAGGGGTGCAGCCAGCCCGGCTGGAGTGGGCTGGGATGGCGGCAGAGCACCGCCTGCGTGGGTCTGTGTCCCCCGCTGCCACCCGAGGGACAGAGCGTGTCCTGGACACTGGGAAAGGGTGGCCATCCTGCCCATGGATCTACCCGGGAGCGATGCTGCCCGTCCATGCACTTGAGCTTCCCGCAGCAGCAGGAGCCTTCAATCCGCGTGAGGATTCTCCCACTGAAGTGCAGGTCGCAGGAAGCACGACCTGTTCCATAGTCATTGGAATGTCCCAGAGTCCCTGGGGAAGCTCTGGAAGGGAGCATCTGCATCCCTGCCTGTGGACTGCGCTTTAAGCCTGTCTTAAGGGAAAGGAGGAGAAGGGAAAGTGCTGACTGAGGAAGGTGCTCCAGGGACCAGGAAGGTGGAGCTCGGAGCAGGCCTCGTGCTCCCTGATGCCAGCTGAGCCCAGCAAAGCAGGGTGCTGGAAGTCCTACTGAGGTGTTCAGCACCCCAGAAGCAGGGAAGCCACATCCCTCCCCGTGACGTGTCCGAGCATCCCTGTCACACCGGGAATGCTGCGCGTGCCGTAACAGCTCTGGCTCTGCCCTTATCCACCTGCTCCGGGCAGCGTTAGGAATACCTGGGGTGGAAGAGCTGCCCTGGAAAGGCAGTTTTATCCTGGCTAATCCCATTTTGGCCTTTCAGATGCATCAGGTTAAATGGGCATACGTACATTTGGTTTATGTTCTGTGACACGAGTGACCTCCACTGTGTTATTTCCGTGTTTCAGGGGGAAAATTCCTTAAAATATACATGAAGGTGCACGGCAGGGGCAGAGGAGAGCCCTCCAAGTGGAAATTCCTGACAAATTAGCTCAGTCCAAGAGTTATCACTTCAGTTTTCATGGCAAATACCCCACCAAACCCAGTGCCTTGAGCTCGCTCGTAAGAAGCCAAAGAAATCATTTGCTACAAGGAAAAAAATAGAAGACGAGGGGGGAAAAAAAAGCAGGAAAAAAAGACATGTCATATCCCAGCTATCCTGCCAAAATCCCCAAACAGCTTCCTAGCTGTTTAAGGGAAGAGCATCTGAAATATCTTTGCGGAGTCTTGTCTGTCTGACAGATGTCTGCAACGTACTGGGAACTGGAGTCATGCTCCGAATGTAAATAAGATTACAGGCCTTTAAATATTCCCATTCCGTTGTATTTACCTTCATGCCGAGGAAAATAAAGCCTTTCTGCTGGTTGTTTTTTTTTCCAGCAGGTTTTTTCCCCCCTCCATATCCCACAAGCAGGCTTAACATTTTTTGCCTCGTCAGTTAAATGCCCAGGTTTGTCCTTTAATCCAATGGTTATTCCAAAGGATCCAGCTGTTAAAAAGGCTGTTTCTGGCTAAGGGTATAAATTATTCATTTGGAAGCATCGTTCACCTCCTTTTTTCCCTTCTCTCCCCCCCCCCCCCGAATGAATATCAGAAGTGTCAATAATGGAGTTTATTGAGGCCTCTGCTCCAATCCCCTGGGATTGGTATTCCCTGGGATGTCCACGACCCTGCAGCAATGCTTTTGGGGAATGGCAGGATCTGCCCCGCTGCTTCCACCTGCTGTGGTGGGAACATGGAGATGGGCTTTGGAAGGGTGTGAGTGCCCATTTTGGGGAGCACGGAGCCATTCCCTGCTGTCCTGCTGGGACATTGAGGAGGAAGGAGCAGGAATTAGTCACTCTGCTTTTTGCACCCGCCGCAAAGCCTTAAATCCAGGAATGAATCCACCGAAATCTACATTCCTAAAACAAAGCCTGTCTTCAAAGCTCCAAGGTGGAGGAACGCCCTCCCTGGAATCACCTTCCCCTGCCCTCTCCTGCCCTCCGAGGTACTCCGGGCAGATCACGCCTTTCCCTAAGCCCCCGGAGGTCACATCCCGCATGCCGTGGTCGACCCAGCGCTGCGGCTGAGCCATAAATCCCTTCCAAGCGGTGTTTGGATTCCCAGTGGACGCTCTGGCGGAGCCTCTCCGGGAGTTGGCCACTCTCCGCACTCCATCCCGTACCCGCTCGGGACTCCCTCGCGGAGCCGCACGGGCCGGGCTCGGGCGTGGGGCGAGGCCGGGCCGGAGCCGCTCTCCCCTCGCACAAGTGAGGGCTAATGGAGTAATCTGTCAATCGCTGCTCAGCGCCGGGGTGATTAATGAGCGCTCCGCGCCGCGCTGGCATCGGCCGAGGGGGTTACTGGGAGGGATTGTGCGGGAAATCACAGGTTTCCTGCCCCGCGCCGGGCATCCCTGGCGAGGCAGCGGAGCCAGGGATAGCGGCGGCTCAATCTGTCCTGCTTTTCGCGAGGAACCGAACTCGGGATTGCGCGGGTGTCAGATGGACACTCTCCAGCTGTTCTGGAATCATGTGTCAACATTATTTACCAATCTAATGTGATGATAATTATGGAATAAAGTGCGGGGAGCGAGCACGCGGGCAGGATGGCCATACATACTTAATGATCCCATTCTCCTGCATCTCCAATCAGTCGGAGCCGAGCCCGTCGCTGGAGACATGTGGAGGCAGCAGCGCAAGCTGTCTGTGCGGGATCCAGGGATGACTGGATGCGGCAGCGCGCATTCCAAGTAAAAAATTAATTTACAAATGGGTTTCAGGGTTCCCACCAGATGGAAGAGCACGGAAGTCACGAGCGGCCCTTCTCCGGCGCTTAACCCTTGTGCCGACACCGTGCTGGGAGCGGGGCCAGCTGGAAAGAATCACGGTCGGAGGCCGCAGCCGGAGTTTCTTTTGGAAATGGTTACTTTAAACCCCAAACACCTGTACTTTTACTGCCGCCTGAGCCGGGCTGCAACATCACACGCAGGAGGCAGATGTGTAACCGGAGCCTCCGGAGCTGGTTTGAATTATAACAACATGGCTTTGAAGGAGAGGGAGGGGGCTCGGGAAGGCATTGGGAAGAAAGGCTTTTATTTCAAGATCAAACCTCAATCTTTAAAGAGTTTCTTCCCGTCACCTTTAGCTCCCGCTGAGCGCTGGTTCTCTCCACAGCCAGTCCCACCGACATGGATAAAGCAACCAATTAATTCCCAAAAGCTGCTGAGAGCCTGGGGGGGATCGGGCCCCGAAGGCTGCAAAGCCACTGGTGCCCTTGACAGGCTTATGTTGGATTGTAGGAACAATTTCTCCATGGAAAGGGCTGTCCAGCCCCGGGCACCGATGGAGTCACCAGCCCTGGATGTGGCACGGGGGGACAGGGGTCAGAGGTGGCCTTAGCGGGGGAATGGCTGGACCCGAAGGTCCCAGCGCTGCCGAGCCGCTCCTGGGATTCAGCACTTCCCAGCAAAGCTCTCTGTCCTCCTGAAGTGGATTTTTGAGGCAGGAGGGCCGAGCTTGGCTGGGCTCCTGCCTTTGCGCAACTGCGTTATAAAACATCCGCCGGGCGGGAAGACGGAGGTCGGATGTTCCCCGAGCCCTCCCACTCCTTTTTCACCAGGGGGACATAAAATCCATGGAAGTGCACCAATTTTTATCGCAGGAAGCGCGATTGCTCCTTGGAGAGATGAGCAGCCCTTTCCCTCCAGCCTCTCGGAAGCTCCAGCTGCCTCCGGGATCTGGGAGCTGGGGATGGAGGCAGGGCCGGGCTGCAGGTGCAGGCAGGGGGTGCCACCTCGGGCATGGGATCATGGAATGGTTTGGCTTGGAAGGGACCTTAGAGAGCATCTCAGTCCAGCCATGGCAGGGACACCTCCCACCGGACCAGGTCCCAGCTGGCCCTGAACACCTCCGGGACTGATCCTGCTGAGCCAGGCCGGGCAGCAGGGTCCTGCCGGATCCCCGCGTTCCCAGCCCCACCCAGAGCTCCCCTCTGACCCCCTCCCGTGCAAGGAAAAGCTCCTGCACGTGTGACCAGCTCCAATCAGGTGCTGGCCGTGCTTCCACACGCTTCCCTGGGCCGCTCCATCCAGTGACCCTACACCCCGCTCTAAAATCCAGGATTTCCCCCCGTTTTCCCCTAGTAATCTTGCCCAGAACGTGTTTTTCCTCCAGCCCTTTCCACACCTTTGGGATTACCCGGTGGCTCTGCAAAGTGACCTGACCCCTGGCACACTGTGCCCTCAGCTTTTTTTTTTTCTCCTCCTTTCTTTTTTCCCCCCTCTTTTCCTCCCCCTTAACTCCAAGCTCATTTGAAAATTCCAATTTCTCTAATAATTCGATGCAGCTGCTAAGATGTTCCCTTTCTTTTGATCACTGTTATTAATGATGTGCTGTAACATATGCAACGCTTGCAATCCCAGCTACTATTTCTTACAAAGATCATTTTGTACTTCCCCCCCGCTCCCTTCTCCCCCCTCCTTCCCTCCCTCTCTTCCTCCCTCCCTCTCTCCCTCCCTCCCTCCGCTCTGATGAAGCTCATATGTTTTAGGAAGTTCATCTCCCAGCTATTAGTCTAAGAATTAGGAAATGTGTGGGCAGCTCCTTTGTGGCAGAAAAGGAATTGGAGAAAGAAACAGTTCCCTTTTATTCCCCAAATTTTTTTATTCCCAAAAGAGGGAGGTTGGCTTTGTTTTGGGTCCCGAGTTTGCCGTGAAATATGTTGTGGCTCGTTCCTAATGTCGTCTTATTTACTTCCATGTTCTGATAATGCTGAGGTTTCCAGCCCAATATTTTTTAATTTCTCAACCACCTCCAGACCAAACTCAGTGCTGTAAATACAAATTCCAGGTGTTATTTATCCCACATTTGTAACACCACGAACACCGTCAGAAGCGGAATCTCGGGATTCTGATGTCGCTCCCACTCCAGAGTTTTCAGAGCCAGTTAAAAATTGGGCAGTTTTAATTGTTTTTTAATTTGCCTCCTGTCACTCTGAATAACTGATACATAAAAATCCAAAAAGTAGGAATTACTCACCGTGGGGGGGAGGCCCCCCCAAGGACAAAGGGGGTGCACCTGGGGACACTGCCGCTGCCTGCTGGAGGGCTCCAGCAATGTTCAGGGAGCCCAGGGCACCGGAGGGACAGGGCTGGACCGAGTCCAGGTGTCCGGCTGCTGCCCCAGCCCCCCTGGCCGTGTCCCTGTGTCCCCTGTGCCCTGCTGGGCTGTCACCCCACGCTGGGGCAGCAGAGATGCTCTTCCCGTTATCCTTATCCGTGTCCTCGGGACCCCGGGCACGGAGCTGACACCCCGAGCTGACACCCCGAGGTGACTCCCAGCCCTCAGTGTCCTGGTGCCCACACGCACCTGCAGCTCGCCGTTTGTCCCCCCCGGGAATGTTCAGGGGTGCGGTGGGAGCAGGGAATGGCTCACACCGCTCCCTGGCACGGGCACGAACATCCACAGGGATCCCGGGAGGCGGGCGATGGCGGCACACGGCGGCACTTGGCGTGAACGAAGGACTGGGGCGGCTGCTGTGCCTTGGGCTGGTGATGCCGGAGAAATTCCCTGCTCGGAGCCTGCCGAGGAGCTGGGAAAGGGCAGGAACAAGCGAACAAAGCCCCGTATTCCAGCGTGGAAAGGTGGCATCACATGGCACAGCCGCCCCCCCCCCCCCCCCCCCCGGCGGAG
>JAWMRA010000146.1:18133884-18204032 GCA_035584735.1 Pseudotriccus pelzelni | reverse complement strand
GACACTTCCAGGGATCCAGGGGCAGCCACAGCTTCTCTGGGCAACCTGTGCCAGGGCCTGCCCACCCTCTCAGGGAAGAATTTCTTCCCAATATCCCATCTATGCACTCAACCCATTCATCTATGTCATTAATGAAGATATTAATGTCATCCCCTGGGGGACAGCACTTGTCACTGGTAAGAGTTTACTTTGTAGTTTACTTTCCACGAAACAAAACAGCTGTTGGGTCCTGTTACCCCACCCCGACTCTGAAGGTCAGTGGTGTTAAACACACTGGCCAGACACCTTCTTTTCAGGGAGCTAAACAGCTCTCTGTGCACAATACCACAGAAATAAGTGGAATAGGAATTGTTATATCTGTGCCACCTGAGGATTCCCAAATACCAAGGTAATCAGGACAGGAATGAGTCCACCCCACCACACAGGCCCATGGCGGCCAAATCAGTTTAGTCAAACTGTTTTAGCAGTCTGGGTGGCATCACACAGTCCAGCTGCACTTCACCCTCCTTGGACACATATGAACAATATAAACTCCAGATGTTTGCCCTTGCCAAAGTCAATGCAACTCCACAGTGCCAACAAGTTTTGTGATGGCTTTTAATTAAAACATAAACAATGAGATTAAAATGTAAATTATGAAAAAATAAAAAAAAAACCAGTCAGGTAATTCCATGTTGATTATGCTTTTTTTCTATGTGGCCACCAAAAGCACACAGGTAATTTACTATTTCAAACTGATTTTGTAAATAGATTAGCTGTTAACATGAAATTGTTAAGCAAACCATTTCAGGGGAAAACCATTCTGGGATACAGTCATGGGAAGAGGTCACATATGCAAAACTAAGCTTTGCCCAATTGATTTCTAATTATAAAATCAGAGGCTCTAGAGTTTGTGGTTAATAGTCCTTCTCTTTAGCCTGAAAAAACAAACTTACAGCTTGTGCTGACAACAAATACTCGTAAAAAGCTCCTCATTGTGTTAGGAAGCAAGTGTGTGTCCTGGCACCGAGCAGCACTGAGTGAATCACACAATGCCTCACTGAAGGCCATCCATGGAATTAAGTCTACAATGCCTCACTGATGACCAGCTGTGATACAGCAAATTGTTCCTTATAATAAAGCTACAATAATGTCTGGTTGGGGGGAGGGGGGAAAAGAGCCACAGGCAGATTCTACAAGGGCTGAATAAATTTAAATGCCCATGTTGTATAATTAGATGATGTTATGTTTTCCTTTGTAAAAAGATATTGGGCAAGAATTTCATGTCTTTAATCTATTCATTCTTCAGCACCAAGTGCAGACTGTCAGGACATCTGAGTCTCTTGTCTCATTTAATCTTTGTATGAGATTGGACGATTCTCAGGATGAAAGAAAGCCAAGTAGTACAGCTGTACTTATTAAGTGTGCTCAACATAAGGATGCTTTTCTGAGTACATTCTGCACCTTCATCATTGACTAAAGTGGCATGAAGGTGAGTGTACTTTGTCTACAACAGAAATAAATCAGGAAAATCTTTAGTTAATATATTGAGTGCAAGAGCATTTGCTTCACAGGTCTGCCTGCCTCGTTTATATTACAGCTGTACTCGATGTACAAGCATCACATTGTAGAAAGTAATGATTTTTTTTTTTTGAGTTCATAACTTTATAATGATAAAACACTAAAACACTCATAAACAGTGCAAGCCTTTTTCTTGGGGAATCTAAATCCTGTGTTGTGCTGCGTGATTACTCAAATAATAAATTATTACTTCTCACGACAAGAAGAGAGGAATTGCGATCTCTATAACTTGTCATCTCCATCACTGATGTTTACAAATGAATGCATTTAATGATCTGGCTGCTAGAAATTTCACCCTGTAATATTTTCTAAAACTTAGTCATCTTCGTTATCTTTTCTCTGAAACTGAAAAAAAAAAAAAAACCAAACTTTTTGAAAAGAAAAATATTTTCTCAATAAATTATTTCTTTCAGTTCTGGGCTTGGGTTTCTGCTGCATTATTCCACTTGCACATCTAGAAAGTCAGCAGAGCAGAGAGACGACATTTTTTTGAAGAAATAGGTTTTTTCTTGCTCTGCTCCAGACCCCTTATCACCCATTCAAAGTTACACAAAGTAATCTGGAAAACAGTGCCACTAATCCAGTTGCATATATCTGAGTAACAGATTTTTAATCACATAGTGGTGGTAGACCAGCTTGCAAGCCAGCAGTCAAATTTTGTGGTGGCATCACCCACAGATGTTTCACAGAAAACGAGACACAGGGAGTTGTCAACCCACTGTGAATCAATTTATTCATTCTCACCAACTCTCCAGTTGATTTCATCCTTCAAGGTGGAAATTAGAAATACAGATGTATTCTCTGAAAAGCTTTTCCAGCTCCAGGTTTTTTTAAAAGCAAGTTTAGAGCCTGTTGGCTCCTGTCCAGCATAGCATCAGTTTAACACTGGAGGAATTCTTCTGCAGGGAGCCACATCCCCACTTTTGAAGCAAACTCTATACGCATGTATTTATATCAGTTATTATGCCTCTGCAGACCTAAAGTCCTAAGACTTCATAGCCGCAGTCAAGACTTGGCAAAATGCTCTTGGATTTTCAGCTACTTCCACCACAAGTGGAAAGTGTAAAGCTCCAAGAATGTGCCACTGTCTTACACCACATGTTTGACATTGTTAGTACTGGGGACCAGAACTTGGGGGGCAGCAACTACCCAAGACTGCTGCACAAATGAGAAGGACTTTTAGTGCTCTTTAGCTATGCAGAACAGTGAGATATCTTGTGCTAATTCCATCTGCAGTGACCTGGAATGGAAGGGAAAAGGAAACTGGAAGTTGAGTTGATAAATTGCAATACTTGTTACAGGCCTGTGACTTGATGAGATGAACAGCAACAAAGGCTAAACAGTAGTGTGCTGCATCTGTGGCCCACACTCTGAATCCTGCAGAGAGAACTCTGCCCTTGTCATTTGTATTTGCTGTCAGAACATTCATGAGTCAACAGAGAAATAAAACACAATCCCAGGATGAGAGAATGGGTCAGGCTGGTAGGGGCCACCTTGGCTCACCTGGTCCCACCTCCCTGCTCCAACAAGGCCATCCCAGAGCACACGGCACAGGATTGTGGCCAAACGGTTCTGGAATATCCCCAGTGAAGGAGACTCCACACCCTCTCTGCTCTCTGTTCAGTGCTGGGTCACCGCCCAGCCAAGAAGTTCCTCCTCCTGTCCAGCTGGAACTTGCTGGGCATCAGTTCCTGCCCGTTGCTCTTGTGCCATTGCTGGGCCCCCCCGAGCAGAGCCTGGGCCATCCTCTGCCCCCTCCCTGCAGCCCCTGGCACAGCCTGGGGAGGGCCCCTCTCAGGGGGTGCTCTGGAGGCTGAACAGCCCCAGCTCCCTCAGCCTTTGCTGCTCCCAGAGATGCTCCAGTCAAAAGAAACAGTAAAAGTCTGTCAGGTTCTCTACTACTTTTATATGCAAAGATTTTTCCTAACGTTGCAGGGTGATATTAATAATGGTACAAATCTGTTTGACTGATAGAAAGTAGATCGAATTTACCTGCCTAATTATGCCTCACTTTGGTTTAACTATGAGCACTATGAAGAACAGACAACTAACCCCAGTAGGCTGCTCTGCTGTTCTGTATTAGCAGCTGCAACATTGGTTTCTCTTGATAAAATATTTCAGAGGATCAAAGCAGAAGACTGTGGAGGTAAGAGGCAACAATCAAAATATTTCATTCACAATATAGTTGTTACCCTTTTTTATTTAACTAAGACTGCTAGGAGCAAAATATTTCATTCTCGCTTAGAGACACTGTGAACATTTTTATTAACATATGCATTGCTTTTTTTTTTTTAAACCCTATAAAACTGAATGTAAAATAATACTATTCTGGGTCCTGAGAAAGTATGATTTTATAGCAGTCACAATAGCAATGCTAACCCCTTATTTTCATATTCATTCTTTCTTTTAATATGTAGATAATCACAATCCATAACTATATAAATGTAAATACCACGGAACCCATTTTAATCAGGACGCATAAAACAAATGGGGAAAAGTGAAGACAAAGAATTGCTTCACAGAGGTAAGAAGTCATAGAAATACACAGTTTACATGTTTATTATTGACAGTGTATTCTTGACTCACTCTTGCAAATACCCTCAGGAGAGTGACTTGACCAGGGAGAGCATCGGCCAAATGCAACAAAAGGAGGAAAAACAATGCATACATTTTTCGTTTTGCTCAAGGCACAAGAATGAGCACTCCACTCCGAGCAAGGCTCTTTCAAGAGTATGAAGAATATGTGCTACAAAAGCTTCAGGGTGCTCTATGAGTGACTGTTTCCTTTCCAGCTACAGAAAAGCTGGTAATGGACTCTTCTGTCTCTAGGGAAACTTTTAAAACCTAGCCAGAATTTCAATATTATTTTGCAGATAGAAGGAATTTGTTGCTCTAAAACCTCACTGCAGATGCACAGATTTTATTTAAGCCTCATTTTTAGAACAAAGAAGTCAAGAAATCAGTTTTGAAGGGGTAAGCTTTTATCCAAATTAATAGGGCAGGACGTGCAGCTGTTTGACGTATGGCTAATGTGGTACTTTTCAGAGCTTTTAACACACTTTGCTGATTGTTTGCTCAAGGCATATGGTTTGAATGAGCTGGGCAGTGCACAGTGCAGCTGGCAGACTAGATATCAAAATCTGGCAATAAGCCTTCGAGTTATGTGTGACTAGGTATCAAATCTGCCTGAATTTTATGTGATGGATTCTTCCATATCCATGTAAATCACAAAGCTACTTCAGGCTGTACCACAAGAGATGCCACTGCTCCCAGTCCTGCAGCAATTAGATGTAGCTGACCCACGTTGTGCAGGAATGGTCTTAAAAGGGTAAAATCTATTTTACAGGGCAAAATAATTCTAAAAAGCTTTCATTAAACAAACACGGAATTTTCAACATAGGCAAGTATCATTTTCTCTAGTGCACAGATTGGGAAACTGTGACAGGTGCTGTTCCAAATACACATTCATTTCAATCAAGCAAAGAATGGGAAGTTTTTGGCAGCTTGTCCTGTTTTCACCATTACCTCCCATAACCCAAGTCAATGGTTTCAGCCTCAGCTCTGGTATTCAGGAAGGTTTAGAAAACGCTCCAACAGTATCTGAACACAATTTTTGTATTAATTTAATAAATGAAGCATCATTTTTGGACTCTCAGCATAATAAACTCTCATTTGCACTGAGTAGATTCATAAATTCATGCTGCTAAAAACTGTTTTCATCAGAAATGGGCCAGCCTCCCGGGGTGTCCATTCATATTCCAGTTCTGAACTGCAGGAGTGTGTTTGCCAGTCACAAGTGTTCAGTTATTATTGCAGAGTTTCCTTTATTGCTGCTTGAAAAGCCAATATAGATACTAAAAGTGACTCTCTCATCTCACAGTACACACAACTGCATATTTCTGAATACATATTCACAGTTTTTCAGTGAAGTGCATCACTTTTTTTATGCCACATGAACCCTGTGTAATGAATTAAGATGAATACTAAGAGAAGCAGAGAAGCAGCAAGTTCCCTGCTACAGACCTGCATGGCTGTGTAAAAGTCTTGGTAATGAAAGGTGTGCTGCAATGCAAATGTCTCACTGAACTCAGAAGTCATTCCAAGAACAATGGACTTCTCAAACAAATAAACAAAACAGCACATAGCCTCTATTCATCTTATTATCCTAATTTTAGAAAAAAACCAATTTACAAAAATGCCTATTTCCAACAGAGGAATTTGTGAGGTTGACTAATATCTTAAATGACAATGAACAGCTGGACAATGTTTCAAAAATGTATTTTAGTAAAAACAAAGATTAGTTCCTTTGAACTCTTCCTTTCTTCCCACTCCCTAATTTGTCTAATGATCATACTGAACATGGAGTCAGCATAGATTCACTACACTTGGACAAACTGAAAGCTAAGTGTTAAAGGATTTTTAAATTTTTTTATATCTCTCAAACTTTAGTTTCCTTATCAGCATAAAGGAATACACAGGAGCAGAAAAACCAGCACAAGGAACAAAGGCTGCACACTCTTACAGCAGAAGTGCTGCACTAAGTTCTTGAACCTTTTGAAGATGAGCCTGTGAATAATGAATGGAACGTGCAAAGGACATTGTTTACAGGACAAAGTGATCCAAACACAATAAAAATGTCAAATACACTGAAAGGAAGTTTGTGAAAGTTCAGTGCAGTAGGAACGAGGCACAGTGCAACCGGAAAAGTCACAAGGTACCATTTCTACTTCAGCAAATAATACCATTTGCCTGTACAAGTTCCTGGAGAAGCTCTTTAGCCAGATGTCGTGGCACATGTTCTGACTCATGCAAGTGAACGTGCCACTCCTCTGCCTACCCTGCTGTGGCCTTTAGAGTGCCTGTACTGTGTGGCTTTTCATTATTTTTAAATGGTATTTTAAAAACTGAATACATTTTCCAGCCCTAAGACTTGGCACAACGTGCAAACACTCGTTCTTTTATCTGCAAGGCCTGATTTGCAGACAAGCTCAAAGCGTATGTCAGCTTCACAAGAAACACTGTTAAAATAATGTTAAAACCAGCTATAAATAAAATAGACTGAGGTACAGTTCAAAGAATACTGAGAGGAAATAAGGAATGTGAGAGGTCATCCACCTACAAAGAAGTGCCATCAGAGGATGACAAAATTTGATTTCCTAAGCAACTCCCAGGTCATTTAGTGCCCATCTAGGTCCATTTCAGACAGTTCTCTGATATGGACATTGGCAGATGGGTTCTTAGAGTCACAGAGGCACTTAGCAATCTACCAGCAGCTTCAGGCAACTCTATGTAAACTCTCTCTCTCTAGCCCTGAAACCAGGAAATGCCTTTTTCCAGATTTGTGGAAGCTGCCAGCCATCAGTTTGATCTATGTGAGCCTTCCACATCACTTGGGTGCAAAAACAGACACCTCCCCTCTCCCAGAGGGTCTGGTGCACAGAACCACAGAGCCAACACCCAGAGAGCACAGGAAACACACTGACAACTTCCTAATCCGATGTTTTACTCACATAATTGGGCAGGTGTCTGAAAATCCTGCAAGACCAGAATGCTGAACAGCAGCTTCCACCCTTCTTAATTCCTTCCCTCAAATTAGACCATTTCCCTTCATCCCTGGTCCTTATTTTGCTCGTGATGTTCAATTTCTTTTGTGCAAAGGGAAGAACTTTGAGAACAGACCCACCTCAGACTACCAGGACCCCCTGAATGATGGGGAAAGAGAAGGAATATCGGCCTGAGCTACCACCCTGACACAGGAGGGGATCAATACTGACACTACGTTTTGTACTGACACACTTTTGACCTGCGCTGAAATTCCAAGCAGAGACAGGGGATCTGAGCTTGTTGCATCACCAAATATACAGAACAGATTATCAAAACTACCAGCCAAGTTACCTCATCTCCACTGCTGTATAACTCAGGTTAAAAACAGAACTTTTGTATTGAGAGCTTTTGTTTTTCCATGTTTGGTGTTGTTTTTTTAATCATACTTGCACCAGACTTAAAAAGCCAATTACTGAATATCCCATTTTGCACAATGTTTTCACGGTAAATTAAGACAATGATTAACAAAAAAGCTCACTAAGCATATTATCTTAGAACTCAAGTGTTATAGTTGGAAGAATATGGTGGATATTTTCACGGTAATACAGAATAGGAAAATCTTAGCCCAAGAACATAAAGGAAACAAGTTTCAACCCCAATTATCAGACCTTACATATGATAGCCATGGAATAACCTAGCTAACTGAAAAGGGAATTTAAAATAATCCAAAACCTGGTCTTGGAGAATGAGCATATTCACACCACAAGGTTCTTAATTACCAGCATAAACCTACTGCTGTATTTAAATATGCAACCAAAGTCAAGCCAAACTTCTAAACTAGAATAAAAAATAAATAAATCTTCACTGAGACATCTAGTGTCTCCCTTAAATCCAGCACAGTGAAAATGGCAGCTGGATTACACACCACCTGGTAAACTATTTACAGCTGGGCAGTCATATATTCTTTCAGTATCATCTTTCTCTGGGTTCTGTACTCACCAGAGCCCTTGATACCAAAATGGATGAAAATAGAAATGAGAATGTTCAATTCCACCACAAAAAGAAGAGACTGAAAGGTTTCATTGTGGGTCTACCATAGCTTGAAAGCGTCTGCTCAGCCTGAAACCAGTCCTTAGCTTTGTATCTGTGGACCCACGTGGCTTCCTTGTCTCCCACTTCAGCGGGATTTATGTCAGAAGGTCTGCAATAAATTAACTGTTCTGCTGGGTATTGCAACTGAGCTGATTCTAAAGACATGCTGATTTCTTTCTTTATTTCCCCCCCTCACATTTATTTTGCTACCTAGTAGGACAAACCCTGCACCAAGATGTGGTTTGTATTTCGAAAGGCTGTAAACTCCTGCTATAAGCCAGTGTTTAAATAATGTATTAGACATATCTATATATACACAAAGACATATACACAAGCACTTAGACTAATACATATATATATACATATTCCCCTGCAGTTCTGTATTAATCAAATGGAATATTCTGTAGTAGAAATACAGTAGTAATAACTCAAAATAGCACTTCTGTTCAAGTTGCCTTGTACAAGCTTATTTGACTTCTAATTGTGTGCTGAAATTCTCCCCTTTAATGCCTAGGTCTATTTGAAGGTTAACTTTTCATCCCATGGAGATAAAGGAAAATGTGCCAACAATTTGAGAGATTTGATTACCTGTATAAAATTATGCTTGCTCATTTTTCCTAGGCAAGATACTCTTGGGGAAAGTTATATTAAAGAGGGAATAGAAACAGTGTACATCCAAAGAAAATATTTTCCAATTATGTTTCACAAGATGCAGAAAATATTACTTGTTATAGGGGATTATGAATGAGATAATTACCGAGAGCCTAATGTACCTAAAGCTACAATAAAGGAGAGACAAAATCATTAATAAGTGGTTATTGACTGTTCTTCCTGCTCTTTGTAATAAAAGGCCAGAACAGTACCAAGGACAAACCTTTCCACAGTTTTACTCTGACAGGATATATACAAGAATACCTTTCCTGCTTACAGAGCCCACCATTAATTCCTAAAAGTGAAACCATATCAGCTGTTATTTAGCACCCAAAACACTTTATGCTTCTCAAGACATCCTTAACAAGAAATGTTTCATATGAAGAGTGGATTGAAAATAATAGAGACTTAGAAACACAGAGTATAAAAGTTCCCTCTTTCAAATTATTTCATTCCACGCATTTCTAATGAGCAATCTGCACTTCCAAAAGAATCCAGACCAGTGGTAAGGTGCAGAATGACAAAAGACTTTTAGAAATTAAAGTATGTCTCATTATCACTTTTTGATTCTCCAGTGAAATAAATGATAACTCAATTACCTCTGAGAAGCCCCAGCAAAGAACATTTGAGCTTCCACGTACAGTATTTCAATACAGGTGTGATTATAAAAAGGGATTTCTGAGTGGCTGCAGCTCTTTTCCTACTGCAAAGCAGGACTTGGTACTACATGGAAAATTGTCTTCAGTGCATTCTCTTTTTTTTTCTTTTCCCCCCCCTCCTTTTTGGCTCAAACTCCTGCTGCATCAAGGGGGAAGGTACAGTCACTACAAAAAGGTTAAACAGTATTTCCACAGGAATGAGAAAGGCCACGAATAATACAAGGAACAATCTAATGGACTTCCAGTGCCTGAAGGGAGCCTGCAAAAAATGTGGAGAAGGACTATTGGCAAGGAACTGGAGGTACAGGACAATGGGGAATGGCTTCATAATGACAGAGAATAGGGTTAGATGGGATATTGGGAAGAAATTGTTCCCTGAGAGGCTGAGGAGGCCCTGGCACAGGTTGCCCAGAGAAGCTGTGGCTGCCCCATTCCTGAAGTGTCCAAGGCCAGGTTGGACGGGGCTTGGAGCAACCTGGGCTAGTGGAAGGTGTCCCTGCCCATGGCAGGAGGTGGAATGAGATGGTCTTTAAGGTCCCCTCCAAGCCAAACCCAACTGTGATTCCACGATTTCACTCATCAGGTTAATCAGTGGAGAAATCTGCAAAGCCACAAAATCAAGTCTGACCCAAACCATCCATGTCTCGGGCTGTGCCCCACCTGCAGTGCTGCGAACATCATCATCTCCTCCTCCGTGCACTCGATCTCCTCCAGCAGAATGGCCCACTTGGACTGCTCGTAGAGCTGGTTGATCCTGATCGCGTCGTACTGCGGCACAGCACAAAAACACGGAACCGTCGGAAAACGTACGGGCCCAGCACTAAACAAACCACCTCACCCCGTGGAAGGTCTCCCTGCCCATGGCAGGGGGTTGGAATGAGATGGTCTTTAAGGTCCCTTCCAACCCAAACCGTTCTGGGATTCTCTGATCTCTCAACGCAACACTTCAATCCAAGGTGGAAAGCGAAGTGGCTCTAAGAACGCTCAGAGCATCTCCAGCAACAGCTGAACATTAGGAAGCTGATACACAGGGAGCACAGATCCTGTGTTTGATTCCTGCACGACCCCTTTTCAAACTCCATTCCAATTTTCATGTGTTTTGGGAAGCTTTACCAACACAAAAGCCTGTTAGAGAGATTCAGGCATCCTTCGCTCTGCCTGCAAGATGCAAGTGAAACAAGTAGCTCTGTACCTTTGGATTCAGGTCAAAAAAGCTGTAGTACTTGAACCGGAGTAGCAAAGCCTCGTTTTCTTTCACCTCCTGCTCCATCAGGGATCGGGACGAATCCAGCCACCTGTAAATTGCCAACAGGGGATAACACGCACAAAACGCTCCGGCGACGCAATTTAAAACCAGCGGAAAAAAAACCCCCCACAACAAACCCCCAAATCCCTGACTCCTCCACTCACCCTTGGTTGATTTTGGCTTTATCGAGCAGCGTCTGGGGCTTGTACATTTTTGCTAAGGACTCTGGGGAGGTGACGGGCTGGCTCACGGCCAGGATTCCCGGGTTCCCTTCCGACAGGGCGCTGTCACCGAACCAGGCGGAGGTGGGTGACAGGGGGCTGCCGTCGTGGGCGTCGTAGGTCGGCGTCATCGTTTTGCTATACAGTCCTGGGCTTGAATAGATATTTCCTACCAGCAAGGGGGAATAAAAGCCGGCAGTTAGCTTCGGGACAAGCCCTGCCTTGCTCCCAACCCGGCCAAGGGATGGAAAGCCTTCCCTTTTTCCACCATTATGTTTCCACAAAGGGGAAAAAAACACTGCGCTGCTTGTTCTCCCATGGAAAGCCGTCCCTCTCCTCTCTGCCTTGGCTCTTCTTCAAGAGCAAAACTGATGGAAAACTCATTCCATCCCACACGGTGGGAAAAGACACAGATCTCCCACGCCGGGAAAATCCTGCCCCCTGAGATTCTGTGGCACCTGGGACATGAGTGGCCCCCGACTTACCGGCATTACCTGTTGCTTAAAGATTTTGGAAGTCAAAGGTTTTAGAGGAGCAGGAAAATAAACTAAGGGTGCAGCCAAAGAGACCAGAGGCAGAGGGCAAAAGTCCTACTGAGGTGGAGCTCACCTTTGACGGGGCCGATGTAAAGAATATCGGTGCCTATGGAGAGGGAAAAGAAAGGAGGGAAGTGAGAAGGCGAGAGAAAGTCACCCGGAAAGCAGGAAAGGACAGAAGCCAAAAATGGGCATTTTTAGAAGGAGGCAGAACAGCACAGGTGAGGTTGAACCACCCGAATGGAGTGTTGGCAGCGGCGCTGGTGGACTCGGCAGCAAAGCAACCAAAGTGACTTTCACGTTATTCTACTCGTGTTACTCTACGAGAACAGCCGGGCACGGAAACGCGGCGCTTCCCGGATGGAAAAGCTTGCTGAGATGGCCACACACGTTTGGCATTAATGTGCTGAGCGCAGTGGTGCGATGTGGCGCGGAACTGATCCCAAAGCACACGTTACTCGCGGGCCTTCCAAAGCTTTGCGGCTTCAGAGCATTCGAAAAACCCACCCAAACCTTTCAAAACGAGCATTTCGAAGAGAAACAAGCAAATCGCAGCTTGGTATCTCACACCTCAAAGTAGCTGAGAGCTGAACAGAGAGCTGCCTCATCCCTGGAAGTGTTCCACGCCAGCTTGGATGGGGCTTGGAGCGCCCTGGGCTAGTGGAAGGTGTCCCTGCCCATGGCAGGGGGTGCAACTGGATGGGCTTGATATCCCTTCCAACCTAAACCACTCCGTGAAACGGCCCCTATTCATCTCGGCAGAACATTGATTTTTACACTGATATAAAATCCAGATTTTCAAAAGAAGGGAGAGTCAACCTCCATATCCTAACGGCAGGAATTCCACTGTGTACGTACCCTGGGCAACAAGCTCACTCAGCAGCATCTGCTGGACATAAATCTGCCCACCAGGACCTGGAAGGTCCGACAACAAACTGGATTTTTGGGAAAGGGACGTGTCTTTTTTAAATCACCAGCCTGTTCAGACATGCAGCTCGATGCACCCAAACTCTCCCTCCCGGAGCACTGCTGAGGGTTTTTGAAGGCGGTGACAGGGTTGGGATGCCACGAACAAGGTCGTTTGTGCCACCTCCTGCTGCTCTGAACTGCCACCTCAGGCCATGCTCCACCTCCTCACTCCAAACCATCCCTCCTCCCTCGTCGCACAAGGAATGGCACAAAGCTGAGCTAGACTGGAAAAGTCCAAGACCAAACAAAAAAAAAGCCTTTCCAAACCCTCATTTTTCACGATGGGTATCTCAGGGAGCAGGAGGAACTGTCTGAATCAACAGCATCATGCCCATGACTGCCAACTTTATGGCTAGGAAACACCAAATAATGTAGAAATGGGATTCTAAACTGCCTGACGGGATGGAAAATAAAAGTGAAAACCATCAAACAGGAAAACCACCAGGATGCTTTTAAGGCCCCTCCTAGTTTTGCCGGCATCCTGGTCTGGATGGGACCAGTGAGCACTGTGGGTACCTCCATCAAGACAGACCCAGGCATGAGCAAAAAAAAAGCAGCAGAAATGGTGAAGGGACGGAGATACCCCCCTTCAAGCTTCACACTTGCAAGGAGAAGGCCAGGGATGATTTGCCAGGTACTTAGACCAAGTACTTACACGTTGGGAGTTGGACTCGATGATCCTTACGGTCCCTTCCAACTTGAGATATCCTATGATTCTATGGTTATAGAAGCAGCAGAAAGGTGCTCTCCCCATGGGCTGTTACAGCACTGGAGCAGAGCAGTCCAACAAGAACCAGCAACAAACCACCACCACCACCATCCATCAGCCTCATCCCGAAGGATGCTCCTGCCTCCTCCTCATCCATCCTTGCAGTGTCTCAGTCTCTGCCTTCACGCGGCTCAAGCACACAGGGCTGAGCATCAGCTGGACCAACAAAAGTAAAATCCCACTTCTTGCCCCAAATCGGGCAGGTTCTTCCATGGATATCCCCCCACATTCCTCGGGGTGAGTGTTCGCTCCATCAGAGCAAAGCTTCCCCTCCACCGTTCCCCTCATCACCTTCTCCAAACACCTGAAACATCTCAGAAGAAACTTCCCTTAAAAAATCTGCCCTAGGCCAGGCAATGTCATGGAAAGTTCCAGCAGAAATAGCTACAGATTTGGCTAATTTATATAAACAAGTGAATACAGGTCTTCTAATGGAAAGTGTTGGGCAACAGGGCCCGTGGGAGTATTGGCAGCTCTGCCGACCGGCACTTAAATGGTTTCACTGCCAGGTTTGGGATGCTCAGCGACAAAACACACCCAGCACATCTCCACACACTGAAACCAGCCCATCCTGAATTATTAACTTGTTTTTCAGGAGCACTCAGCACGCAGACTGGCGTTGGAACAACGCTAGAAACAGTTAATTCAGACTGAAACCACGACCTTTATCTAATGGCACCTGAACGCGCAGGAGTTCAACCTGCTGCAAGTGATTTCATTCACAGGGAGAGCAAAACCAGCAAAGTGACTCACTGAAAGAGCAATAAATAATTAAAATAAAACCCTCTCTTCTGCCTACATTTCCCCCAAAGCAGGCCAAGTATTTCCTATTAATCCAACAGAGATGCTCTCCGTGAACGCTGGCTTTTGGAAAGGCTTCGTACAGACTCTCAGGATGAAAAAGCCAAATGGAAATGAAAATTGGCTGGAGCCTTGCCCAATGTCTCTGAGCCAGGAGTGGGAGAGGACTAGCCCAGAAGCATTTTTAAGTAACTGAGAAGAGAAAGAGCAGGATCAGAGCAAAGGAGGGATTATTTTTCCCTTGCCAAGATCCGTGCTGATGGTTTGATGTGGAGCCCGTGGTTCAAAGACCTTTCTGCCTGCAAGCCCAGCGCCACCACTGGCATTCACCACACTCCACGACCTTCCCTTCAGTCAATTTTACACCAATTAATACAAGTTTACTGAATTTCAAGGTATTTTTTTTTAATCAAAGCTGCCCTGCTACCCTCAGATCGCTGGATTTAAACCCAAGAGCTTTGGCAGCCAGACACGTCTCGCCCGCCCGTCATCGCCGCTGGCTCCGCAAGTCCACTTGGGATAAAGTGCTCCCACTTGGCCAAAATTATGGTTTAAACTCCTGCCATTTGCCTTCAACCACCAGACTTTCAGCAGCCACAGAACAGAGCTGAAAAACCCTCTGCCTGCAAACACCTGCATCAATCTGCTGCCCTGGGGTAAGATGTTATTCCATCAAGGATATTTCTCCATCAGGGATGTTATTCCAATCAGGGACATTACTCCACCAGCAGTTCTCTTCCCAGTGCTCCTCTGGTTCTGCAATTCAGGCTGGCAAACTACCACACAGCAGTAAAAAGGGTTTCTTTCAGCATTACAAGCCATAGCTACACACTTAACATAAGGCAACACTAATGCAATTAATAGAACACTGCTCTTGCTGGGTTATAAATACAGAGTAGGACAGTGGTACAGCCTGAAACACACCTGGAATTTGACATTAGAAACGATTTTCCTTAAGAAAACCTCCCAGTAACACCATCTGAGCGTTAAAGTGGTCACACTCGTGTTCTGGTTTATTTTATGAAGCCTGGTGTCGTTCTGCTCCCCGAGATGCGTGACAGCTCCAGACATGCATCCGTGACCGAGCGCTGCAGCCCTGCGGGACTTGTGCCGTTTATCTGGTGTCTGCTTCTGGCACAGACCTCAAGGAATTAAATCAGACTGATACTGCAGTGCCATTCTTCCCCCCTTCCCATTTTTTTTTCCTGGCTCACCAGACCCCGGCGTGATCAGAGGACCCTCCAGCTCGAAGGCGTCGTCCTCACATTGATCATCCAACTTCTTCTTTTTTTTCTTTGATGGATCTCTGGGTTTCCTCAAAAGGGAGAGTTCTTCTGGATGCCTGATGTCTGGGGAGAAAATGGACAACTTTTGTAACAGCAGGAGCAGAAAAAAAGGGGCCAAAAAGAATATCTTTTCATTAGGAACAACATCCAGCAATGCTCAATATCTCCCTTGGCTGATTGTCCTGCTTTGCAATGGTTAAAAATCAAGTTGAGAACATTTTCCCTGCAAGCCTGTTGGAAGCAAGCACTGTCCTTGGCTGGAAAGGTAATACAACACTTGGATAAAATGTGGAATTTCCCACAGGTACAGCCACTCAAATGTAAATATAAGCACTGGTAGAGGCTGTGGCAGAGCCTGGTACCACTTCCACCCATTAAGCATAAATAATATAAACACAAATTATATAAAAACATGAATATAATATATAAACACAAAGCATAATAATATAGAAGTATAATAAGACATAATAATACATAAATAATAAAAATAAATAGAAGTAGAAATACAAGTAGATATAGAATTGAAACAGAAATCAGTCTGTAGATAACAGGCCAGGTTCTCCCACTTCCATAGGAGCAATCCAAGAGTTAAGCCACTTATTTACACAGTTACAGGCTGGACCTTAAAGCCTGTATTTAAGGCACCCAGTTTTTAAAGAGATTTTGGCCAAAAGGTTTCCCTTTCACAGCAAATCTCTCCCATTTCCCTGCCCAGGACCAGCCGTAACAATTCAAAAACTATTTAAAATGAGGAGCATCTCAGTGTGTTTGCGTTTTAAGCCACAGGGAGCAAAGAAAAAGAGGATTTTAGGGTCACTTCCCACAAAGGCTGTACTTTGGGTCTGCTGCAGTCCCTTCCAAATGGGAAGGAGCTCCCTGGGAAAGCAAAGCCCACTGTCCACTGTACCAATAAAACCACCAAGGGACAGGCACAGGGCCAGGGGTCCCTCTCCGGCACTGGGAAAACCAGGATGGGGGAAAACCCTCCGTCTGCTCTAAACTGGGCTCAGTTGATTTGTGGGAACTGACCTGGAAAAGCACTGACCCAGGCATGGAGCCATCCCACTGCAACGGGGAAAGGCTGCAAAAAAGGTTGGAGAGTTCTGAAATACGGCTTGGATTGGGAAAAGACGGGATGAGAAAGCTGGGGGTGTTCAGATTGGAGAAAACGGGGCTCCAGGGAGACCTGAGAGCCACTTCCAGGGCCTAAAGGGGCTCCAGGAGAGCTGGAGAGGGACTGGACAAGGGATGGAGGGACAGGACAAGGGGCAGTGGCTTCCCACTGCCAGAGGGCAGGGAGAGATGGGATATTGGGAAGGAAATCTTGGCTGTGAGGGTGGGGACACCCTGGCACACGTTGCCCAGAGAAGCTGTGGCTGCCCCATCCCTGGAAGTGTCCAAGGCCAGGTTGGATGGGCTTGGAGCAACCTGGGCTGGTGGAAGGTGTCCCTGCTCACGGCAGGGGGTGGAATGAGATGGGCTTTAAGGCCCCTTCCAACTCAAACCAGTCTGGGATTCTACGATGATTCTATGGAAAGGAGATTACAGCACCTGCCTGAGCCTGGAAGGAGTTTTGGAATCTCCCCTGTGGGTGCTGTCCACGTTCAAGCCCCTGTGTTCTTCCTCTGGTTTTTGCACATAACCCCCCAAAATTCTCAGCTGCACGGAGATGTGCAAAGCTCTGCCTTTGGATGCCCTATGGAAAGCAGCTCCTCATCCCATCCCTGCTGTGAAGGACGCTCAGGAGCCAGAGGAGCAGGAGCTGGCTGCAGCCAGGCTGTATTTTCCCACCCTGAGGAATGCCGAAGGACACAATAAGTCATTATCCTAACGAGGGGCAGCTACAGGGCTCAGATCTCACCACGTGCTGGCAGCAGTGGGAGTTCCCCGGGATTGTAATTAAAACTGGAATTTGGTGGCCAGCACGTGACCCCAGCAGGGCACACCCCCACGGCAGATGTGGCTGTGGTGGCTCGTGCTCGCCCACACCAGCATCTTTCCTTACTGAAAACAGGCTGGAAAAGGTCCAGCTGGGAAGCTGCTCCATCCAGGTGATCCCCAGGGATGGATCCCACTGGCCCTGGTTGTTCCTGAATCCAGAGGCTGGGCACGTCTGGATTTAACCATCTTTTATATTGCAGGTCTCCCATCCCAAACCATCATCCAGCACAGCTTTAACTTAAGCTTTTTTTTTATTTATATATTTATAGATACTTACTAAGATTTTTATTTATTTTTTTATATAAGCTTTATTTAAGCTTTGTTTTTATTTACGTATTGATACATATTTATTTCAATCACATAAGAGAGAATCCCAGAATGGTTTGGGTTGGAAGGGACCTTAAAGCTCACCTCATTCCACCCCCTGCCATGGGCAGGGACACCTTCCACTGGATCAGGTTGCTCCAAGGCCCATCCAGCCTGGCCTTGAACAATTCCAGGCCAAAAATATGTAGATTTATCTTTATATGCAGATTATATAATAATATAGATAACTACGTAGATTTACCTCTTTATAATACATAGAGATTTAAAAATCTGTGACAAGATTTAAAATGTATAGATTTAAATATGTTTTAATATATATAATACCTACAATATTATATATATTATACATATATAAATACATATATGTTCTATATACAGATTTTTACAGATATATTTATATTTTATTTTATATACAAATGTCATTGAATTATTTTAATATATTTATCTATATAATATTTATCCATTTTATTTCTTTATATAGATAAGCTTTATTTAATTTCAGCTTTAATTTAACACCGATTATTATTCCTGCACACACATTACCCCACTAAACCCCAGCCCTGCACCCACCAGTTTCGCTGCCCAGCTTTTTGACCATTTCTAGCCATAAATACCTAGAGCATGAATCCAGCCAGCTCCACGCATTCCCATTTATCCCAGCCAGCTTACCTCATGGAGGAAGAATCTGCTGGGACAACCGGGGTCACGCGCAGGGGACAACAGGCAGCAGAGCCTAAAACGAGGAGTTCCCCTGGTATTTTGGAGCAAGGTTTAGGCTCTGGTGTTTATTTATGGTGCATTAGCAACTGATGGAGCCTCTCAGCTGGAACCACTCAGGGAGGCCGGGAGAAGGGCTGCGGGCCAAGCCCGGCTCCTGGAAGCAATCTCTTGGAGTCGGCCCAAGGCTTGACCATCTGATAGCAAAAGAGACTTTTTATAGTCCCTCAGTTGTTCCTGACGCTGTCAGAGGGGGTTACAAGGATACAGGCAGCTGCTCCCAAACAGCACATGGCTGCAGGGCATGGCAGAGGCAGCGCATCCTTGTGATGCCGGAGCATCCCTGCAGCTCAGCACCGCTCCTCGGGATAAGCCGCAAATTCCTCCCCAGCAGCATTCTGTGGGATGCACCGGGGACTCCAAGACTTTACAAACTCCCTGAAGCCAGCTGAAGGAATGTCTATAAATTGAAGGTTTAGATGGGATATTGGGAAGGAATTGCTGGCTGGGAAGGTGGGGAGGCCCTGGCACAGGTTGCCCAGAGAAGCTGTGGCTGCCCCTGGATCCCTGGAAGCGTCCAAGGCCAGGCTGGAGCAACCTGGGCTAGTGGAAGGTGTCCCTGCCCGTGGCAGAGGGGTTGGAAATGAATGATCTCTAATATCCCTTTCAACTCAAACCATTCTAGGGTTCTGTGAGGAAAAATTAAAAGTAAAGCTTGTTGTGCTAAAAACAAGAGAGCAGCAAAGCAGCAAGAGCGACACTGATTTTGTTTCCCGCCCCAGCTTATGATCCACAAGTGTACAAAGGGTCTTAAAGCGTGTTTTAAATAGAGTTGGGCTTAGAAAACATGGTGTTTAACTCCTATAGCTGAAGTAGAGTCTATCCCAGGGTGGATGGTGGGGCTTCTGTTAACCAAAAATTGGACAATTGGCTGCAGAGCCCGAAATCCACGTTTTCTGGCCATGAGACCAAGAGTAAGATCCTTAAAAATCCAAGTGATGCAAAAAAAAAAAAAATCAACTCCTTTATATAGGTTTGGGATTTTATGGGTTTTTGCTAAGTGCCACTCAACCTGGAGGAGTCCCTTTGCTGGAGCTGGAAGTAAAACATCTCCCCAGGGTTTGACTCCGGCCTCGAATTCCCGCACCAAATCCTGTTACCAGCTTCATCTACCTTTTCCAGCTGCAGCCAGGCTGCCAAAGGTCACTTTGAAGGAAAAAGGGGTCAGTGTGATGTGGGTGGGCCAGCAGAAGGGACCTGCTGAACACAGTTAATGTGTTGACTCTTCAATTGACACGTTGGTCGGGGCTGTGTTTGCTTTCCAAGAGCCTCCTTGTCTGTACACAGGGGACAGATGGCACTGGCAAAGTCTCCTAGAATTAACTGTAAATGAGCCTTTTAGCATTTTATTTCTATTTATTGTGTAAGCACGTGGAAAGCCAGCTCTCCAGGCTCTCACCAAGTGTCCCTGGCACTGCTGGTGGCATCCACAACATGACCCATACAGAGGGGAGAGCACCAACCAGCAACTGCTCCAAAACTGTTTTTCAGCTGGATCTGAGCAGGAACTCTCTGTATTATGGCATCTCCTGCCCACGCTGGACCAGCTGCAGCTGTGGCTGAGCCCTGACAGTGCTGCAGATCCATGTCCGTGTCCCCCATCAAATTGAGGGGATTTGTTACCCGGAGAAGCTGTGGCTGCCCAATCCTGGAAGTGTCCAAGGCCAGGCTGGACGGGGCTTGGAGCGACCTGGGCTGGTGGAAGGTGTCCCTGCCCATGGCAGGGGGTGGAATGAAATGGTCTTTAAGGTCCCTTCCAACCCAAACCATTGCAGAATTCTATGGAAAGGAGATTACAGGTCACGCCTGAGCCTGTAAGGAGGAGTTTCAGAGCTTGAAATATGACCATGAAGGAGGCTTTCTACCTCCAAGAGAACTTTTTCCAGCTCTTGGATGAAGCCATTCTACAGCCTGTGTTGACCCTGGCTCAAGGGAAACCCTTTCCCTGTGTAACTCCTCACTTCTCATCCAGCCCCTGCACAGCTTGCCCAGCCCAGCTGTTCCCATTTATCTCCCACCCAGAGACGAACAGCAGAGCTGGGATTAAACCTTCTTTCTTCACAGAGAACCATCTGCACCCAAAAAAAACGACTTTTAAAAAAATAAATCTGCCTCACAGGGTACAAAATTCCCAATTTTGCACTAACTCCACCAAATAAATCTTGCAGCTGCTGCATCTTTATCCCCCAAGGTGTGCTGTGATGGAAATCCCAGAACGGTTTGTGTTGGAAGGGAACTTAAAAATCATCTCACTCCAACCCCTGCCATGGGCAGGGACACCTTCCACTATCTCAGATCACTCCAAGCCTTGTCCAACCTTGGCTTGGAAACTTCCAGGGATCCAGGGGCAGCCACAGCTTCTCTGGGCACTGGAAAGAAGTGGTGGGAGGAGATGGAAGCAAAATCCACACGTCTCAGGGTGGAAGAAGGAGTGACTTTACTTCTTGTCCTAATCCAATATGCAGAGTCCCCAGAACTCCCCAGGCAGCTCAGCAAGGGGTCAGGGGACCCAGAGTGATGATTTCCGTGCTCCAGGGGAGGGCTTTCCCTCCCACAAGGAATTAGATTTATGGATTTCTTGCATCACCCACATATGGGAGACGACCGCAAAGGGGCTATCTGAGTATGTACCAACTTCCCCAAAAATTAGAATTATCAGAAATCACACTAATTTCAACATTCAGTTCTGATATAAAAGGAAAATAATGTGATATATAAAGAATATTTTGATATAGAAGGAGAATTAACATACCAAAGAAGCTTCCAGCAGCCAATTTCCCACCCCACTTCCAGCTCCCTTATAAGGGCAAAGGGTTGGTTCAACTGGTTAGCCCTTCAACCGTAAAAACTCCCTTATTTTACTTGTATCACAGACAGCATTTAGGGGAAACCCTCTCTTTAATGCTGATCCAGCCAGGAAATGTGTTTTGAAGCGGGATATCTCTGGGAAGTGGGATATCTCTGCATTGGATCAATGCTGCCTCGAACCAATGACTCACAAAAATTACAGCCTTTGTGCATCACTGTGAGGAGTCTTAGAAAAATGAGACCTCAAACCCCATTTTTCTTCCACTTCAGACTTAAAAACAACAACAAAAAAGTATTTTTCCTTGGAAGGAGCGAATCCTGTGGATCGTTTTTCACGGTGTAAGTTTACAGAATTAAGTACCCGACTTATCTGCAACATAAATTCACTCGAGATAAAAGTTTTGCAAAACAGGCCAGAGGAGGAGGGGTGAAAAGAAACCTAAAAAAAAAGACTTGCATAACTTCTGTAGTGCCTGGAGATAAGGCTGTGGTTGTGCTGGACTCTGGGCAGGATCTGATGGAGCAGGTCCTCACCACCCCCCCCTCCAGCACAGTTTACCGGGTTTGTACATTCAGAACATTTTATTATGGGTTCTTCAGATGCCCAGGAATTTAAATATTTATTTGGCCAAAAGCCAAGCTCTCCACTTGCTGATGGGGCCCTGCAGCTTTGTCAGGACATCCCACAAAGCCTCCTGAGATACTCAGTGAGTTCTACGGGCGCTGGACCAACGTGGGCTTCCCCTGGCAGGGGCTTTGCTGGAGCCTTCCCAAATTCCGGAGGTAAAATCCAAGAGCCCATTGACTTACTGATTTGCTGAGGGAGCAATGATCTGCAAAACCACCCCAAAATGGGGTCAGTGGGGTTTGTGGTGGCGTGAATGTCCGCGTGGGTGGTACCCAGAGACAGAGGAGGAAGAGGAAGAGGCAGCAGCGATGGAGCCAAGCGTTACTGCCAGGCCAATAAAAAGGGCCATTGGAGACACAGAGTCAGCAAACACTGAATGTCTGGATGTTTTTTTCCATAAGTGGGACGAAATCCCCTGACTCCCGTTATCCGGATGCCTCTCAGAGCAGCACTCACTACAAGCCTTGCCCCTGAAGTGGCTGAACTTCAGCGAGAGTCAAGTTAAACTCAATTAAATTAAGCCCCACAAACCAGAGGAAAACAATCCACTTACGCCCTCTGATTCGGCCCATAAAGAGCAATCCCAGTAATTCCAAGGAAGGCAGTAGCACTGGGTTTGCCAGCATCTCCTAATGTCTTCAGGATGAAAGTCTATTTAAAGGGTCTCTGTCAACAGCAGAGTAAGGATGAAAAAATTCACTGACTCACACGGTGACACAACCTGATGCTGCTCGACAGGCAGAACACGACCGGGGTAGAGAGGAGGAGGGAGAATGGAGATTTTTTTGGTTTTTTTTTTTCCCATTTCAGACACTTTGTAATTAAATCTCGTTATTTCCCTGACACCAGTTTCTGGGGTTGGTCTGGATCCTACACGGGCAGGCAATAAAAGGGGAAGACGCCGCCGTTGGCAGCGGAACACTTGGGCCTCGCAGTGAAAGAGCTGAGTACACTGCAATCTGGCCAGCTCTCGAAATGGTAAGATTTCCTTCCACACCCATCCCCTGGACATATTTAGAAATCGCTGCGCTGCTGCCAGACCTTCTCTGCTCGTGGCGGGGAAAGGCAGCAATCCCTTCCCTGGTGTTTCTGCGCGCCCGTCTCCACGCGAACCCCACTCCCTCCCGAGCACCTTCCCGAGGCTGCTGAGCATCCACTGACTTACTGTACCCCGAGATCATGGAGTCACTGAGGTTGCAAAAGATCTCCAAGACCATCAGGTCCAACCTGTGACCGATCCCCACCTCGTCACCTGGACCAGAGCACTGAGCGCCACGTCCAGTCGCTCCCTGAACACCTCTCAGGATGGGGACTCCACCACCTCCCTGGGCAGCCCATTCCAACGTTCAACAACCCTTTCCGTAAGCAATTCCTCCTGAATGCTGGTGTTGCTCCCCAAATCCACCTGCCCTGCCCTGAGATTCTCACGTGCATCTACCAGGACTCCGTTTCAGCTCCGTGATTTTAGGAGAAGCACTACTTTATTTATCAGCGGGGTGCGAAGGAAGAAAAGAGGGTTTAAGAGGTTTATAATGGAATAGCACAGGGTAGGGGATTCTTGGGGTTGTCCTGTGAAGGGCCAGGAGTTGGACTCAATCCTTGTGGTTCCCTTCCAATCAGGATATTCTATGATTCTGTGAACTCCAGACAGCTCTGCCTCCTGGAAAGCAACCATGCTGGGGACGTGGCTCAAGCCCTGGGAATGCTGCACATCTCTGACTACCAAAGGGTTTCAGTTTTGCGGAAAAAAACCCCCCAAAAAACAACCAACAACCCCAAAAATCAACAAACAGTGGCTTTTTATAGAAGTCTTTTTGGCAAGAGAGGGCGTGGAAATATTACAAATACTTCAGAAGTCAGAGGACGTTCTGTCCTGGAGCACAGACAGTTTAGAAAGGGAAAAAATAGGTAGGGTCACATTCGGCATCGGGACTGCGGGACGGTGTCTCCTTGCCTGGGCTGGGCTTGCATCCCACCACTCCCAAATGCCTGTGTCACCTCAGCTCGGGTTGCATTTGGTGGCTGGAGGCTGAAGCAAGGAAGGCTGGCTGTCACCTTCCCATCACTCACAGAGTCTTGGGAAGCTCCCTATTTTGGGGCCGGAGAGGCGACGGGAAGCAGCTCATCACCCTCACGGGACTCTCCGCATCCCATCCCTCCTCACTCCACAAGCTCCCTGAGACAGGACCACCCACACCCCACGCAAAAGGAGCCCCAGTTTCCCAGCACTCCTTGCCCCCAAGGAACTGGGGATCAGACTGAGATGGGATGTGGGCACGGAAGCTGCCGCAGCTCGGCACAGGATGCTCCCCAGACTTGGTTTTCCAAAACAGGTGACTAATTCGCACTGAGCTCTTTGAGGATTAGGAGGCAGGAGCTGGGTGTGATGCTCTAACAGGCTCTGAGGAAAAAAAGAGAGCCTGGAGGGAACTTCTCAGCCTTACACAGCCTCAGGGTGGGTAAGGGAGGGAGCAGTCATAAATTTTGGAGCGTTTCCTCCCAGAGCTGCCTCCTCCCAGCTCCGGCACCGTGTTCTCCTCCCTGTGCTCCCAGCTCCCACCAGCATCATCTGGAATAAACCCTGCTCAGGCTGGAGGGCAGTGCAGGTCCCAAATCTTCACAGCCAGAGGAAGAAGAGAAGGATGTGAGCTTTTATGCTGTCACAGCATGTCCCCTCACCCTGCGGATCCAACATATGTCGTTCCCCCAGGAGGAGGAGCATCACTGGGGGCAGGAAACGCCAAGGCATGGGAAAAAACTTTCACACTTGCTGTTTGCTTTTCCTGTCCCACGTGCCCACACTGCAGCAGCAGAGCCTGCCTAGAGTCCCTCAGTGCTCCCAGGACACATGGAAAAAAATACAGGCGGCAGTAGGAGAAAGGGGATGCTGGAAGGAAGCAGCTTAAGGGCATGAGAGCATCTGCTGGGCTGGAATCAAACAAAGCTATCACAGAATCACAGAAGGGTTTGGGTTGGAAGGGACCTTCAAGACCATCTAGTACCAAGCCCCCTGCCATGAGCAGGGACACCTTTCACTATTCCTTGTTGCTCCAAGCCCCATCCAACCCAGCCTGGGATACTTCCAGGGATCCAGGGGCAGCCACAGCTTCTCTGGGCAACCTGTGCCAGGGCCTCACCACTCTCACAGGGAAACGTTTTTTCCTCATCATGGAGGAAAAGAGGATTTTTCCATTTGTTGTTATGTGAGATCACTGGTGAGCAGGAGCTCTGCAGTGGAGCCATACCTCCTACCTCCCTAAATCCCACTTTCCAATGAGGATATTCCTGCTCACACCAATAAAGTGTTGAGTGCAGCCCCATCAAATCCCACTTGGATATTTGATTTCTGGGCAGAAATACCTCCCCAGTGGGACGATGACAGGAGGGAAGGGACACAGGAGCATCCCATCCCAATCTCAGTGTCCCACTGCCAGCTGGGCAGGAAGCACAAATCCCTGCTGCTCCAAAAGAAAAAAAAAAAGGGGGAAGTTTTACTTTCTCTTTCTCTGGTCTTTAATTGCAGATCAAAACTGGCCCTTCAGGCCAGAGCTCCCTGCCAGCAGCTGCTCCCGGGCAGGATTCCAGGCCACCCTTTGGATGAGGGCTGCCCATCCCATCCAAAACCCGCTCCCCTCCTCTCCTCCTGCCTGCTCCTGCCACAGGCAGGGTCAATCCATGCTGTTAACCCTCCCGACTGGTTGCTGTGGGAATGGAGGGGCTGCAATCCAGCCACTGGCAATGAGATTGGGTTTTTTTTCCGGCTTCACACGACCTCCAAGGAAGTGAGGGATGTGCGAGTGGCTCCGGCATCTTCCCACAGCCACCTCCGGGCTGCCTCCTGGGAGGGAGCCACAGGGAGCTGCCCTTTGGAATAACTTCCCTCTGCACAAGAACAGAGACTTCTCTTTAAAAATCCACCACGCACACCAAGGGTGGCACCTCTGGGTACGATTTCAAGGGAATCAGAAGCGAAGGACGACCCTAAATAATCCACCCATGTGTGTTCCTGCTTGTGCATCGAGGATTTTATAAACACAACCAGCCAGAGTCCTGGCAACGCCAGGAATTACTTCAATTACTCATTAATGGTGCTTTATGCTAAAATTACTGAGGTGTGTAACTAAGTGATCCGGGGGCAACGACAGCAAACAGGTACAGCCAAAATATAAGCAATTCAGAGGTACAGTTCTGTCCTGACCTCCCTGGGACCCAAATTCAGAAATCAAGGGAGTTGCAGACACAAGGATTATGCTGGGATCACCGCTTTTCCCTTCCACCTGGAAATACCTGCTCAGTTTTCCCTGGGAAGACAATTAGCTTGATTGATACGGGGTATGAGAGCTCTCTGCAGCCAACCTGTGCAGGGGTGCTGTGGAGAGCAGGGAAAGGTCATGGAATAAAATGGGGCATGATAAACTGGGGAGGGGAAAAAAGGAGAATCACAGAACCACTGAATGGCCTGGGTTAGAAGGGACCTTAAAGACCAGCTCATTCCAACCCCCTGCCATGGGCAGGGACACCTTCCACTAGCCCAGATTGCTCCAAGCCCCGTCCAACCTGGCCTTGGACACTTCCAGGGTTCCAGGAGCAGCCACAGCTTCTCTGGGCAACCTGTGCCAGCATCTCACCACCCTCACTGGGAAGAATTTGTTCCTAATATATAATATACACTTTTATATTATATATATATTAAATACATAAAAGTTAAAATAGATTATATATATTATAAATAACATTATTTGGACATCTATAATGGTATTTGAACACCTATATATTACATATCTGTACAGGTATCCTCTGTGGTCCAGGGAAGAGTATTCCCACCCCTTCAGCTCCAGCTGCCTCCCCACATCCCAATCCCCTCTTCCCTCAAGCTGATGTTGAGCTGATGTCACCGTCTTCCCAGTAGCTCTGCTGAACATCTGGCTCCCAGTAAACACAAAGGCCAGGGCTAAACAGGATTAAATCACTGTATTTGGCCACATATTTTCTGCCTTCCTCAAACAGCTCAGGCTGGTAAGAGTCACTAAAAGGAAGGTGAAAATTTCCAGTAAAAATCCTGCTTTCCTGAAAATCACGAACGCTAATTTCAGTATGTCGGATGCCACAGAAGGGAAGTCAGGACCATCCTTGATGGATGTGTTCCTGCTGCCTGCTCAGAGACCTCCTACCACAGCTGGGCTGCCACTGTCCCAGAAGCTTTTCCCCCTTCCAGATCTTTACATATATAGGATTATTCTGCTGGTTTGTTCATAAATACACCAAGAGTTGAAGACAAAGCTGCTCCAGGTCCATGTAAGGCTCTGAGTGCTCAGCAGCATCGGTGACAGATCTTGAGTTCTGTGATTAGATGTATCAGAATTTCCTGATGTGACTCACTGCCCTAGAGACTCAGCAGCGACCAAGTGACCTCCCTGCCCAGCACGACATCAAAAAGGCCAACGGGACACAGAGGGGGGAAGCAAAATCCACTCGGAAATAATGCTGGCTAAGCCTTTTCTATTTTAAGGAGAGGCTGCCCAGCATTTATATTGCAACAAAACACCCAAAAAACACCAGGAAAGAAACAGCAGAGATTCGTAACCAGCTATAAATACCGACCGAGCCACGGATGCACCGGACACTGCACATACTGCCGAGCTCTTCCTGCCTTACCAAACAACTGGGTCAGCCAAGAGTAACCTCAGCTGCCTTCTGAGGGCAGAAATAGAGTTACTACGGCCCAGGTTGGGTTGCAGGCTCCTTTTGGAGGGGAGGACTCCAGCCTGGAGCAGCTGGGTTCCTCAGGGTGGAATTACCGTCTCCTCGCTGGGGTTTTTTTTTTGGTGGGGAGGAAGAAGCAGCAGCTTTTGGGATGAGGAGTTTGTGGAGCTGGGTAAAAAGTGATGCATTAAAGGAGCAGATTGATTCAAGCCCCGCGTACCTGGCAGGGAATGACCCCTCCTTTCCTCTGGGCTTCTCCTCAACACGGAAAAGAAGGTGAGGAGGAGTCAGGGAGGAGACAGCAAGACTCAGCTCCTTCCCTCCACCAGACAGTTTTACAGCGAAGCATCATCACTTAATCCCTAATGTGATTTTCCACTAGAAGAGAACCCACAGGGTTGGCAGGTTTCCCGTTTCAGGGTTTGTTTTTCATCCAGAACATAAATTTGCAGGGAAAAAAGAAAATTACGACCCAACACCAGCAGCTTTAACGTCAAGTATCGCTGCTACTGCCTCGCCTGCGACAAAACCGAGGACAGCCTTGCTATGGAAGAGAACTCAGCACAAAAAAATGCACTTTGTACAAGCTTTTGGTTCAATTGGTCCTGCTATTTAAGTATTTGCACATAAAAGGGCCGATCTAGAAGGGAAAACGAGTGGACACCCAGGCTGGTTGATGCCCAAGTGACCGGTCGGGTGTTTGAAACCCGAAAATACCAATGATTTTGGGAATTTACGGGACAAGCCCGCGCACCAAAGGAGAGGCAGGAGCCAAACCCAACGCCAACCTCCCCCGGGGAGGTTTTGCAGCACTTACTGAACGTTTTGCAGATGTCAGACACAGCCTTGAAGACCCTGTCGGAGAAGTTGACTTTCACCTTGACGTACTTCATGTTGGGCAGCTGCAGGCGGAGCAGCTTGTGCTGAGGGGTGAACTGGAGCTTGGCATCCGCCTGTATCCCGTATTTATCCAACGTCCAGTGCGTTTTAAGGAGCCAAGTTTTCTTCTTTTCCCACCACAGCGCGTGATCCGACCAGTCCTTCTTGACATCTGCAACAAAGAACCCATTTTTCCCAGTTAAAAGCGGGACCAGAATTAGCCGTCAGGGGACAAAAGAAGTTTAAAATGTGTTTAACTGAGAGGCAACTATCCACCCAAAAAAACTCCAACAGCCCCCTTCAGATACAAATGGCTGCTTGTACTCAATGCTATTTTGAAGCCACCATGGATGCAAAAGCAGGGAAGAAGCCAAGGGGAATAAGGATGAACACAACTGTCCATGGATCACTCAGCCCCAGAAGTGATCCTGGCTGGAACACGAGGCCAAGGGGTCAGGAGTGACCTGACAACTTCCCCAGGAGGGATTTTGCACACTTTTTTTTTTAGGAGGAGGTCTGCTAGGATAATTCCATGGAAACTCCGTATTTTCTCCCAAGACTTTCAGATTCTACAAAGAAACCCTGGAAAATTCCCAAATGAAACTCAGAGTTACCTCCCAAAGGAACAACGGAGCAAAACCCAACAGCCACGTCTCCTTCCAGGAGATGGAAGGAGGGAAGGGATGGAGGGATGGAACCCTCCATGGGGTCTTTGAAGGTCACCTCCAAGTAGGGAACCATTTGGGGAATCAAAGCATGGTCATAACTCCAAAAGACAGACAATGTGCAGTGTTTTTTGGAATGTTTTTTGCTAACAACTGCTTTGCTCTCCCAATGGCCCCGTGCCATTCCTGCCGAGCATCTTCTACCCCAACAACCCCCTGACCACAGAGGAGAAAGAGAAGGAAAGGAAATTAATGATCCAGCATTTTGCAAAGCTCTGCTTAGCCTAAGCCCTCCACACTCAAAAATACTGACGAGGGAACATGTCAGCACCCACGGCACTGGCCAAAACTCTCATTTCAAAGCAAAAAAAACACGTATGTCATCCAGGCAAGCACAAGAGAACCTCAAGAGGCTGCAGGACAAGTTACAGGGTCACTTTCACACTTAGTATTAGACATGGTGACAGTTACCAGTGAGTTTTGAGCTTGTGGACTTTGTACGTGGATAATCTGAATATTCACAACGAAAAAGAAGCACTGTACGGGTTAAAGCACAATAACTCAGTTTTCAGCTCCCGATCCATCTGTGATTCTGGACTTCCAACATGAAACATCAATTTAATCCAAATTAAGACTGCCAGATGACACCTACTCCAGGAGCTCCTGCCTCCACTGCTTCAGGAGTGATGCTCGTGCAGGGCACCAGCCAAAAAGCCAGGAGCAGAGCCAGAAGAATCCAAGGGCAAAGCCCCAGCAGACACAACACCGAGGAACACACTCCAGCACCGACATCACAGTGGGATTGCTGGCATGTCCTATGCACGGCCAGGAGTTGGACTGGATGGTCCCTGTGGGTCCCTTCCAAGCTGGAATATTCTATGATTCTGTGATGGTGAAGGTTATCCCCTATAAGCCAAGTTTGAGCTTAACTGAGACGAGAACAACGTGACAAGTGAACTTTTTTCTGTCCCTATCTAAAAATGGGATCTCGAGCTCGGGGTCACTGAGAAAACCCAGCAGGAGCTGTTCTTTTTTTTTTCCTTTGAACTCCTGGTTTAATGGCACAATCAGGACTCCAGAAAGTAGAAACGTTCAGCCGGGCTTTTCAACAGCTTTGTACAATCAAATTAAACAAAACCAAATATAGAAAAGCATGCAAACTTGCACAAGCCTTGGCTACTCAGAGAAAAATCCGAGAAATCATTACAGTGGACTCCAGTAATGAAGTCCAACTTCTGCCCTACTGAAAGCTGAACCAATTGGCACTGAAAATCAGGGGGGAGGAAAGAAAAAAGACGTTTTGAATCACTAACATTTATGCCTGACAGAGGGGGGGTTTGGGTTTATGCTGCACATTAACCTTTCAGGCAATGGCACAAAGCATCATCTTCAGGCCTGAGAGTAATTAACACTTTGAATTAACAGTGAGATGCTGGTTATAGCCAGGAAGGTAAAGGTCTGTGCCTGTCCCATGGGGTAGTTACATATAAAAGAGGTTGGCAAATGTTTAGCAGCTGCCTCATGGGGTTGAGTTCAACATGCTGACAAGAACCTTCAGTGCTTTGCCAGGGATCCAGGATTGCTTGGAGCAATCCTTGCACACCAGGGAATGCCAGGAGCCTGGTTAAATCTGATTAAAGGTCTGCAAATCTTCACCAGGGTCCCAATCTACGAGTTACTGATTTGTGGGGGTTACAGTTTTATGGCAAGGCTTGTTATTTCAGCTCAGGCTTTTCCCATCTACTGCTGTCAGTCACTGGCCATTTCATATTTATCACCTCATCATACTGATCAACTTATTCATATTTATCAACTACTACCAATTCACCAACTGGCCATTTCATACTCATCAGGGCTCAGGTAAGTCTCCAAGCACTGCAAAATCACTTTAGAGAACACAGGCTTTGACTTTAAACGGTTGTACAGGCCCAAAGCCAGCCTGGAAATGTTTGCTTGTAAATCCAGAAGTTCCTCTGAGCTGCTAAATGTGATGGACATGGAGCTGTTGGAGCAAGTCCAGAGAAGGCCATTAAGGTGATTAGAGGGATGGAGCACCTCCCTTATGAGAAAAAATTGAGGGAATTGTGACTATGGAGCCTGGAAAAGAGAAGGCTTTGGGGTGATCTTCCAGTACCTGAAGGGAGCCTAAAAGAGAGGAGGAGGGAGGCTATTTACAAGGGCCTGGAGTGACAGGACAAGAGGGAATGTCTTCCCACTGCCAGAGGGCAGGGTGAGATGGGATATTGGGATGAAATTCCTGGTCGTGAGGGTGGGGATGCCCTGGCACAGGTTGCCCAGAGGAGCTGTGGCTGCCCCTGGATCCCTGGAAGTGCTCAAGGCCAGGTTGGACAGGGCTTGGAACAACCTGGGCTAGTGGAAGGCGTCCCTGCCCATGGCAGCAGGTGGAATGAGATGGTCTTGAAGGTCCCTTCCAACCCAAACCATTCTGGGATTCTATTAAATGAGCTGCACATTTGTGTAAGGGTCACAAACAAATCACTGCTGCTGCTGCTCTCCTTCCAGGCAAGGAATCTGCCCGGTGAAGGCAGCAGGGATCAGCTGGAGCTGACACAGCATCAGCTGGAGCACGGGCTGGGGACAGGGAGTTCCAGGAGTCCAACCGCAGCAGGGAAAGGGAAGCACAGCGTTTCCTTCCTGGCATCAAAAATAATCCCTGCTCCCTGCTTCCCCCACCTTCCCGTGCTGCCTGAACCGAAACCTCGGCTCCTGGGAGCCTGGGAGGGCTGGGAAATGCAGCTGGGATTTAATTTTTCCAGGAAGAACCTGGTTTTGCATTTGCCTTCCAGAACTGTGCCAAGAGGCAGAGAGATGGCACGAATGATGTTCAGGACATTTTGTACAGCAAACCCCACGGAGCTGTTCCCCTTGGAAAGCCTTTCAGATCGTCTTGGGAATGCAAGAGGCATCTTAAACCACACAGAAGGCTGCACAGACCTCTGTGAGGGCAGAACATTACGAGAAGCAGTGAAAGGCTGCTCAGTAAAGTGTTTCAAACCTGACACATCCTCAGCTTTCAGCCCATGCCGGCGCCTGGCCGCAGCCACATCCCACCAGCTCGTCCAGCATCCCATTCCAACTGCAGGTTTTAATTCCCACAGCAACCACTAACTTCACATCCACAGCTCGAGAATTCACATCTCAATTAAGGCAGAAAACCAGCCTTAATTGAGATGCACACGGAGTGTATTTCAATTCGCGGGGACCCCCACACACAATCACCACTCAAGCAACAAAGCCGAATTTGGGTGAAGGGCAATGGAAACCAAGGCAGCCCCATCCGCCCCGTCTGATAGCCCATTTATCCCATTTACCCCAGGAACTGGAGCTCCAAATGCTTTCCCCCTGCCAACCCATGGTTTTTAAAAGTCCCTTTTCTGCTCTGCTGCTCCAGCAGCTATTGCAGCTCCTTCCTCCAGGAGCACTCCCGACACTTGGCAGCTCTCCGGGCGAGCTTAGGACTCAGCAGCAGTAGTATACAAGTCTCCAGCGTTGTATAAACACTGTATTTTCCTTGTTATTTCGGGATATCCCCTACTGCAGATGGGCTCTCCTTCCCTGCACTCCACCAGGACAACAGAGCCCTGATACACTGAATAAATCCCCCTTTTTTCCTCATCCCCCAGTGCGCAGTTAAACCCCACTGGATGGGTATCTGGAGGACAAGGGTGGTCTCCACCTTTGGGAAAGGCTTCTCTGGAATAGGACCAGATTCCTTTTCATACACACACATCCAGGATTAAATCCATAGGGGAGCAAAGAGCCTACAAACACCCTCCATCACATTAACATCGCAGACAGATTACTAAAAAATCTCCTGCATAACCTTGAGGAGGTACAGAGGGAATTCAGCAGGCCTGTCTGAGCTGGATCATGGATTTCTGGTGGATTTTTGGAGACGAAAGATTTGCAGCTGAAGCTGGTTTGCCTGCAACAGTCCCCACCTTCGGAGCAGCAGCGGATGCAGCCACAGCAGAGGTTTCAGCTCATTCCTTAATTATAAATGATGGCTTTTAGAGCAACAGGATTCAAGTCCTCAGCGTTCCCACAGGAGCCATCCGAAAGGATCCTCCTCCTCCGGAACAAAACACGGCAGAGCCAAAGGCCACCCAATCCCACTGGGTGTTTTTCCACAGGAGCTGAATTAGCTGGCCCTGGCTCTTTCCAAATCATGTGTGAGCATCAGAGGCGGGTTTAATGAAGATTATCCCTGCTCTGGTCCAGTACCACTTGGGAAGCTGACATGGAAAAATGGCTTTCCATGACAACATCCCTCAAAATTTTAATTTTTATGTACACATTTTAATATGTATATATATTTTATATGTATATATACTTGTGATGTAAGTGTGTATATATGTATGTTTATGTGCCTAATATTTAAATATATAACATAAAATGCATGTTATAAAGATTATATTAGGTACACTACCTATATGTTTTATATTATGTATTATAATGATAAGTAATTTATTATAATTATATCATAATTACATAATATATTTAAATATTAGGCATGTAAACACACATATATATACATTTACACCATATATACACATATATAACATATATGTATATATAATATAGGCAAAACCAAATTATATAAACACACAAAATACATGCATATCTAAAATAAATGTGCAGATATACAGATATATAAATGCTATATATCCAAGATCCAGTGCAAGGACTCAAACCAACTCTCAAACCAGGCATTTCTGCCTGCAAAAAGTGAATTTTTACCTGATAATCTACCTAGGAAATATTAAAAACAACCACAACATTTCCAGCTTTTCAATGAGTTTGGTGCAGAGAGGCTGAAACTGCCCAAGGGTTTTTATAGGAAAATAATAATAATAATAATAATAAGAAGAAGAAGAATAGGTGGTTGACCTTATTTTTAATTTAAAATTTATTTAAATTAATAATATTTAATTAATTTAATATTTAAATTAATTTAAAAATTAATATGAAATCCACATTTAATTGAAAAAATACAGATGTGGATGACCCCCTGAGTGCAGGCCACTGACAGCTCAAGAGGGGTGTTAAAGTACCTTTAAGCTCAAATTCCTGCTGATAACACCTTAATCCAGCACTCCCAGCTCCAAGGAGTTGCCAGGAGCTCTCCAAGCCAGGGGCTGGGTGTTGGCTGGATCCACACCCCTCCTGGGAAGCTGGAGGGAGAGAAAAAGTCCTTCAGGGAAGAGACTTCCAGCCACAAATAGCTGGGAAGTGCCGTGGGTGAGCTCAGGGAGGGGATGGAGCCTCTCCTCCACCTCATCTCCTGCTCCCACCATGCAATGGAAAACAAGGGGAAAAAAAAAAAAACCACCACATTTAAAAACTTGAAAAGGAGAGAAAAATTAAGACCACAAGCAAGAAAAAGAGAAACCAACCACCAAAAATCACTGCAGAGAGAAAACCTCCTCTGGTTTCTCTGGTGGGTCTTCCTTTCCCGTGTGTCCATGAGGGATGAAGGCACAGCTTCACAGCACCCACAAAAGAGGGGAGGGGAGGGAAGGGATGTCCCATGTTGGCAGGGATCCAGGGATCCACAAGGATCAGCAAGTCCTGGCCCTGCATAGCTGAACCTACTGCTCCCAAGGAAGGTTCCCTCCAGCCTCCTTGCTGCTCCCACTGACCTCTGGAAACCCAGATTCCTTTAAACATGCCAAAGCCACTCCTTCCCTGCTAATTATGGAGGGAAAAAAAAAAAAGTTAAACCAGAGCTATTTTCATTTATCTCGAGTCCAACAGAATTGCTGATGTGTTTTGCTGGGTGACAGTCCCTCTCTTGGGGCAGAATCTACAATTTAATGAAAATATGAGTCTTTTGGGGTATGGAGTGCACTGGACTAGAGTCTCCTCCATCCCCCAGCGGGGGATTTAATTGCAGAGCAAAGTTCAAAACGGAACACAAAATCCTTCCAGCCCCTGGTCACGACTTTTGGAAAAACGATACTTTGAAACAGGCAGATAAACAGCCTATAAAATTATTATCAGACTGGTGCAGTAAAGCTGTAGCCACGACAAGCGGATGCTCCCGGTGCTAATGGGGGTTAAGAGGGGTTTTAATGGCATCTCCCACACGGACGTGACACACGCTGGGGAAAATACAACCCACAGCAGCCACTCCGCAGCAACCACCCGCAGAAGGGCTTTTATCCATGGATAAACACAAAGTGGAACCTCGAATTCTCCTGTGGCTGCCACCATGGGCAACCACCACCACCGTTTGCATGCAATCAAGGAACGGTTCGGGTTGGGAGGGGCCTTAAAGATCACCAAGTTCCAACCCCCCTGCCATGGGCAGGGACACCTTCCACTAGACCAGGTTTTTCCAAGCCCCATCCAACCTGGCCTTGGACACTTCCAGGGATCCAGGGGCAGCCACAGCTCCTCTGGGCAACCTGTGCCAGGGCCTCCCCACCCTCCCAGCCAAGAATTTCTCCCCAGCTTCTAACCTAAACCTACTCTAAACCATACAGCCAGCTTAAAAGTGATAAACCAAAACTGTACACTTCCTTCTGGCTTCCACATTTACTCAAGCTGTACATACATTCCATTTTGGTAATTCCCTATTTATTCCAGTTCTTTACTTCAGAATCCTTTGGCTTGCCTGGCAGAAACGAGCAGGTCAGAGCCTCCAGTATGAACACAGACTTCTTTAGGCTGTGAAAGGAGTCCAGAGGCATTTAATCACTGAGCATGGCCAAGAAATCTGGTCACAGAATTCTGTCCTGCGTCTCTAAGCCAGACTCCATTTTAAGTAAATATGATGACAGATCTTGTGATTCTACGGCTAATCCTAAACACAGGCAACATAAGTGGGCTTTTAAACAGAAATCCAAAGGGTAACATATTGCTTCTCAAAGGCAGCACCTGGTCCTCCATGGAATGAAGGAATGTTCAAGGCTTTTTTGCTTTCCCAAAGAGGAAACCTGAAAGAAAAGGCATGAAAATCATTCCCACAGGAATTAGTGGGCGCTGCAGCGGCAGTAGGAATGCTGTTGGTTGGCAGGATCCTCTGGAGTGCCAGTGTGTGCTACCTGACCGTGTTTGTTCAGCTCCCTGCTGGGCTTACCTCCATTCCCTGTCCTCGTGTACACTGGCAGCTTCCTGGCGATTTCAGCAAGAATCTGCCTCTGCACCTCCGGCCTCTCCTCGTTCTCGTAGCGCTCCTGGTCAGCGTAGGACATGTGGAACTGGGGGCAGAAGCCACGGGGGGAGCAGTTACCCCGGGGCAGCAGAGAGAATGTTTCAAATACAGGCAGGCCTAGAAACACTCTTACCTCCCGCCCAGCGGGTTAATCGAGTATGAAAATGTGTTTGGTAAGAAGACAAAGAAGATGGTGAGTGCTGGGCAGCCAGAACCCCACGTGATACGCCAACAAGAAACGCAAATGGGAAACTTAAAGATTAGAAAACAACTTACTCAAATTGCTCCTACGGCTGCCTTAGATGACTATTTTTCAGGAATAACATTACTCACCTTGATAACACTTTAAGCACTTCCCTTGTGAGCAAAAACCTGCCCCCAGTCACAGTTTTATATTTCTAAAACTGGGATTAGTTGTTATTTATAAATTTACATTCTTGTAATCAGGATCAGATTAAGGCCATGTATATTTGGAGTGCCACACAAACATCGTCCTCATTCTGTTGCTCCAAACATAGTGTTGTCTTAGTATTTCAGAGAGGTAAAACTACACGAAAAAAAAATAAATCTACCAATCCAAGCAACATGACAAAGTAAATATTTGGTGGAAAAAGCATGAAAACACATGTCTGCATCTGACTGTCCTGTCCAGATCAACTCGACTGAAGGATTTGTGAGTTCTGTTTAGTGTCCCTGCTTTTGCTCTGCAAGGAATGGAAGCTGCTGGGGCTCTTACCTTTTTGTCTGGCTGCACTGGGAGAGTGAAAACAGACTTCCAATATGTCCACACAAAGAGCACAAAGAGAATATGGAATATTACAAGATAGGCCACTAAAAACAAAAACAAAACAAAAAGAAAAAACAGAAAGAGAGCAATGACTTCTTAAGCAAAAGTTTCATTTAGGAGGGGCATAATTCCCCATTTTACAGTCCAGCCAAACCTCCCAGCAGCATTCCAGAGCACAGACCCACATTGCCAGTGCACTGTCCACCCCTGCGCTGCCTTCCTGGGAGAGCTGAGAGAAGGAATAGGAGCTTTACATCACCAGAGAACATCAAAGCTCTCTCACGTTTGCCACAGTTGATACAATAAATCAAGAAAACTTCTCTCAAAGTGAGCAAAAGGGGTCTTGTGAGTACTGATGAATTGTAATGCACTGGATACAACATTACCATGTGAAACCAGCACGTGTCAGAGTAGTCTTATTTCAACATGCCAACTTTATTCCAGAACCTTTGGGCATAAGCAGGCATTCCATGATCAGGGAGCCAAAGAGCTACACAAACTAGTTGTTATTTAACACTCAACTCACAAAAACACTATCAAACAGTTACAATAGAGTTTTATTTGAACCCACCTTTTAATTGCAATAAAAACCTCCTTTCCCTCATTTCTTTTAAGCTTCAAATTCTAGAAACTAAGATTAAAATAAATACTACTAGTGGAAAGAGAAGTCTAAAATCCAAACACTTCCTAACTGTGTGAAAACACTCCCTTTCCTGTGTGAAAACTGGTAAAAAAGGCCTCATGCATCACTGAGGGTCTAATGAGATGGCAAATGATGGGATATACCTCACAAGGATGTGACGGAGCTGTGAATCAAAGATAAGTCATTCTTATGCTCCCAGTGTGCTTGAGACGTTGTCCTCGTACTACGTGCAGGTGGAGCTCAGCCACTTTTTAATTAGTATGAAAGGAGATAAATCTTGCAACAGGTTTAATTTTGTTGATCAAGCAGCACGTTAGAGGAAGCTGACCCAGAGATGCACTAATGGATTGGGCAACTACTAACTTTCTTCTGCTGAATAATCATTAATATCCTGCTTTCTGTAGTTTCTCTGTAGCAATTTCAAATATTAGGACTGCTCTATAGTGGAAAGAGAATTGACTTGATGCAGCAATCTGGAGGATCTTTAAATACCATCTGGCATTGGTCTTCATGGAACAACTTCCCCAATGACTTCACCTGCTTTTATCCTTCATGGCCCCAGAAGTAGAAACAAAGAGGCCACCTGGATTAGCCAAACGCCTCCAAAGTACCTCCAGGAGGAAGAGGAGGAACACCAGAATGGCCACTGACTCCTTATCCTTAGAATATGATCATGGCCTCCAACAACACACCAGTGGAACGAGTCTCACGGAGTGATCCCGCTGCATTACGGCTCCAGGGCTGGTCAGTGGGTAACAGCAAAAAATCTGTGCCTGCCTACGAACCCCACTGCAAACAGCTGCCTCTGAAAGATCAAATGAAATGGGGGAAAACAGGTGGGCAGCAGAACTAGCCTTTTCTCTTTGGCTTGTAAAACGAGCTCTGCAAATGTGAAAGAGAAAGGGAGAAGAGAATGTGTGGGTGTGCACAGACAGGCACACCTTTTCCTGAAAGAGTCAGAGGCATCAAAGCCTTCCCATGTTTTCTCATACTGTGAGTAAACAGGGCACTTCCCAACGCATCCAAAAGTTACAGCCTGTCTACCAATGCTTGCTGGGCACCCCAGGAATGCAATTAGAGGAAGGAAACACTGAAAGAGGATGTACATTTACAAGATTGACAGCAAATATTTTTGGTATTTCAGCTGGAAATTCACATTTGTGAATCCTTTTACACCAAGATTGAGTGTCAAATGGTAAACTGAACACACGTACCTTTCTCCACAGGGTTGCTCACAGTCACTGAAAAAGAAAAAAAACATATGTCTACAGAGCAAATAGGAATCCCAAAAAAGTTTGCTACAAATGACATTCCTACGTGAAACACAGCCATTTTAGGAGAAAATGTTCACATTCAAGAGGCAGAAAGAGAGCCCACAGTCCAGCATCAAATCCAGAGCATCCGTAACAACTCTTCTTCACTCACACACACCCCCACAACAAGATGTTCAGTAACTGTTACTTATGCTGTATTTTCCCATTTATGAAATATATTCTGCATATTTGTACATCAGAAATGACAAAACCAATCCTCTGGTGACAGTGATGTGACAAGATTAGCAGGGCTCCTTCAGCAACTGTCCAAGCAGCATCTCTGTGCATGTACCACGTACCTGCAGCTGCTTTCTACCAGTCTCTTGCTGGTTTTGACCCCCCCATAAGCACTTTCCAAAGCATTTCTGCACCCGCATGAATAAAAAATTATACATTTCTCAGCTTTGGCCTACTCAGCAATTGCAGTGACTCCGTCATTTTTACATTTCCTACAAGCAGAGATTTTACAACCCCTCCTTACGTCACCATAATGACACAACAATCGCAACACCTTGACCAAAGGGTCCATCAATGTCCACTTGTGCTGATTTCTTTGAAATCCATGTATTATTTTAAAAGCCACCATCCAGGTTTCACAGAAGAGACAAAGACACCTTTCTTTAACTGAAAGCATAGTGGTTCTGTGATATTTGCTTGGAACACAAAGTTCCGTGACACACAGCAACGTGGGTGAGAAAAGAGACTGAATATTTGCTGTGTCTCTGCACACTCAATCTCAGGTGAGCAAGACTGTGAGGAAACCTTTATTTTTAGCTTTGGTTTGCTGCCAATCATGCTATGAAGACATCAGCTTCTCACAAATGCTTGGCTCCCTCCTCAAGTGTGTCATACTCTGCAGCAGGGCCTTGCTAAGCATTTTACTTGAGAAAAAAGCATAAATAAAGGTTGTGCGAAAGGTTTTATTGCAGGATCATTGTTCCCTCTGTGGCAGCAACCACCAGCCAGACAAGAAGTCTGGGGCTCCTCGGGACTGTGACTCACTGGCCACACCAGCCAGTGAGAGTTTAAACCCAGGGTCATGAGATGGCTCCAGGACATCCCCACACACCACTCCCAGTCCTGAGCACAACCGAGGGTGAAAACCAAGAATCCAAACAAAGCATCTACTATTTGCATGCTTCACAACAGCTGAGAAGCAGCCAGCACAGAAAGCCTTGCTGTGTTAGAAACGTGGAGAAGGTCCTGAGAGCTGCTCTGCAAGAACCAGTGCATGCCAACAGTTTAATGCTCAAATCCTGAAACCATTTAGTCATTCCAGCTCCTGTGTAGATAAACCTCCTCCATATGCAAATGAAAAAGATGGGAGAGAAAGATGGGGCGAAAAAATAGGCGGGTGTGGGCAAATGAATGATTTTCAGCTGTAATTCCAGGCAGTGAGCTGAGCTCCTGGCAGCTGAACCAGCACTTGCAGAGCAACACAGTCCCAATCCACACCCCAATGAAATCACCTGAGTCTCTTCTAAAAGCTGCACTGGGACCTGGAACGAGCCAGTGTTCAGCCTTACTGAACCTGTACAGCACTGCAAACAAAGTACAGTTCAAGAAAATACTCTAATTTTTGGTCACATGTTTTAATGACAGTTCCTTGCACCTTGGAGATATTGTTCTGTGTGAATTGTTGAAAGAAACTGCCCACGATCCCAGGGAGGGGATGAGAGCAATGCAGTTTTGGGGGCTTTGCCAAGCTGCCAATTAAAACAGACCGAAGAAACTGCATTTCAATTTAGTGCCCATCGAGAAAAAACACTGCCAACCCTACCAAAAACCTGATCTCCATGTGCTGTGCAGCACCAGGAGGCAGCTCCTGTCCCAGGAACATCCCAAACCACCCTTCTGGGACCTCAGGCTGCTTTTACCCTGTCCCGAGGAGAAAGAGCCTCATGTTCCTTCTCACAACTTCAGAAGTCCAAGCTCCCACCTCTCCTCTTCCCCACAACTAACAATCCTTTCTCCAACAGGTTTTTGCATGCACCCAAGAAATTTGCAACTTATTATCCAATTAAATTGCTACATTAAATATACAATTCTAGCCAGCACAACAACTTTCCTTTCTAAAATTTAGTGTTTCCATGCTACTGTAACAACTTCCGCGTGATTTCATGTAACCTTTTTCTTCCCTTTGTAGAATACATATATTCAAATAGAGTTCATATATATATACATATATGTATATATAAAAAGACAGACTGATTTTTGTTACTGTTTAGCTCATAAATCACATCTGAACGTTGTCATACGGCAACAACCCGGCCCTTCACTGTGGGGTCACTGTCCCAACCCTCACCACCGGCACCTCCCTGGCACGGACACACAGAACAGGGGCTGAGTCCCAGCCCAGCCCCGGCCGGGGCAAACCCCCGGGAACAGCCTGAACCCCAGGAACTCATCCCGGAAAGGACCCGGCTGGGAATGAAGCGTTATCCCTGTGCTCCTGGTCTGCCCGGGGGTGTCCCCGCCGGGACTGGACACCGGGAACACCGGGAACACCGGGAAACACCGGGAACACCGGGATACACCGGGAACACCGGGACACACCGGGAACACCGGGAAACACTGGGAACACCGGGAAACACCGGGGAACACCGGGAACACCGGGAACACTGGGACACACCCATGGAACACCTGGGCACACCGGGACACACCGACGAGAGGCGACGAGGGGGAGGAGAAGGATGAGGAGGAAGAGAAGAAGCAGAAAGATGAGGAGAAGGGGGAGGAAGAGAAAGGAGGAGAAGAATGAGGAGGAGGATGAGAAGGGGGAAGAAAAAGAGAAGATGGGGGAACAGGAGCATGATGATAAGGAAGATGGGGAGGAGGAGGGGGAGGATGAGGAGGAGGAGCGGGGGATCGCCCGCAGCCCCGGCCCGGCGCAGCCCCGCGGAGACCCGCCGGCCTGGGGCGGGCCCGGGGCGGGCGGGCCGCTCTCCCCGCGCCGGGCGCTCACCGAGGCAGAGCTCGCAGACGTATCCGTAGTAGGACCAGAGCAGCAGCAGCGCGATGAGCAGCACGGGCAGCCAGGCGAGGGCGCGGCGGCAGCAGCGCAGCCCCCGCCACAGCGCCATGGCCCCTGCGCACATCGGCGCGCGGCTGCGCGGCCTGCCCGCCCCATCGGCCAGCGGCTGAGCCGCCTGCCCGCAGCGCCCCCTGGCGGCCGGGGCGGGAGCGGCCCTGAGGGGGCACGGCGGGACAGCCGGGACAGGCCGGGACCCCAAATCCCGAATAAACACCGCCAGGATCCCGAATAAACACCGCCGGGATCCCGAATAAACACCGCCGGGATCCCGAATAAACACCGCCGGGATCCCAAACCCCAAATAAACACCGCCGGGATCCCGAATAAACACCGCCGGGATCCCAAATCCCAAATAAACACCGCCGGGGTACCAAACAAACACCGCCGGGATCCCAAATCCCGAATAAACACCGCCGGGGTACCAAATCCTGAATAAACACCGCCGGGATCCCAAATAAACATGGCCAGGATCCTAAATGAACACCGCCGGGATTCCAAATGAACACGGCTGGGATCCCAAATGAACACGGCCGGGATCCCAAATGAACACGGCTGGGATCCCAAATAAACACCACCGGGATCCCAAATGAACATGGCTGGGATCCCAAATGAACATGACTGGGATCCCAAATGAACACCGCTGGGGTCCCAAATAAACACCACCGGGATCCCAAATAAACACCACTGGGATCCCAGAAACACAGCTGGGATCCCAAAAACATGGCTGGGATCCCTAAAAACATGGCTGGAATCCCAAATAACCACTGCTGGGATCCCAAAAACACGTCTGGGATCCCAATTAACCATGGCTAGGATAGCAAATAAACACCACTGGGATCCCAAATAACCACAGTGATCCACAAAGCACTGCTGGGATCCCAAATAACCATGGTTGGGATCCCAGAAACCCCACTGGGATCCTAAAAACATGGCTAGGATCCCAGAAACACCATGGTGATCCCAAATAAACACCACTGGATCCCAAATAAACACCTCTGGGATCCCAAAAACACGGCTGGGATCCCGGGGAGCTGGGCCCAGCTCTGGCTCCTCAGCACAGGAGGGCATGGGGCGCCTGGAGCGGGTTCCCTGTGAAGGGACTGGAGCATCTCTGTGACCAGGAAAGGCTGAGCGAGCTGGGGCCTTTCAGCCTCCAGAGCAGACGACTCATCCATGTGTGTAAACATCTGCAGGGAGGGGCAGAGGATGGACCAGGCTCTGCTCGGGGGGGCCCAGCAATGGCACAGGAGGAATGGACAGGAACCGATGGCCAGAAATTCCACCTGGACATGAGGAAGAACTTCTTCCCTGTACAGTGACCGAGCACCGAACGGGTTGCCCAGAGGGAGGGTGGAGTCTCCTCCCTGGGGATATTCCATGACCTTCTGGACACAGTCCTGTGCCATGGCTCCCATGGAGCAGGGAGGTGGGACCAGATGAGCTGCTGTGGGCTCTTCCAGCCCGACCCATCCTGGTGTTCTGGGATCTTGTAGGAGCGTCCTGTCCCCTGCACTGACACACCAGCCCTGCCCTGCCCTCCAGTGCCCCAGGCACACACCTGGGTGTGCTCGTGTACAGAGAGTGCAGGGACAGGACAAGAGGGAAGAGGCTCGAATCGAAAGACAGTAGGTTTAGATGGGATAGTAGGAAAAAAATCTGTGAGGGTGGGGAGGCCCTGGCACAGGTTACCCAGAGAAGCTGTGGCTGCCCCATCCCTGGAAGCCTTTTCCAAGGCCAGGTTGGACGAGGCTTGGAACAACCTGGTCTGCTGGAAGTTGTTCCTGCCCATGGCAGGGGATGGAACAAGATGAGCTTTAAGGTCCTTTCCCATCCAAACCCTTCTATGATTTATGTATATATACACACACACATACATATTCGAGTAGTCAAATGAATGAGTAATAATAAGCACCTGTTTACTACTACTTATTCATTTGAACACTTGAATGTGTATATATGAATGCATACATATACAGACACACCTATGGTGAGTAAATACGTACATTTACTTGTTACCATGGAATGTCCATGGGAGGACCAGATTCCAGACAACCAGTAGGGAAAAAAGGAGAGTCTCCTCCAACACCCTGAGAATATGGCATTTAATGTACAAAAAAAAACAAACCCGAAAAGACACCCTGCAGCCCCAGCCTGCTCAACAGATTTCCTGCAGGAATGCCCTCATTCCCATGCTCAGTGATGTGCTCCAGTTAAGTAACTCTGCTCTATCGCCTCTGGTGAGGAGATCAGGTTTTTGTTTTTGTTTTTGTTTTTTTTCCTTCAAGGGAAGGACTTCTCTGACAGAATATTCTCCTGACAACCCCCAGCGTAATTTCTGACACTTTCCGGTCACCTCTTTGTTCATCGTTTTTTTTCTCCCTCAGAAGTTGTTCTAAAACTTTTCCTGGGGTTGGAATCACACTTGGAGCTGTGCTGCCTCTGCCAACTTATCTCACAGTTTTGGAGCACAGTCCCCACATTTGCCATTCTCCTGCCCAGATCCGAGAATTCAGACATCACCCACGAATCCTCAGGCCACACTCGTAATTCCATATTTAATTCTCTTGATATTTTTAGATGGAGATGATCTGCAACCTCTGGTTTTCTCAAAAAATATGTTCACTCATGAGGTGACAGCTGCCTTAACCTCCTCTCTACCCTGCTCAGTCTGTACAGTCACTATTCTCCTCTTCCTCAGGCTACTAAATTCTTTATACAACACAAACACTGAGCTTTTTGGCAGTTTTGATTTTCTGTGTGTGGTCCATCTGAACCAAGGTTTTGGGGAGTCCCTGCTGTAGCAAAAGTTCTTTGCAGATATGATAACATGCGTTGGCCTGAGCTGCACGTAGCCCTAAGCATGAAATCTCAGACATATATACATATATTCTTATATATATATATATATATATATATACATACATATATTCTTGTACATATATATAAGAAAAACCTTCTTCCAGGGGATTCAGGGAGAGGATTCAGGACAGGTACACTCCAAGTTTTTAGGATTTGGGAGAGGAAGAGCCCCCTTGCTTTCCCTCCTTCCCCCACTGCACAGTGCTGAGAACCTGCACTTTTGCCAGCAACATACTTTACATACAGTAACATTTTAAAATCACTCCTGTGAGCTAAATCACTACCTGGAACAACAACTCACAGGCTCTCCTCCTCTGAGACAGATGGGATGAACAGTACATCCATGGCACGTTTTTCCTGTGTGTGCATGGGAAGCAGGAAGGCAGCAAAGGAACATGGTAAAAGTGAACAGACCTTCTCAGATAAAGCCTCTGCAAATAAAATGAGACTGTTTTTCTTGTTCTACAGCCAGTTTTTCTATGTGCTCTAAGATCCACGTGGATTATCTTCAAAATTCTCTTGTTTCATGGGATTCCAGGGGATACTTAGTCATATGAACATGAGCTCATCTGAGGTGAGATGCCCAAATACAGCTCTTTAAAACAAAAATAATCAGTGACCTTGAAATATTGTAATTCTTAGAATGTATTTTTTGCACTTGTAGTTGAAGTGGTAGCTCCTCATTTGAAGTAGCTGGAGTGAGATATAACTGGGATAAGGCCCCTCATGCCCTTTTCAGAAATCAGCATTGCAGATGTTATTCTCAATAAATGTTGACTCTAAAGTGGAGCTTCAGCCAATTGTACAAAGTAAAAAAAAGTCCTCTCTGGGTGTGCAGCTTCACTGGGCTCTACAGCCACTACAACAGTTGCAAGTAAGACATGGGATTAACCTAATTAACATCCATATCTCTAAGTTTCATCCTGAGCAGTTTCCTGCTAAGGCACATCTCACACAACTCTTTCAACAAAGAGTCAAACTTGTGCAGAGTTCAGGAAGCTGTGATTGCACCCACAGCGTAACTACACCTTCCGAACTACCGTCACAGACTGCAGAAAAAAAAACAAGTACCAGCAGCTTTAGGGTAATTTAAATAAGGCTCATCTTGGTTTTTTCTCAAAAAACAACTTTTTGAGTGCTCAAAGAAAGGATGGTGGTGACTCACTAGCAGCAGGGAATCTGTGGGCACCAGGGAACACGTCATCACCGAGAGCTGTGGTCTGGAGACTAGAGCAAAGCTGACACCAGCCAACATGGCTTTGTCATTGGTCCGAAAACCAGCTAAAATAAATCAAGAAACAATATAAATCAAGAAACAAATGCCAGTTTTGACAACCATTTACCTATTGCAGAAGCCCCCCCAGGACCACATGTACCAATTTCAGTGTCATTCCAGAGAAAGCTTTTAAAAAAATACTCATGGTAAAAAGGGCTTTATTGTCTCGTCCTGTTAAAAAAACACAACTGGAAAATGCAGTTTTGAACGTGAAACGGTGCCCAGACTACAGCACGAATTTTGAAATTATATTCTAATCCAGAAAACCAAAGTTGCACAAGTTACTTCCCCACTGTTCACTTCCAAATCTTGTTTGAGCTTGTAATACAAGCAAGCCCTGGGGGCGTGAGGAAAGCTACAACCCATCACAAACAGCAATGAGCCAAACCTTGTGCACATCCAGCTTTTCAAACTACTTCTAAGCCAGTGTATGTAAAATTAAGGTGTAATTTTTTTTTCATTGTCAGACATAATTATATCTGGGGAGGTTACACGTGGTTTTGCTTATCAGAGAGATCCAAGAGCATCTGATAATCCATGAGCTAAAAAGGGAACTAAAACCAACCCCAACTGGCTCCTGAGCTTCTGCTGATCTAAAAAAGCTAGTCAGCCTAAAGGCTGGCCCATTTTTATCCTTTTTTGAAGGAAAACACAGCAACCCTCCCTACCTCAATCCTATCTTGAACTATCACAAACTGTACTTGTAGTTAGGGAGATCAATGTAATCTAAAATGCTAAATCTAATCATACCAGATTTGAGCTTTCTATCAAAAATACTCGTGCAGAGGAGTCAGGCAAAGCTTTTACAGAAACATGGAAATTCAACAGCTGGTTGCAGAGTTCAAAAGAGAGCTGAGTGCAGGGACTGGCCATGCAGGGCTCTGGAACTGTGGGTAGGTTTTGTGGCTGTCACCCAGAGTGCTGGGTGTAGTTCCAGCCCACACACAGTTTGTCCTAGAGCTGGAGGTTTGTGGGAGCCTTGGGGGTCAGCTCCAAACAGGCTGCAATCGAGCAGTTTTGTTTGATTGCTGTCCTATCGGAAGGGACTGAGGGGCCAAAGAGTCAGGACTAGGGGACACTTTTAAAGAGAAAAAGTAGGTGCATCTTCAGAATTCCCAAGAGATCTGATCATTTTTACTGCTGGCTTCAGAGACAGTCATACTGCACAAAAGCTTTCCCTTCTCCTCCCTTTTTTCCAGCCAAGTACTGGGAGATGGTGGAAGTGCAGTGAGGACTGAGTGGTACTGACCTACAAGCCAGCTGTATTTTGGTTATATGCAGCAAAAGCTCTCCACTATATGGGATAAGCTGCCACATTTACACATTAACACCTTCCCAGAAACCTCAGGAAAAGCTATTTTTGTTATTTTCAGCAGGACTTTGCAGCTCCGTACTGGGAATCCTGCATTTCACAGGAGTCTGTGCACACATACAATGGTCCAACCGCAGGTTTATCCAATAACCCGTGTACACCACAATAACCTGTGTACTACCTTGCAGTGGATAAAGTAAATAAAGGAAACTGCTAAAACACACTCATGTAAATCAGCAGAGCTCTAACAAAGTGAATAGAGTTGTGTTTGAACACACAGTTTTAAGATCTCTCTCTCTAGCTCTGGGGGAAAAGGTAGATTTACACAATTATCCCCCCCACTGTAATTAAAACCCAGGTGGATTGACTTTCCCCCCATAAGTTTCCCAGCTTGTTTTGTCCAACCTGGCAGTGCCAGCCCTGCCAGGCTGCACTCGGGGTGTCCCTGCTCTTGCCCATTCCCTGCATCCTGCACACTCGGATTTCTCACTCATCCCATCCCCCACTGCAACATTTTCTCGTGACTTAATGTGGAAACATGGGCAGGATTTATGGAGTTTGTAACAAGGTCTGACAGCACAGATTGCAGCTAAAGCTGTTAAAAAAAAAATAGCACAAAACTGTTAATTGCCACCGAGTGAAAAATCGGCCACTTGCAGCAGAATTGGTCTCGTTACCACAAATAGAGTCGCTTGTTCGTAAGGATTTAGGAACGTACAGAGAGCGAGCGCTGGCACCGTTAGAGGGTGCTGGAGTCCACACAATCCCAAACCACAGCCGGGTCCATCCAGCTCCAGAACTGCTCAGTCTCCACGGGAACAGGAGAGTCTCACTGTCAGAATAACGACAGAAAAATAAATCCGGGGATGAAAAATCATAATCTTGTTTTGTCACATGCACAACTGTTGTCTTCACAGACTCCCCAGAGAGTCTGATCAAACACACTTTTAATACAGATGTACGTTTAAACTCTCATGAAATACCATAAATGCCACATTTTCTATTTTCTGAGTTCTTAATTTTGCACCCTGAATATCATCCTCCTAATAAGGCAGTAGATATATATCTTTCCATACCTTTTAAATGCAAAACATTAGAACAAATGTCATTCTGAATACCGACAACAAACCTGCCTTCCCCATCCCTCCTCTTCTCCTGCAATCACCAGGTGGATCCCGAAGTTTTGTCCCAGGCATTTGCTATTTGACACTGGATTAACCACATTAGTTGGCAGTAACTGAGTCTTCTGATCTAATGGGGTCTTCTTCCTTTGCCTCTGCTAAGCAAAGGGGGCCTTCCTCACATAGTGCCCTTGGAGAGGGATGGACAGGGAGAGAAACACGCTGTGTCCAGGGAGATGCTTCTGTGATTTCTTAAATCCCCGTGTCTTTTCAGCAACTGGACTCCTTGTCCCACGTGGCTCCCTTATGGGAAGGGATGGGGTGGATGCTGAGCCAAACCCTGGCTTTACAGTCGTTACAGTGGTGAAAGCAATCGTGGACCCACAGAAGTTTTAGGCTGGAGAAGTCCCTCGAGATCCTGGAGTCCCAGCAGCCCCAGGGGCAGCGTGTGCTGCTGCTCCTCTGGGGCCACACGAACCCCCAGGCTGTGCAATGATCAGGCCCAGAGCATTTCAGGAGGGGAACACAAACAAGAGAAGATGCTGCTTTCCAGTGGTTTCAGTCCATGCAGTTCTCCAGCACAAACCAGAAGGCTCCACCAGCCCAGAGCCCTGGGGATGCTCAGGGGTCTCTTTTCTAACAGCCCCCACCCCGGTCCTGGCTGGCACCTGACACAGGCAGGGGTGGCAATGGTGTCTGATGGAACAGATCTCTGAGAAAAATATGACCTTTTTGACCCAGTTCTTCTGTGGATCCAGTTCTTACACTGCAGCAGGAATCCACAGTTGCTGATTTCTAAAATAGCTGCATTCTGTGATTACTCTTTTTTTAAATCTGTGTCTCTTTCAAACACTCTCCAGCATGTTTTTCCACCGCACTACTGAGCTTTGAGAGCAGATAAACACATTTCCAGCCAGTTCATTATTTCCTTATCTTTTAAAACAGCGTATTATGGAGCCTGGTGTCCTCTCACCATGGTGAAGCTTCAGCAAAACTCTTTTTTTCTTTTTTTAAATTTAAGTCTATGCCATCTTGCAAGGATGAGATGCCACAGATTTCTCAGAGTTGTGTTTTAAGCCATACAAATATGTAGTCTCAGAGATGCACAGAAGAGAGTGACACTTTTGTAATCACACCAGATTTTGATTTATTTTTTTTGCAAATCAATTCACTTGATTTTCTTTGTACCTGGTGGCCTTGGTCTCGGAGCTGAACAGCCGTGCTGAGTGCAGCCAGGCAGCATATGCCACGTGTAATTTTTTAATTTCCTGGCAGCAGCAATTCTTACAGGCACAATAGCAGGTTTGTTTATTTTTTGTTCTTCATCAGACATTTTATTAACATTCTCTTAGATCTCCTGACTGCACCTGGTTGGGTAGTGACTGAGTATAATGGCATCTTTGCCCTGGGCTCTTGGAGATGGTGCATATGGATGGGGAAGGCAGCAGATAATATGGATGCAAATTTCAAATTACTGGGTTTATCCTCAGGCACTGGAGAAGGACAAATCTCAAGGAAATCTGGAGAACAACACAACTGTGCTGTTGGTTCCTACTCAAGGTATAGACTCGAAATCACGGCTCATGGTCCCTGCAGGACTTTCCTTTGCAAAATAATGGAATGTAAATGTATTTCAGTGAGGAGAACCTGTGCTCTGTTGATGAAAGCTCAGTGCAGGGGCAGAATACCAAGAACACTGTTTTCCAGGCGGTCTGGGGTCCAGATCCCAGAAATCCAGCAGGATGGTCGTTCTGATGATCCCTGTTAACGACCCCTGGCACAGAACACACTCATTTGGACTAATCACTGCAAGGAGCCTCCTTAATGAACTACAGGGAGGCATTTTCAGCATTCAAGACAAGCTCTCCTGCCTACTGAACCACTCATATGGAAAAAGCAACTGTCTTTGTCTATTTATGTAGTTTTGTGTATCTTACTGGAGTTTTCTTTTTTCTTTCACAGTTTCACACTGATAAACCCCAGAGAACAGATCTGGTGCGTCCCCAGCAGTTCAGCCTCTGAAAGTAAAACACAAACCGAACATTCTGAACATCCCTAAGAGCAGCAGTGTCCACGTTGCTTTAGCTACTACTCCACACCTTGCACTGCATTCAAACATGGGAGAAATCCCAGCGCTGCAGAAGCCTCTCAAACACACTGCTGCTCCTCCACAAACTGCCAGGAGAGGCTTTGGAAGAAACATAAGCTTCATCTTTAGGTATTTTTTTAAATCAATGGCATCATTATCCATGTCAATGACTTTTCTTACTCCTTTTTTTCATGGATTTGTACCCACCTCCTGGAGGATGCTCCAGTCTCATTTACATCTGAGGTTTCTTCCAAGCTTCAGAACCTGCATCAGTCTGGTAATTAGTTTGAAAACAGAATTAATTAAATTAATTGGATTGCTAGCATGAATTTCACCATACCCTGGAAAGTCTGATACTTGTAATCAGCTATGAAACTGTTGCTAGGACACTGGAATTGTTGATATATTGGAAAAAAGACTTATTAAAATATTTGCCTATCTAAAGCTACAAATCCAAGATATACAAAAGTTTTTGTCCTATGAACAGTTTTTTACTGCTTTCATGTATAATGTATTAACTCTTGACTCAGAAAACATATGGAAAATTCCAAAAATATCTACTACAATATCTATGAGATATATTCCTAAAAAGAAACCCATCATGGCTGATGAATGTTCACTTCCATGGCCCTTTTCCACTGGTGGCCTGTCAGAGCTGCATGGACACTGAGAGCACTGCACACACACAAGACAATTAACAGCTATTAAGTATCTCAGATCTAGTTTGCACATCTGACAGTAACAGATCAGACTCTACAGCATAAAAAAAAATATATATATATCACATTGAAATATAAAAGACTTGGTGATGAAACTTGTACCATCTTAACTAGAACAACTGGACCGAATTTCAGTGTTTACCCTCAGGATCTTTTTCTCTCTTTCCTACCTGTGGCCCCACAGAAAACACTGAATAGTTTTGCTCCCTCTCCAGAGCTCAACTTCAATTACTTTCAGAAGGTTTTCTCATCCTTAATTGTAATTTATCCAAGTTATAATTACTTAATCCTTTAATCTCTTGTCAATCATGACAATCTTCCCCACCGGTTTTCTTTTTATAATGTTCACCCATGCCAGCAGTGACAGACAGAGCCAGACTGCTAGTGATGCACACAGGGGATCATGTTCTAGTGGGAATCACCGAGAGTGTCTCCTCAGCTGTCCTTAGCAGGCTCTGCATGGCTCTGGCCACAGTATTCTAATGAGTAAAATTGTTAATTTTACTCTGTTTTAGAGATAATGCCCATTTTTTTTCATTATTATTTTGTCTTCAATCACAGTACGTTTCCTTCGCTTTCATTATCTGACAGATACTTCAGGGTAGAGAAGCTGGGGGTATAAAGTCTGTAACTCATGAGATGTAACTAAAGTAATCAGAAGAAAGGGCCATGTTGCCCACATGGCTTTACTCCTAAGCTTATTTTACTTGTCAAAAGTTTGGTGGAAGTCTGGTCACACTGCAAGTGATTTCCAAAATCATGATTTAATTCTTCACCTCTGTTTCACCATTTTTTCCTTGTTGATATTCCATTAATCAGATAGTAAAGAAGATTTGGTGAGTATTGTGTAATTCAGACTGTTCTCTTTTCCTAGCAAAGACTATTTCTTTTCTTGCCTGGCCTGTGATCAAACTTCACCTTCAGCCCTGAGGAACAGCAAATTCTACTCACTGGGGTACCACTGAGTCTATCAGGGATGAATGTTTTGTTCCCATTGTTACGAATCTCCAATAAATCCAATTCATATAAAACTAGTACACTTTAAAATACCTGGAATTGTGGCTTTTAGTCTTCAATGTGAAAAAAAAAATTAAAAATAATTAATAATAGTGTAGTGAGTGCTGCTGGTTAAACCCACCTTTGACAGCCCACATCCCTTTTAAGCTCCAGCTCTTCCGGACTATGGGTGCGAGGGATGGAATGGGTTGGGAATTACAGCTGATGACCCTGAGAAAAAAATGGAATTTACTGTCGATCGTCCATTCAAATCTGTGGGAAAAACAAAATACTGTTCTCCAAGTGCTGTGTGAAAAACAAGTTTTGGCCCCAAATGTTCGGAACATAATATCACCACTGCATTCGCTCTCCCCTTGTGCTGCCGATGAGCCCCAAGAGCTCTCAGGAATATTGGCAGGCTGCAGGAGGGAGGATTTTGCCAGCTTTTTCCCTGCTAAACTGCAGTTAGTGTTTTTAACACAGTGATACATAACAACGCCCTTCATGCTATCCCTTGGAACTTTGTCCTGCAATTCTGTTTCAACTCACTCAGGCCCTCGGACGTGTAGAATCAGCTGGAGATGTTGCTTCCAAAAAAAAAGCTCTAATGCCTTTACTGGTAGACCCCACGAAGGGGGAGTTCTGCATTTCAAACAGCTGCACTTCAACTGGAGCAGGAGGAAGAAAAGGAATTTTTGCACTTCCCAGTTTTATTCACTTTTGTCCCACGCACATCAATGAGACCTGCATTTAAACGCAGCATTTAAGGCATCCTAGTTCTAAAATTCTTATAAAGCCAGTTTTTGTGTCTGTACCGAGCTCTCTTCACGCTGAGATGTATGTGGAAGAAGAAAACTGACACACTCTGCAGACATATCCTCCTAAGGCTCCACAGGAGGCTTTTCTGTCAATAATTAATTCATGGCCAGTACATTATTATGCTGAGATGTAAAATGTCAGTTCAGCTCGACCGGCTTTTGCCTCTTTCTCTGGACACTCTCTGGATTAACACTCAGGTTATTTCAAGAGACGTCCTGTGAATGAAGAAATGAGATTCAAATGGGGATATATAACTTCTTTATCACCATGGCTATGTTAGTCACAACTTCTGATCTTCTTCCCAACTTCTGACCTCCTTCCCAGCCATCAGTTTTACTCGTCCAGTCTGTTCCTGACACTTGTAGCAGGGGACAGTTCACTTCTTCACAGTTTCTGCTGGACACCAACCTATTCTGGAATAGCTGGAGAGGGCAGAGTCGGTGGCCGTTCAGCAGCAGGGGTGACAAGTGTATTTTTAGCACGTGGGGCGTAGCTGAGTGTGTGAGATGTTAACCACCCTGGAAACAGCACAATATCCCAGCCCAGACCTGGGCACCGAACACAGACCTGCCTGGATCCTCGGCACGTTGAGTCACAAGTTTCACACTCCTCCTGCTTGTTGCTGTTTTGTTCAGAACCACAGCCCACACGTGGAATATTATCCTGTTTTTCACCCCTCTAGTCTGCTTGAAGTTCTTTCCCCTAACAAAACCTTTGCATCCCAAATTGAAACCATGGCTAGCACAGCCTTCTGAACCACTAATGAGATGTAGCTGTGGGAATCCTCAAGACCAGTAAGCTTAAATCCTAAAACATATTTGTGTTTATGTAGAGGAAATATGAGAAAGCATATTTTGACTAATGGTATCACCCCAGAGAGAAACACACTTGTTATAAATATGTTCCACTGCAGTTGCTGGAAATCTAACAAAATTGCCATAAACAGGACTTACATCAGTGTTTCTGCTTGACCTTTCTGGAAGAATAAAAGTACCTTCTGGGAATGCAAAACAAATGAATTTTTTGGAAACAAAATGAGTAACACGGCCCTTCCTCTTTATAAAATGGAGCCCTGATATAGCTGCTGCTTAGTAACAGCTCCTCCAAGCGATCCATAAAACACCAGATGGGAAGGTGCGCACGTGTGCGGCTCCACTCCAGGCCTGGTGCAGAGCTCAGAAACACTCATGCTGAGGGCACAAGAATCTGAGATTTGAGATGAATAGAACTTTCAAAATGAGAACCACACCGTCCCAGCCATGGGTAAGCTGAGAAATCACCTCCCCTGACGCTGTTTCTGCCGGGTGATGTGTTGGATCTGTTGCATCCCATCTTCTGGTGCTTCCCAACAACAGTTAGTTCTCTTCTGCATTTCCCCCTTAGGAGAAAGGTCCTGTCTGACACTGAAAACCTGCTAGAAATAGTGGAATAAACCCTCACAAATGATGAGAACTCTTTTAACCTACAAAAATACTGCCAGCACCACTGAAGTTGAGTATATTTAATAGGACCAGACAGGTACCAAGACAATGCAAATAATAGTCTGTGTTTCTGCCCATAATTAAGTATCACAGATAAATGTAAATGCAGAACTGAATGAGCACTAAGAAAATTGCACTTCTCCTCTTCAGTCATTATTCCATATGGCCTGTGAATGTGAATTATCACTATCCACAGAACCATAGAATATCCTGAGTTGGAAGGGACCCACAGGGACCATCGAGTTCAACCCTGGGATCCAAATTAAAGTACTTCGTAACATCTTATACAAACACCTAAAAAGACTGTTTAGTACTGCTTCTAAACCCCAGGTTTTCCTACACATTCCTAGTGGCAGATGCAAAATGTTCACATAAGTAATACTATTAGCCTAAAAGTCTAACAAAGTCCCCAAAAACATCCTCATCTCTGTGGCCAGTGGCCACTGAAGCAGTTCGGTCCCTTCCTCAGCTCCTCGAGTCTGTGAAATAAGATACACGAATCCTTCTTTGCAACATACAGTCCCTCATACAGTTTCTTTTCAAGAAAGAAAATAGTTCAAAGCCAATTTGACTTCTGCTGCATTTGTTACCCAACCATCACAAGAAAGGACAATTCTAAGATCACCATGTTTGTCTTGTAGAACCTGATAAAGCAAAGTGAGCGACTCCCTGCGCCGCTCCCAGGCCATCCTGAGCAGGATCCTGCTTTGGCAAGGCAGGTTTGAAGCCAGCCCAGAGCCTGCCAGCCAAGCACAGCACCAGTGCAGGTCTGCCTTGGCCCTTCTTCAGTGCCCGCTGCCAACTGGCTGCCGTCGCCTCGGCAGAGCTGAGCCTCTGCTGAAGCCTCTGCTGCAGCCAGGCAGAGCCCAAGGCTGCCTCTCACCACTTCCACTGCAAAATCCCAGCTTTATACAATTGTGGACAGTGAGTGTGGGTTCACAGCAGTATTTGGGCAATCCCTGGCAAATACACACCCCAGCCAGCAGCAGATGGAGTTATCCCTGCTCACCCACCCTACAGGTCTCCTTCCTCTCTCCCCGCACACCCACATGTTAGAGTTAAGTGGTTCTTAACAGATCCGTAAGTGGGAGATACCCAAATGTTTCCAATTTACCCTCGGTGAACTTGAATGAAAAACATTTGAAAATGCAATTCTGGGTGAAATCTTACAGCACTGCTGCAGCATATGGAGCTAATTTCAAATAGCACTTTGATAATGTCATGATCTGTTAGAAAGTGTTCACCTTATACCAAAGATATTGTAAACTTAGTTGCCTCACTCAGTGTATGTTCATCTCATGATCCATAAGAAAGCTATTTAGTGGATTGTGAAATATGAACTTTGGCCAGAGCTAATTTAAGAGAGATTGTTACACCATGGATGGTGCAGCTTGTTTCTTCTGAGTTTCATATTATTCAACTGTTCACAGCCAGTAAATTCACATCTAATAAGCTGTAAAAGTTATCAGATGAAGCACAGCCCATTATAATCCCCACAAGAGGTAAATAACTGATAAAAAAAATTAATTCCAGCATGTGTAACAAATATTTTTGCAAACATCATCTGATAAAGGAATTGACTTTATTAGCAACTAACTTATTCACACAATGGAAAAAATGTAATAATGTGCTCTATATCTACAGGCCACAGCATTTCTCAAGTGCTTACCAGGCAAAAAGAATAGACTTAACTGGAAAGAAAAGCACATACAGACCACATCTCCTGGCAGGCCCCTACACTGGCACTGGGAATGCAGTGGCAGGAATATGCTGGAGTAGAAGGGATCTGCAGGATGTGAGACAGGCCAAAAGTCACTTTTTCCAATGAGACCCCTGTCAAACAAAGTAGTAAGTTTACAACCTGCTTCTTGAGACCAAACAAGAGCCAGCGAGTCCTACCATGAGTCCAGCTAACTTCTGGTTCTTCCAAACCCAAGCAGGCAGTGGTATTGCCCCAAGGGCTGCTCCAGCAACCAGCACAAATTGTCGACTCAAGCTCAGATCTGTGCTGGTGTTGGGCTGTCCCCTCTGCCTGGGGCAGCAGGGGGGTGTGAAGCTGCCTGGGACACATCTGTGCTCCTCATAAGACCCCCAGTCTGCAGACAGCCCTTAAGAGCCTCTCGACCCCATGTACAAAATAAGGGGAAAGAGTTGAAAACCCCTGGGGGTCTCCCTGGAACAGTAAGATTTCAGGCACCATAAGCTGTGTTTCTGGAAGCGCTGCTTCAAATCCAGAGAGCACTCTCAGAAACCTACTCCTTTGCAAGGCACCACGATGAATTCTGCTGCTGGATTTGTTCCAGGGCTCTGTTTGCTGTGTAATTCCTGCGATGTCACCCCAGGTCCCCAGTGTAACAGCACCCCTGCAGGAAGATTCCGACCAACAGCACACGGGCAAACAGCAACAACCAGGAGCTCACACCGAGGTTCTGGTAGGATGCGCCAGAAGGGGTGCTCGGGAGGGGATCTGGTGAAGATTAAACCGACCATCCAGAAGCACAGGGTGCTCCAGCCGTTGTTGAGGACCAAAGGTGTCATAGAAACATCCACCCTATGCAGGGATTGCTGCAAGCACTGAGGAACCCACTGAGCAGTTTAAGGGAAAGGCACCAGGTACTTGTAGAACCAGGTAAACGTTCTGATGTGAGAATGAGCACTAAGCTGTCAGAAATCTCATTTCGCTATGTGCTGAGTCCTGGGAGCTTTGTGCTATTTTTCTCTTGCTTTCACAAACCTGCACTATTGTTAGAGGCAGCTGGAATAAGAATGAAGAAAGGCGTTTCAAGAATTTAACCCTGTACTAGGGACAACCTCCTACCCCCGAGATGAGAGAAAGTGTGTTCAGATTTTCTTCATTCCCCTTCTTTAAGTAAGCCTTCAGCCTGCAGCAAGGCCAGGGGTTTTTCAGGTATCAGCAGGAAGAGCCCCTTTCCTCTGCCTCGTTGCCCCTTTACTCCAGCAGCAATTCCTCTGCCTCTGAAGTCTGTCAGCTTTTCTTGCCAAGGAGAAAGGAATGACAAAAGCATTCAAAGCAAAAGAAAAACAGAGAGATCCCAAGCCTCGTGTGTGACATAAAGCAAACAATTCACATGATCTTTATTTTTGTAACCCTCGTCCTCCTCTCACCCTCATGCCTGTTGTTATCACTCAGCATGTTATTGTTATTACTAGAAATTTGTTTTTAAAAGTGCCTCTCCAGCGCTGGAGGTGCACTGCAAATATACAAAACACATGTCCAGCTCAGAGCCCGTGTTCCCCGAGGAAGGGTTGGTATCCTCTGTAGTGCACTCAGCACACTTATGGCATGAACCAATTACGAACAATAATAATAAAGGAAAACTTGTGCCTATTTATCTGTTTGGTCTATGAAACTGATCTGTCAGTGACCCCGAAAACTCTCAGTGACACACACTGTGCTGGAGTTAAAGCCAAGCTGCTCTTTCCATTAATTTTTTTTTCCGAATAACTTGAGTCAAAATCCCAGGGTAGGTGACACAGGGCGACCCTCCCGCTTTTGATGTGAATGGGAAAGGATTTGTCTTTTTATATCAGAGCTAGCTGGGAAGAGGAGGTGGGTGGCCATGAAAGGGAAAAGCCATGAAATTATCTCCACTGGTTTATAAGAAACAGCCATTCAATGGGATTTTGGGAGGGGGAAACCTTCTGAAAAATGTGCTGGTGTGATTCCTCTGGAGGCCAGACCATCGGAGCCAAGTGCTCGGATCGAGGAGGGGGGGGCAGGAGAAGTTCTTCCCTTAATTGAGAACACACTTGTTTGCAGAGTTCAACATCGGGAACTCCAACATTGTTTTTAAAAGGCAGAGTATTGTGTAGGTGTCGGAATTCAGAAGAGGCAAAACAAGAACGGATGGAAAAAGGCAGCTGTGATGATTTAAGTCTCCCGACACCTTTAGCTGGTTCCCTTCCTGTGCCACCCCCCAACTGGATTTTGCTCTTCTCTCTTGGCTGCAGCTGAAAGAGGCAAACCCAGCTCCTCTGACCCCATCCAGGGTGTTCCTCCTCCCACACCCAGCCTGCTGCTCCAGTCCTGGTCCTGCTGCTCCCACAGCCCTTCCTGGGCTGGGATGGAACACAAACCCAAAGGAGACATCCCTGAAAACCAAAAAGCTGTTTACAAATCTGGATAATTCTTCACTACTGGGACAAAGTTTCCATTTGTCAGTGGAGTCCCGTCAAAAGACAACCCGTAGGGAGTGGCTGGAGGTAATCACCATCCTCACATGTTTCAGAATCGGTTGCTGCTGCTCTGGTGCAACGACAGGTTTGTATTCCTGTGTTTGAGATTGACAGATGAAGACAGGGTAGTTCTGCGTAACTCAGATCAGATTAAATTTACCTAAATATCACCCTAATCTGCTAAGTGTCCTTTTAAATAGCATTGCAAACCTGAGAGTAAAAACGTTGTAAGGTGTGAGGCTTTTTCTCCAAGGTTATTTATTAGTCCTAATCAATAACCTAATTGACCTATGTCAATGTGATGAACTAGGATTCGTTTCAGTTGGAAATAGCTGATTGTTATTGAAAGTCCAGGTTTGGCCAGTTCTGATGACCAGGTATGGATGAAGCACTTGCAACTGTGCAGCAGCCAGCACAGAATTCTGGTTAAGATATTCTATATAATATTTTTGTTGCTAAAACATTTCATTTTGCCTGTTCCACAGTTATTCTCTCTTTACAGAAAGTAAGCTACCTTTTGTCACAGCTGACCTGGCAGCAGAGCAGTGGTACCTGACTTAAAAGAGATAAAGAGAGACAACTGGGTACCAAAGTGATAAAGGAGGAAGGATGAAAGACACAAGGCAGAGTGCCAGGTTCAGGTTGGTGTATTCTTCTCTATGAGTCTTTTTATCTCACTTTTCATATCTTGGCTGTCCTAAATAACAAATGTGGTTCCTCCTTCCCATCATCATATAATTTCACTTCTATTCCATCAGAGGAATTTAGCCAGAAGAGGGACAACAGGAAAGAGACCATTCTGACTGTGAAGATAATTATCACATTTTTACATAATAAATTCAATGATTAAGGCTCCTGAAAGTCTCAGCTGGGGTGACCCAAGTGCTCAGTGACAAACCATTTTCCTTATGATAATTTTTGTCCTTTCGCTGAAGGACAAAAATGGGTCAATCTCTCTGTGTTTTAATCTCACCATGGGAACCCCAACAGGTAACTGGGGCTGTACCATGACCTATCACCTCTGGCATCAACACATCTAGTCCTGCACTTCTTGCCAACTCAGCACAGGCAGGATCTGCTGCCACCAAACCCCACTTTCATTTCATTATTGTGACAACACTACTGTGAATCTTGAAATTCATTGGAAGATATTTCTCTGCTTTATCTTCAAAGTTGCAATGCAGGAAGGGGAAATAGTGCAGTACCCCAAAGACATGTTACAAGTAGCTCTCACCTAATGCCACTGTGATATTTAGAAATAAAAAGCAGCATCCCAGGTTTCTGCCATAGATATGGGGAGAAGGGGCTGGATTATTTAGTTAAATGCAGCTTCTACTATAATCTTGTGGTTGGCTTGGCTTGGACTCATATTAGTTTTTCAAAATAAAAAACCCTCTAACTTTCAGTCCAAGAGTTGACATGTTTGCCCATCTCTTGCAACCATCAATTTCTGTTTTATTGGTGTAAGGGCCAGAGTGAAAGCAAGTTCAATGATTTTCTTTGATTGAATTTAAAAGCAGGAAACATCTCACAATGTTTCTTTTGTAGGCAGCTCAGTAACATCCAGCAGAATTGCCCATTTCAAACAATGCATTCAAATAATGGGGGGGGAAAAAAAAAGGAAGAAATTGCACTTATGCAATAGCCTGGTTGCAATGCTGTTGCTGTGCTCAGGTACAACAATAGGCAGAGGTATTGCTCTATTAACATTTATAAAGAGGTTGTCAGGATAACCAGATCGTGGAGAGATGGGCTGAAATAAAGAAACTTCTTCCAAGCTTGTGGTAATTCAGCCTTGAGTTTTTCATCCCCTTAGGGGTGAGGCTGAAGGATATGGAATCTGGATCTAATTCTTAATTTTGTGGCTCGGTCTCTTTTCCAGTTCCCGCAGAAACATGTTCATCAAGACCTCCTGACATTTCTCTGCATTTTTTTTTTCTTTCTTTCGATGATAGTTTGAGGCAAGCCCTGCCCTTTCCCCCATAACATTATGCTTTTTACATCCCTACAGCATGTAAACACTAAAAAATGCAAGCATAGCAACTCAGCAAAATACATAGAAACAAATGTTACCAGAGCAGCCCTTTTTTCCACGATTTTATAGGAGTTCCACAGACCTGGGGTTGCACATGCAAACCAGAGCAGTCACACAGAAACCAGAGTGTTGCCATCCCGGGTGAACAAACAGACTCTGTGGACTGAGATTGCTGAAGAGAGATTTCAGTGCTGTCCCCACTAATGAATCATTCTGCAACAGTGGCTCTGTGTGTAATGCTAATTATGATGATTATGGAAGTCGATGCCTTAGGAATGTAGGTAAGAGCTTCATAGCAATGGGTAGTTTGACTCTTAAAAAATTACCAGTCCTTTAAAAATTGCTCCAATAAAAGGAAAATGTGGACTCAAGAATAGGCTCCCTTCCAAAAGATGAAATCAAAGCCCTGATAGCTTTTATCATTGTTTCATCATAGCTAATAAAATTTCCGCAATTATCTGAGGACACTGGAGCCTTTTATCGGTGATGAGTGACACGCCATTGTGTGTCTGGACTCAGCAAGGTAAATACAATACATGCCTGTGACAGCATCTCAAGAAACAAAAATAAACAGAGATCCAGTTACAGATGAATACTGGCATAATCCTGAAATTGTAACTTCCCTTTCCAAGCTCTGCATCTTCCCAGCCTCCAAACCCGCTCCTGACCTGCCTGCTTTTCATGGGCTCTGATAGCTGTCCACTTTAGCCCAAGCTTCTGCAGAAAGCATTGCCCCAAAATACCTTTTTTTGGGGGGGTGTTCAATCACTGAAAGCAGCCTCATTATTTACTCAAAAGCCTCTGCTTTAATCAGTGATGTCCTTCCACTCCAGGCTCCCAAGGAACAGAGAGCATTCCTCTGTAACAAGCCTCCCTCCCGAAAAATGAGGGATGTGTAGACATAGAAGGCTGAAATTCTCCCAATTTGCCCCAAGGGATGCCAAGTGTAGCTCAGACAAGTACAAAGGGAACCTGTTCTTGCTGCTTTTCAACTGTGGCCCTACTCAAATTGCCCCGGGGGTTTCAGGTTTCATTCTCCCAAGGTTTCTGTCTCGGGCTTATCTGGGGAAAACATTAAGGACGTAGCCCTTGCTTTAAACCAACTTCCCTGGGAATAGGACTGGGCTCATAATCTTACAGTAACTCACAACTCATATGTCTGGTATTGTCCGTTTTCCATGTGAGAATCAGCCAGCCAGGCCTTTAGAAAAGCTGATTTAATCTATTGAGATATATATACACACAAAAACACACGTGCACACGTACACATGGAAATGGAAAGAAAGTAAAATCAAATAAAAGCAGCACTTCATACTGCACAAAGACTTACAATCTTAAAATTTCACATTATTTTTAGACATTTCATTAAAATTCTTACCACAATCTTAGAAGGCACGAGCCAGTAACAGATATTATGCAGGAGGATCATTTGGTCTGCTGTTGAAATGCTGCCACTTTGGAGTGGAACAGAGCATCTGGTTTACACATTAGAATAGTTTGGGACGTGAAATGAAGGTTCTTAGAGCCACCTGAAGCTATAAAGGAAAATGGAGGTAAAAGGAATTTTAATTAGCTGAATCCCTACAGCCAGAGCCCTGGGAACACCGATGGATAAAGCAGGTAAATTCTATTGCTGGTGTTTTGACTCTTCTGACAAGCCCCAGAATCATTTAATCTTGCCTCGAAAAGATGCTCTCACTTAGCTCAGCTTAAATTAAGACCAAGTCTACTGAAGCTGTTGGATTGTGCCAGGCTTAAAGAGGGACAAGTGACAGCAGTGCTGCATTGGAAAGTCCTGCTGCCCCTGGTTGCTGACGGTGGCTAAGGACTGAAAAGGAAGGGAACTATTAACTGGATGACATTAATTTCCATTAATTGTGGCACGGAGGGAAGAGTGGCTGAATGAAGCAGGAGGCCTTTTCTTAAAAGAAAAATCAAGCATTTACAAGACAGAAAAGAAGAAAATAGGCGAAGTGCAGACACTCTCGTTTGCCTTCCCTCCCTCCTCCACTTTGACAGACCTAACCTTTCCCCCCAGAACACAACGATCCCGTAACAGATCCCGGAACTCCAACTGGAAAGGGCCGCTCTTTCCAGCATGTGAGATGAAGAAAAAACGATCCCCCGGGCTGCTCTGTCACCGCACCGAGACGACAAATCGTGGCCGGGTGATCCGAGACATTCCACCCCGTTCCCGGCAAATCCAACTGGATGCCCCGTTTCCCACTGGCACCGGCAACGTGTCCCGGCCAAAGAGGCAGGACGGTGCCAGCGTCTCTCCCCCAGCACGAGTGCAGGGCTTGCTCTCCCTGCCAGGGAAGATACAGTGTCAGGCACGGGCAGGGGAGGGCTGCGAGTTAATTCACACCAGTCGCAGCCCAGAAACATAAGCCACCACCCAGAGCCGAAATCACGGGACGGTGCCATCTGTGTGTAATTGTCGGCGTTACGTTTTCCATTACATCTTCTGCTGGGGGAAGGTGAGGATGTACGAGTGGGTACAAGCGCAGCAGTTCGGGCCCGCCGAAACAGCCGTGAGAAATCGCACTGTGGTTCGCTGAAGGGGTGGTTTGCGTTTCATTCCGACACGTTGGAGCGGTCTATTTCTAAACAATGTCACAGAAAATGAGACGAAACGCGCTTTTTATTCCAAATGTTGTAAAGCAATAGGCCAAACAGATGGACAGGTATGGCATTACTTCATCTGTGGCATGCTAAGCTTGGCTCTGGGCCCGCAGAGCACAAATGTTTCAGCAGTCCTCAGGGGTTAACAGGCAGCACGTTCAGAGAGGCCCAGAAATTAAAAGATCTAGCAATTGTTGCTTTTTGTTTTAACCCTGGAAGAGGCTGCTAGGCTGGGAAAGCAGCTAGCTAGACTAATCAGCTTGGCACTTTCAGAGGAAAACTTCAGAAAATGTGACTGCAACAACTGAAAACCAAACTGAAGCCCGAAACAGTTTCTTCTGTTGTATATATTTGCTTGGAAAGTGAACCCTTAAAAAGACCCTGAATACTCCTTATTCATATAGAGGATTATTATATAAAGATTCTGCCAAGTCTTTAATCTATTTGCACACCCTAAAGAATGCACCAGAAACTAAAGGGGCCCTTCCACAAGTATTTTCTGTAGTACCAAAGCCACCTAAAAAAGTTCCTGCTACCCTCCAGCCCGTCTTCTCCCTGACACCTTGCACGTGCCCTCGTGCTGCAGTTCATTTCTGGAGCATCCCTGAGCCTCTGCTAAAGAACTCAGAGTATTTTCCCCCCACAACCTCTGATGGCATCAGCTCCTGCAAGGGATTCCTGCGCAGGAATCTCTGTAGAGAAAACAATTTTCATTTTAGGTACTTTTACTGTGTGTGTTTATCTAGCACTTGTGAGTTATACCAATGAAGCCAATAATTTTCCAGTCCCCTCTAAGGTTTGCCCAGGTTTTATGAGGACAACTGTTTTTTTTTCCTGTAAAACCTCAGATTTGCATCTGCTCTTTGCATTTGTAGCCAGAAAAGGGGGAAAAGGGGTAAGTACCCAAGTGTTACAAACTGTCTGTGCTGGTTCACAGAAAGACTCTTGCATAGACCAAAACAGGGATTAATTTCTTTGAAACTCTGACCTCTGACAATCCCCTTAGGACTGGAAATACAAACACTCCAGGAGGGAAGAGTTCTGCAGAGCATTCCCACCTCCAGACCCACAATATATCTGTTGGCTCCGGTCCTTCTCCGACGGGTCTCACAGTAACTGCTGTGGCCAACACACTTTGGGTTAGAAAAACCAACAATAAAACCACAGTTTTACCAACATTTGCCCATCCATCACCCTCCAGAAAAAAAATTGCTGGCAAAACTGCTGCTGAGCAAGACTTTGATGGATAGAGACTGGATGCCCTTCCAGTGAAATCCAAGAATTTCAGCTTAATTATTTTAACTGCTAAACTGCCCTTTTTAGCAAGTGGTGCTCGTGAGATAGTACAGAAAAATAATTTTGCTTATATTTAGGTTAAAAAATTATTCAACACCTTTCTGGGCACATATATATTTGTCCAAAAACAGCACCAAAAAAAAGCCCCAAACCAGTTCAGGCCTCCAGAATGTAAGGGTTAAGCTTCTGTCTCCTTAATGTTTGAGTGTTAAATGCTTCCAGAGAGCCTGGAACTACAACTGGGCACTGACACTCCAGGCTAACTGGCAGACAAGTGTTGCTTTAGGCTTAGAAACACTGTCTTTTCACTTCTGGGACCTGGGTTTATTCCAGCTTAATCCAGCTACAAATTGTTGTCTTGCAGAGCCTGCAGGTTCTTTTAAATGACCTCCTCCTCCTTGTAGTGTGTAATTACCACTCTTGTTTACCAGTGGCCAGTTCTGAGTTGCGTCAGTGTGTTTGTGGAAGAGTTGGAGTCTTTCTGAAAACTGACCCAATGCTCTTGGGAAGGATAAGATAAACTGGCTGGAAAACTGAGAGATCTTCCTCATCCACGGGGCAGTTGAGTGTTAAGACAAAGCACAAAGATAAAATATCTGGGTTTGCTTCATTTCTTTGGAAAACCTACCACAGAGTTGCTTCCCCTACCTGATGTAAATAATGGCCTCTGCAGTGTTCAGTCATTCAGAGGTTGTTGTCCCAGAGCAGTTGCAGGATGATAAAGTACTTCGGAGATAAGTTTATACAAAGAGAAGTTAGGCCCATCTTGCCAGAACAGTGACTCAGCCTAATGTGAGAGTTTATAGGCTGTCCTGGTCTCAAAAATCACCCTTCAAGTCTTGGCAACAAGCACCAGGTGAACATTGTGTTCTTCACATGGAGCATCAAGTTTCTGGGGCTTTGGCTGCCTGGAACCCTTGCTTGGAGAGCTGCTACTGCACAGGCAATTAAACATCAGGGCAGCAAACCCACCTGCTCAGTTCTGGGCTGTTTGGTGCCTTCAGCAGCAGCAAAGATCCTTCAGGGATGACCACAGACTCAGGAGGTGCTGTGTTTCCCAGGAGCATCGCGCTCAGGCCCGTAAGGACACGGAGAGCGGCCGGGTGGGAGGCAGGGTGTGAGGGGGCTGCTCCTGCAGCAGGCAGGGCTCAGGCTGAGCTGGCTGTGTAAGCCCCAGCTCCAGGGACACTGAGGAGAGCGGGGCAGGAGCTGGTGTGGAGCCAGAGGAGCTGACTGGCAGCTGGCTCAACACCACCCCTGCCCGTAACCCCTGGCTGGGAACCAGCAAAGCGTCGAGCGGGGCACAAAGCAGATGCTGCAGTGCCCAAAGTAGGTCTGGCAAGGCTTGTGACACACACAGAGACCTGTTTCCTTAGTGTGAGTGCTGGTTCACAGATTTTCAGTTGTCGAAGATATTAAAATGTGCCCCCTGCTGAAGCCTCAGCATCTACTGCAGACTGACAGGGTGACTGTTGTGTCAAGAAGGAAAACAGGCAGGGACAGAAGGGAAATTCTCACATGAATGAGTAGAAGAAGGTGAAGAAGCAACTTTTCTGCTTTGTGACTTATCTTCCACATATTTAAACTCCCGATAATACACTATTTTCCTTTCAAATAATAAACCAAAGGCTGATAAAACCATTTTAGGGGCGTGGCAATAAATTGCTTTCCATAACAGTTTCTATGCTGAGCAGGGCTGCCCAGTTACATCGCAGGGCTGGAAGGGCAGCAAAGTTATTTTAGCCGTTTTATTTAAAAACAAACACAGGTGCCTTTACTGTGGGAAGCCACATTTAATAACTGGCTGTTCCTGTGGGTGTTTGGAGGCCGCCCCAGACAGAGGAAATGTGAGAACTTGGTTTCATCCATCTCTCCATCCCCTACCAGCCACTGCCCCTTTGTGCCCCAGCCGTGCTCTTCCCCACCAGCCAAAGGGTTGGTGGCAGCTCTGTCATGCAGCCACTGGCACCTCTCCATCCTCAGTCCCTTCCCCTTTGCTTTTAACTGCTTTCTTCCTAAAGGCCTACCTACCCCTCTCCAGTGCTGCTCTGTCCCTACCTGTCCTGGCAGAGAGAATAATAAACTGGACTTGAGTGAACTGCAGAAACACTTTCCTTAGAAACTCCAGGAAAACGTTGCATTTCTCTTATATAGGCATTCCCACTATTCTTCCTATTTTCCTTCCCTTTCTCCTCACCCATCAGCTACACACAGACCTGCCAGTGCTGGATATTTAACCCCACCTGAGAGAGCTTCCCCTGGAGAGAGGCAGAAGGGCAGTGGCTGCTCCAGCTGGGCTCCGTCAGCTGGAAGATCAGCAGTGAAATCAGCAGGTGCTGAACCTCCCCTCTGATGCTGATAAATGCTCACACTGAGATCCAGGGAGCTCTTCTACAATCTTAGTGCATACCATCAATATTAACATTTATTTTAACTTTACAATGTTCCCCCCCCCCGAAAAAAACCACCATCACTTTAACGTGCACAAGAAGATACAAACATACAAAATCAGAGGGAGAAGAGCCTGCTTCAACACCTGTTGGTCACACAAAATAAGGCTCATTTGCAAGAATAGTTACATGTTTAGGCAGTTAGGTTGTAAAGCCTTTTGAAACCTTCAAACCTTTGCAAAAGCTTTTTTAGGTTTGCTACAAATTTTGAATGAAATCATGCATTGTTCCCACACCAGAGACTTGCCATGGATTTACAAGTCCATGAGAATTCCTTAGTCTCTTATTATTTCTACTTGTCTTCAAGTACAATCAAAGCTCAATTTGAGATGATGATAAAATGTTTATCTGAAGCTTGGTTTGGGACTTGAGCCATAAAGGTATTTGTTTTCTGACATAAAGAAGGCTCTGAAGAAAATACTTTGCTCAAGTCATAAGGGGAGATAATGTAACGGGCTTACAAATGTTGTGCTGCAATTTAAAGCTTAGAAAAACGTAGCTGTGAGGCATTCACTGAAATAAAAACAGGAACAATAATAATAACAATAACAACAACAATGACAACAAAGACCTGCATTTCTCCACACGTGAATGCCAGTGTGTATGTAGGAAAACATGACCAAACCAGAGAGGAGCAAACAAAAAATCTGAAACAGAAGAAGAAAAAAGCTCTAGATCTGTAGCAACATTTGGCAAGTACAACTTGGCACTAGGGGCTCAACATGCTTTTGTAGTTAAGAGTGCAAGCTATCCTATTTGTACCAGAGGAGGATGACTCCTCGGGCTGCAGCTGGAGGAGACTAAGACTCTCCTCAACAGCCATGTGGGTTTTCAAGTCTGCCTGGAAAAAAACCCCATTTTCCTGTAGGTTAAATCTTCTCATCTGTCCTGTCCCTGCCTCTGGTCACTGAACCTTCCCTACTGTTATTTTTGCCTTCACTAAAGGGGAAGCACTGCTGCGTGTTAGAGATAACCGCTCGGCCCAGATGTTGGCACTCTGCCATCCACAGAGTGGCAGCGCCTTCCAGACGCTCCCCTTCCCAAACCAGGTTGCTGTTACCTCACAGAGAGGTGTTACTGTAGCACAGCACCTTCCTCAGCCCGGGTTCATCCCTTCACATCTGCCTCTCAGAGGGCAACACCAGAGGAAAGCCTGAAAACGTCCCAATATTCCAAATTTTTAAGCGCTCCAGAAGTGTGGGTTTGTTTTTTGAACTTAAGCGTGTTAACAGGTTATAAAGAGCTGTGGGTGGAAGACGCAATAGAAGGTGAAATAATTCTATTTTCCAAGTGAGGGGTGCAGGTGAATCCAATTCCAAAGCAGAAAGTTCAGCTGTGATTTAGTCATTACAAAACCCTTTTGCAAATGCTGATGAGGGGATTCATCAGTGTTGTGGTGAAAGCACGAAACACCCCAGGAAACAAACTGGGGGACTGCTCCAGTCATAAAAAGGAAAAACCTAATGGGAATTAAAAAAAATAACACCATTTCAGCAGCAAAACGACTGAGGTGTTTCACAGGTGGGTGTAACGCTCAGAGCACCCTTCCCCAGCCTCGAGAAGAGCCGGGTGCTCCAGCAACGCTGAGAACTCCATGCAGTGTATTTTCCAAAGCCCAGAGAGCCAAGAATAATATAACATCACCAGGCAGACTTCAAAGGCCAGTCCCTGCACTCACTCCTGCTCCTGTGCATCCCCCCGGTGCCAAAGCACACAGGGAGCACAGGCTCTGCTCAGCAGCTGCTCGGGATGTTTGACAGATTTCCCAAACTCTTACAGCACTTGTAAAAGAAGTTTCCAAGAGAGGCAGCGCTCTTGACTGCAGCCTTTACAAGAAGCAAAGATAAAAACAAGAGGGAGGTTTGTTTATTGATTGACTGACACAACTTGCACACATTTCCTGGAAAAATGCTTCACTCTAATTGTGCAGGATATTTTCCTGTGGGACTGCAGGTGTTCACAGAAGTACAAGGGAAGACTTCTGGCTCTAGCAGGGAGTAAAGTAATTTTGGGAATCATCTTCAGATAGTGACAACAAAGACTTGCTAACTCAGTGCATTAAGTACCTTCCTCTATGAGCTTTCACAGGTTGGCAAAGCTGAAAACATCCTAAATTAAGAGCAACTCTATTTTCACAGAAAAATTCATACTCCAGCTACAAAGACTTTTTAAGAAGCGAGAACACTTGATACCACACTGTGTGAGCAGCATATTGGCACAATAAGGACTTACAATCAAAACTAAAAACCCAACCTCACAGCAGTGCAGCCGAAATCCTCACAACTCCCATGACAGTCCCATAAATAACAAACGTTCCCAAGGTTTAATGGTGTGGTTGTTGCTCTCACACAAAGTGGAATATGGAAGGCTGGGGAAGGGGTGGATGTAACCCTGCAGGACACACACCACAGGGCTCTGGCTGCTGCCCTGGCAGCCAGGATTTCAGGGTGAGGTCACTGCAAACCCACAAATACGCAGGTTTTCATTTGCAGGTTTTTAACAAAGCCCAAAACCTACACCAGATATGAGTCAAGATCATAAATTTTCATGTGGGTTGTTATTGTTATTTATAGTTTATTGGGTTTTGGAAGTGTGTCTGACACTATGTGGGAAAGCAAAGGGATAGAGCCCCTAATCTAAGGAGAGTACCATGAGCACTACCAGGGCCAGCTGATGCTTTGCTGTGGCTGCTACTGATTCAGGGCTGAATTCACAATTTGTAGCAAAGCTCAAAGTCAGGTGAATGCCAGAGAGTTTGGATGAAGACACCAAAACATTCACCCTCAACATCCCCATCACCCCGCACCCCCCCCCCCAGACCCCCGGGAACGCCGCTGAAAAACGGGGGGGGCCC